>CM037094.1:15759248-16090368 GCA_020916435.1 Oxytropis ochrocephala | reverse complement strand
TGGATACATACATACATACAATTATATATATATGCATCCAAGCATATTAACAAAAATAATAAAGGCTCACGCTTCTTCAAGAAGTCCTCCCCTAATCATGAAATCTTTGATTATACGATGGAAGTAGCTTCCTTTGTAATCAGATCCTTTCTCCCCGCACGTAGACGATTAAATTTGATGCATAAATGGCATGTCACACAACCCATTTCACCAGATAAAATCACATGACTACGACAAGAACATTGTTGTAGAAAAAATTGATAGCTTGCTCGGTGCACAATGCTCGAAATTCTCGCTTGTTTTGGGAACAACATCTCCAACAAGGCTAAAACAATCCTTCCAAATGTGTTCTCCCTCAATTTCTATATCAAAGAAAACTTTGTTTGTAACTTTGGCTTGCAGCTCTTGAACCTAAAAAGTAATAGAACAATGTTATATAAACCAATGCAGAGGAGTATTAATAAGGAATACCCTAAAAGCCTAAACACATCTAGAATTCAAAATTTACCCAATGCAGAGGAGTATTAATAAGTACAAAATGCACAAATTTTTAGAATTCATGTGATTATTCAAGCAATACCTTTATTAATTGCAAACATATCAAAGTCACCAATGTATGAAACACGTCAAAGCCTCGTGATTTCCAGAGAACTAATGAAGCAAAAATTGAGAAAGTGCAGAAAGTTACTTGGATACATGTTGTTAGAATTGATAACTATGGAATAGTAAAATCAACACTAATCTAAAGTAAAACCCTATTTTAAGCAAAGCCCTAAATTCTGTAAACAACAACAACAACTTATAAATCCAAAGAACAACAACAACCGATGAATCCTTATTCAGCTTAAAGCCCAAATTCAAAGAAACAACAACCGATAAATCCCTATTTCAAAAGAAAGCCCTAAATCAAGAAACCCTAAATCAAGAAAATAAATATCAAAATACTTAGAAGGAGGCGATTATGTCGTGGTGGTGATCCACTTCAGAGGTAGGAGGCGGAGGCGACGCATCGCGCGCGAGAAGCTTTGAGAAACGGGTCGAGATTTAAATGGAGAGGAGAGGCGTGAGGTGAAGGAGAAGGACATGCTATCGTGGTGGCCACTTGAGTAGAGAACCAAGATGGAGGAGGGTAGTAAGAGGGCTAAGGTCAAGGGAGGAGAGTGGAGGTGAGGTGAAGAGACAAAGTGAGAGAGAGAGGGTGAAGAGATTTTCACTTCTGCGTGATAGAGAAAATGAGAGGTTTAAGGAGTTGTAACTCAGATTTAGTTACCAACATGTGTCCACTGCTTTTTTTTTTTTTTTTTTTTTTTTTTTTTTACAAATAGTCCACTAGCTTTTTTGTTTTTTTTTTTTTTTTTTTTTGATAAAAGTCCACTTTTCTTTAGTAAATGCTTGTTTTGGTCAAATTTAGTTTTAGTCCACTGCTTTTATAACCGTGGTCTCTAAATAAAATTGTTTAGTCCACTGCTTTACGTGTTTTAAACCGTAGCCTAACAACAAGTTAATGAAACCGCGGCCTAATATCTATCTCATTGTCCACATTTGTAAACCCGTGGTTTATTCCTTGTGTTCAGCCACGCTTTTTTAGTCGTGGCAAAGATTGGCGTGGCCTAAAGTCAAAAATGTTGTAGTGTCCATAGGTCGTGGGGATGGCAAAGACCGGATTACATTGCACAGAACTTAGACGACGAGGACGAGGGCTTACGAGGAGTATGCTAGGATTTTTTTTCTCACCTTTTGATGTATTTGTACTCATGTTACTTTGATGTTGGGACTTTATTATTACTTTTTTTCGGATGTTTTATCTGGACACATAAATTTTTGATTTCATTGATTCGATAAAACAAAGTTACACAAGTGATAAAACATAAACAACTAGAATAAAAATAGATGATAAAAAAATTCAAACGTAAACTATCGAGTTGGTGGAGTTTATCGACGAAGGATCTCAAAGAACGGCCCTTCCGCTCGACGCATGCATGAATGTAACTCTTCCATTTAAACATAATATGATTGACATCATCCGGCTTCTGAGGTCATCCTCGGTGTTGACATCCACGGCAGCACCAAGAAAGACCTCCATCACCCATTCCGTTTTGATAAACGATACGAACTATCTCATGCTCGCTGCTCTCGCTGAACCATCCGCAGAGTTTCGCTTAAGAGCAAAGAAATGATATGCAAGTGTTTCAACTCTACACGATAAAGCATCTCTCCCATCGAAGCATATACCATCATCTTGCAAAATGATGCCCTGATGATCAGCAATCCCCATATTAGAATGAACGAGAGTGAGGGAAGAAGGCTCGTAGTATGACATTAGCTAAGCTTGCATCATCTGTTGACCTCTCTCTCATCTATTACACTTTCTTTTGTCTTTCCTCTCCCAAATCTATTTCTCTCTTCTCCCTTTGTTGGCCGCTCTCTCTCTAAGATCAGTTTATGTACCATGCATACCCCTACACGTAGGGGAATAAAGAAGGAAGTGAGGAGGTCCTTTGAGGATAGTCTCAAAGAATCATCCTTTGAAGACCGCCTTGATGGTATTGATGTTCGATTTTGAGTTTGGAGGATAATGCCCTTTAGTGGCCCCCGCTGCATCAAGAGGAGGTTAAGAAAGAAGTGTGGAGCCGTGATGGTAACAAATGGTCTGTCCGACTGGGGTCAACTTTAGATTCATCAAAGAAATGTCGGGAGATGGTTAAGGTTGATATTTCGGATTTTTTGAATCAATTTCAGATTACAGGGGTGCTACCTATAACTATTAATGCCTTTTTTTTACTTTGATTCCTAAGAATAGCAACCCTCAAAGTCTGTAGGAGTACAGGTCAATTAATTTGTTTGATAGCGTGGCTTTGTAAAGTTATTTCTAAGGTTTTGGCATCTAGATTGAAGAAGGTGATATCTAAAGTTATCTCTCCTTGTCAGTAAACTTTTATCTCAAAAGTGTAAAGATTTTAGATGGAGTGTTGGTTGTCAACCGAGGTGGTTGATCTCGCAGCGAGAAAAGATAAATGCTTGTTGTTCAAGGTGGACTTTGAGAAGGTTTGGGATTTAGTTTCTTGGTTTTTCTTGTCCAAAGATGGTAAATAAAGAAATACAAAGTTGGTACATTTGAGAGATATCTGGTTTTCAATGGACACCACATCTCCTTATTTACAATTTGTACCCAATCTTGTTGGATAATGGATCATGGAAAACTTTGGGGAGTAGTAAAACTATTTTTAGGAGCTTGAGTTGGTTTCCTGGTTTTGAGTTAACTTTAGGAGAGTTTTATGGAGGCAACTTCCGCTCTTCTTTTCGTGGAATGTCAGATTCCTTTCAAGTTTCTCGGGAGGTGTTGGTTGGAGTTAATCCTCTGAGAATAACTACTTGGACACCTGTGATATATAGATTCCATGCGTAGCTAGACTATATTCATGTATGGGGCCATCATCTATCCATTGGTAGAATGGTAACACTTATAAATTTAGTTCTCTCAAGTTTACCTATTTACTTATTTTCGTGTTACAAATATCCTAAAGTTGTCTTAAATAAGAGGAAAATTTCCGTGGTGGCTTGGGATAGTATTTGTAGGCCAAAGAAGGAAGAGGTCTAGGTGTGAAGAATTTAGAAGTCTTTAACAATTCTCTTCTTGCTAACCTGAAGTGGAAGTATACTCATGTTACTAATCTTGTGTGGAAGGAATTACTATCCTTTAGATATGGTAACTTGAATTTGAAACAAACTAGTAGTATTGGCCGATTGTGGGGTTCGAACGATTCAATTTGATGGAGGGATTTGATCCTATTGGGAGAGGATATAAATATTGGTCGTAATTTCTTTCACAGGGCTGTATATGAGTCAGGTCCTGTGCAATTGTCAATTATTCTTTTTTTTTTTTTTGGCACCACAAATGGATAGGAAATGCCTGTTGAAGGATGTTTTCCAGACCTTTTCTCGCTTTTAGAGCAAAGAATGCTGGTTCTGTGGGAGTTTGGGAGTCGGGGGAGATGGATGTGGGAGCTAAAATGGGCAAGACAACTTTAGTCTTATTTGATGACACTCAAGATAATTAAAAGTGGAACATTCACAAATCTAATTAATTATCGTAGTTCTTGTTATTATTTTGTTATGAGTTTGTTGAGTCCTACTCAGCTTGTTCAGAGAAATCCTAGAGGTTCTTTGTATAGGTTAGATTACTCCTATTACTCCTTGATCGTCCCTCGACCAATGAAGAGTTGAAGTGTGGATTGATTCGCCAATGGGCCGGCCGTTGAACGAGTGAAAGGACCTGGCCCCGCTTCACGCAGAGCACCCTGGGTGGTACCGCAAAGACACTCCGACGATCTAGTGAGAGGTCGCCCGCAGATAGCACAAGGTTAGAGAGCGTGCACTGATGCCATGTGCGAATGGCGATATATACAAAGTGATGTCCGACCGTTATGCGAGAATTTCGCCGGCGAATTGGCGCTCCAAGCAGCCGTGTCGGGCCGATCGTGATGGGTCGGGCCGCAGTCCAATTGCCGCTGGCGCCCTCATAATTGCTAATACACCCAGAACAAGCTTGCCCCCAAGCCTAGGTCGCTGAGAGCGGGCCGAGGCTTGAATCGATGCCCCTGTGAGTGGAGTTACTTTGATGAAACGACGCGCCGCTTGCTTTTTTCTACGGGCGGTGTCGACCGCCGTTACCCATCGACCGTGGCCGCCGCGACGCTGATCTTTCCGACATTTAAGACGTGACGCTTGGTGTTTCCGAGGCTGTCCGAGACAACCATTGGTGAGAAGACGGTTGCCAGGACTCTTCGTGATCCCTGGCCCCTTCGCGCAGCAGATCCGCGCTTATAAATAGCCCTTCTCTGAAGTTCATTTCTCACACTTCCAAGATTTGCTCGCTAACGATCGACTCGCCCGCCGCCGACTTGCATTCAAGTCGCTTTCGCTCTATTTGCGCACCGATCTTCAACATCCGCTAAGGTATGAATCGACCGCTCTCTTCACTCTTTTAGACTTGAGTTTTTTCTTTAAAGTACTTCGTGCTTTTCCACGCCCGTGATAGGGGTGTCGTCGAGGGATGGCCACCGCTCTCTCATGAGTGCTTTGCTCTTGGCCGACCGACTCGATCCCTTTATCACTGTGTGTTTGTGTATGCCACTGACAAAGTTAATCGCCCAGATTCCCTCGAAAACCGCCTCGGGCTTTTCGCCACATACATGTCGAGACCGGCGAACCCAAGTCGCCTTTCTGCGCGATAAAAGTTCCAATTTCTTCAAGTTAGCCTCGAGCAAAGACGGCTCGAAGTTCTCGCTTCTTCCGGCCGGGATCGGCCAACTCCAAAAGCGCTGTTCCCTGGCCCGCCCATTTCGCCGAAGCGGCCGAGTAACTCTTCACCGCCCGAGGACGTTGTATCCCGAGTGGAGGGAGAAGAAGAAGACGCCGCCGTGATTATCATTGATGATGACGAGGCGCAGTGTCGCCTCGCCGTGGACGAGGAGATGGTGGAGGCCGGCGCGCGAGATGAAGCGCCCAAGAGGAAGAAGTGATTCAGCCCGAGGTCGATATTTCGGGTCCAATGCCAACGCTGGAGGTCGAACGGGCGGTCGGCCGAGGTTCAAGCCGAGGCCAAGTCCAAGCCGATGTAGCTCGAGATGTGTCCGACATGTCTGGGTGTTCGAGACTCTTCGCCCAACCGAGCATTATCACGGCCGCCACGATGCTTTGCCCGATCTATGGAGCCGCCTTTGAAGATTCACCGGCCGAGGGTAAGAGGCATGAAGGAGGCGTAAGATATCGCGACTTACTCTTCCAACTTCAAGTTCACGATGTATCGCTCGTGGTTCGAGAAGATGAAGATTACCTCCCTTTATCAATTCCAACGCGACGCTCAAGCGCTATATCGGGGTCGCCTTTCACCCATCCGAACGCATGGGCGTTTTTAAAGACTTTCGGCGTCGACTAAGCCGGGTCACGGTGTCGATGATGCTTTTCTTTGCTATCTTCGAGCCGAGCCGCCTCGCAGAGAAGGCCAACAAGGAGAAAGGGAACAAGTCTCCTTCAAGATGCGTAAGACCCATCACCGATTTTTCAAAGCGCCCAGAGTCGCTGGGAGCGCCCGAAAAGCCAAGATTTTTGGATCGCTCCAATCAAGAGGCGGCGCCGCGCTTGTGAGGTTCACCGACGGATGCCGGGTCCCCCTTACTTCCCGGACATGTGGAATGAGGCTCATTTCGCAGCGGCCGAGATTACATCTATACAGTTGAAAGATCCGGGAGAGGCCGACCGAGACTTTGGAGATGATAAAGTCGCGGGCGGGCATGATGCGCCCAGATCCTAAGGGCGACATACCTTGTCGCCCTTTGTCTTATAATGGTTATGAATCGAGGCCGAGATTGGTTCGCTTTTGAACTTTTTCGCCCTTATATTCTCGCTGTTGACTTTCTTTTTCTTTTAACTCATGACTCGTTATTTTGCGTAGCGATGGCCGCAAAGCCGGAACCGCCGCCTCGCCCCGGCCCGGCGAGGCTAAAAGATACGACGGCCTCTCGGCCGGGATAACCCCTAATCTTCTCAAAAGTCCACCAAACTCCCAAGAGCCGTGGGAAAAGCCGGCCGGCAGCTCCTGGCCGCCTCCTCCCCGCCGATCGCCACCCAAGCGCTAAGCGTGATCTGTCGTCTCTACCGAACGGAGGAGATTCCCATCATTCACCAAAGCTTGGGTACGGGCCGACCGGGAGCAGCATCAAGGAAACCCATGGTGCTCGCGCTTCTCTCGTATGGGGTCGAGAAAGTCATGGCCGAAATGGTGGCCGAACTGATGGTAATTTTACTTTCTTAGTCTTGTAATCTTCATCTTACCTTTGTTTGACCGACTAACCAACCTTCGACCGAATTTCGCAGGAAGGGCAAGGCTTTGACCGAGGCGCAGCAGAATATGACAAGCTCCTCCAAATAAGAAGCGAGGCCTCAAACGGGGAGGAAGACCGCGCTGCCGGGCAAAGAGGAACAAGGAGCCGCCGCTCGTGTCGCTACTTTGAAGGCCGATCTTGATGCTACGCCAAGAGAGAGGTCGCCGGGCGCCGATAAGGCCGAGCCGAGGAGGACGATCCAAAGGTGGCCCAGCCGGCCAGAGGCCGCAATCGAGCGCTTTTTCAATGCTCTCGGCAAAAGCGGCATTGAATACCGACCGCAGATCAATTTTGATGACAAGATGATCGCCCACGACTATGTCGATAACAACAAGATCATGTTGCTCGCAGGTCGACGAGCAAGGCAACGCCATTCGCCCCGCCACCATTCTTTAAAGCCCGCTCGCGAGTGTAATTTTGTAACTTTAACTTGCCTTCGCCCGACAATTTTTCTCGCTGCGCTTAATTCGTGGGCGCTGGCCGCCAAGGCCCCATATTTGTAATGACAATCTTTACTTGCTTTCGCTATGCCCGCTCAATTTATATTGCTATGTCTCGCGCATTTTTGCATTTATTCGCTTTATTCATTTTGAACTTGTGGTACGCTTGGCGCCGCTTTCGTGCTACTTGATAGCGCTGCCTTTGGTCGCTTTTCATGCGCTTTGTATGTTTATTTTTCTAAGTCTTTGAGCTTTAAGACCGCTCATGGCCGCTATTCGCGCTTATTTTAAGCATCCATTCTTTGATAAGTTAATATTCCAACGGCCTAGATCGCCCCACGACCTTCAATCGTGCCCTTTCGATGGCATTTAAGCAGATCGCTTTCGACGGCCACCGCGATGGGTTATTACTTAACCCTTGGGCCATTTTCGATGGCACTCGATGTAGATCGCTTCGACGACCTAGCGTTGTTGGGCCATTTTCGATGGCGCCGTTGGGACCGCTTTCGACGGCCGCCGATTCGCATCGCTTCGACGATCTAAGGTTTGCGGGTTTTAACCTGGGCCATTTCGATGGCGCCGGTTGGGACCGCTTGACGGCCGCCGATTTAGATCGCTTCGACGATCTAAGCAACTTTGATAAGTCTTCGACGCCTTTGCCACTTCGCAATCTTGAGCGACCGGCCATACATTCTTGCGAGAAAGTAAAGAACACATCGATTTCTAAAGGTCGCCTCTCGTAAAAACCTGGGAAAAAGAGCTACCGCCGCTTTTCATTAATAGGGCTTGGCCGTCATTACATTCAAATCACTTGTTACATTCAAACGTAATATTTCCTAAGTTTTTCTCAGATTCCATGTTCGGGGATAGTCGCCCATTCATGGTTTCCAAACAGATGCCCCTTGCCGCCTTCTTGATGACTCGACACGACCTTCCCAATTTGGTGCCGCCTTCCTGGCGCGGCATTCTTGTTTCCCACGCCGCCCGCCTTAGAACGAAGCCGGCCGACCGAGAATTCTCTTTGAACTCGAAGCGTTGTACCCGGCCGCGACCTTCTCGCTTGATCAATTGCTCTCTTAGCGGCTTGCGCGCGCAGCTTCTTCAATTAGGTCCAGCCTTTCTGATAGCCCTGGCCGTTGTTTATCACCAAGGGGCTCAAGTCCTCCAATTCACCGCCATTTCTGCGGGTATCACAAAGATCGGGCCTGCACACCACCCTAAAGCGGCGACTCCCTGGCCGATGAATGAGGGGTCGCCCCGTAGGCCCACGTAACGGATCGCAGCCTCTTCGACCCGCCTTCCTTTCGCCATGGCATCCGCCGCTTTAACCCACGAAAATAACTCGCTGGCCGCCACTTGGCCGTTAGTTCCGAGGGTGCTCGACCGAGGTGAAACGCTGCTTGACCCCTAAGTCGCCAACATTTTCTCAATCTCTTGTCTCGTGAACCGGGTGCCGCTTGTTCGTTATCAATTGCCGGGATCCCAAAACGGGCTAGCACACACCGTCCAAGAACTTGGCCGACTTTGGCCGATGTGATTGTTGCAAGCGGCTACTCGATCCACTTAGTAAAGTAATTCCATCGCCACGATCAAGAACTTGAACCGCCCGGAGCAGTGGAAACGCCTAGAAGATCCATGCCCCACCAAAGTAACGGCCAAGGTGAGACAAGACTTTGTAATTTCGAGGAAGGTGCAATGTGAACATCAAAGATGTACTTGGCATTTCTTGCACTTCAACGAAGTTTGGCATCCTCGCCCATGGTTTCCGCCAATAGTAGCCGCCCCGAGAGCCTTCTTGGCTATGGATCGAGCGCCCGGGTGACTCCTACAAACACCTTCATGAATGTCCTCAAAGACATGGCCGGCTTCGACCGACGAAGACACCTTAACAATGGAGAGGAGAATCCTCTTCTATACAATCTTCCTTCTATAACCGAGTACTTGGTCGCCCGAGTCCGACTAACTTAGCTTGCTTTGGATCGCTCGCCCTCCCCTTCAACAATGTACCTCGTGATAGGGGCGATCCAATCAACTGTGGTGACACACGTAACGACAAACACCGACTTGGCTTGGCCGAGACGCCTGGCCGATTTAATGTTTCTTGAATCACACTTCTATGATTCCTCGGGTTTTGGTACTTGCCGCCTTTGATAGAATATCCGCCAACATTTTCGCTCGAGGCACATGTACCACTTCATTTCTGGCCGAATCGCTGAGCGCTTCTTCACACTTTGCTAGATAACTTTTCAAAGACGCTGCCTTTAGCATCATACAATTCCTTGATCCGTGAGACTACGAGCAGGAATCGATCCGAAGTTCAACCTGGCCAACATTGAAGTCTCTCGCGAAGCCGCAGTCGCTATATACACGCTCAGATTCGCCCGATTATTCGACGATGGAAAGCGAAGGTCAAAGACACCTCCACGCCGCCAAAGCCTTCGTAATTTTCTAGAATTAGGCGGCTCCACTTCCTTTACTATTAGACGACCCATCTACGCAAGATCCGTGTCGCTCCAAGCCTTGATCTTCCGAGTAGAGTCATTTCGCTTATAAAGTCGGCCAAAGACTCGAGCTTTTGCGGCCGATCCGATTCGAATTTGATGCCAAACTCATCGAGTTCTACCGCCCACTTTATCATACGCCCCGCCTGTGTCCGCCGATGAAGGACTTGCTCGATAGGTCGGGTCGGGCCTTACCACGACCCGTGGGCCACAAAGTAGGGTCTCAATCTTCTAGCAAAACTATTAGGAGTGCAAGTGGCAAACTTTCTATCTTCTCGTATCTCACTGGCCCTCGAGTACTTTTTTTACTTATGAAATAGATCGATTCTCGCTTTAGCTCGTTTCTTCTAACTAGCACAAAGATCGAGAACTTCTTCGTTATGGCCAAGCATGATATAACGCTTTCGCCCCGTGAACGGCTTGGTCATGATTGGCAAGCAACCAAGGCTTGCTTTAATTCATCCAATGCTCACCGGCATTGCTCTACCCACTCAAAGTCCACCTCTTTCTTCAAAGCCAGCCTAAACAGCTGGAAGCGACTTGCAGCCGCTTTGGGATGAACTCGATAGAGCGCCACCATGCCATTTAGTCGTTGTATTTCTTTTTTCGATGTGGGCGGCCTCATATCGGCGATCGCCTCTACACTTTTCGTGGTTTGCTTCTATCCTCTTTCACCGTGGAAACCCAAGAATCACGCCCTCACCCCAAAGGTACACTTCTCGTGATTTAGTCCAAGTGAGTTCCTCCTAGCTTCTTCAAATATTTCCCCGAGGTCGCTCACGTGATCCGGCTCTGCTACGCTTTTAATGATCATGTCGCCCGTATACACTCTAAGATGCGACCGATCCGCCTTTTTAAAAATCTTGTTCATCATCCGCCGGTAGTCGCTTCCAGCCGCTTCTTCGCATCGGCGGCATCACCTTGTATCAAAATTTCCCGACGGCCATGAAGGTCGCTCAGGCCGATCGGGGCGATACATCGTGATCTCGATTGTATCCGCAGTAAGCATCCGTAAAAGACAAGAGTTCAGAGTCTCAAGCCCCATCGACCACCTTGTCAATGTTAGGCACTGGGAAGGCATCCTTCGCACGCCTTTATTTAGATCAAGATAGTCCACACACATCCTCCATTTTCCATTCTTCTTTCTTAACCAAAGACGACGCTGGACAACCTGTGTCGTATTTGATCTCTTCTATAAAATTGGCCTTTATGAGGTCCTCAACGGCCTTTGCAGCGCTTGAGATTTTTCCTCGCTCGAGTACGCCTCCTTTCATGACGACGGCTTGACTTCTTCATCGATCGAAAGTTGATGGCGTGCTACTCGATAGAATGCCGCATGTTCGATGCCCGCCATGCGAACAGTCAAGATAATCTCTCAAACATTGTACAAGGTCTTGCTTCACTTGCTCGTAGGTCGCTACCGAAGCCATCGCTTTTTGATGGGTCGCCACCCAATTGGACATCTACTAACTCTCCATGGGGCTCTGGTCTTTCACTGCTTTTTCGCTTCTCGAGCCGATCATCGCCATTGTCTTCTGGTCGGTCGTGCTCGATCATATCGAGCGCCCAAATCGACATTGACTTGATGGCCTTCACTAGTGCTCGAACGCTCGCCACGATCTACCTCGCCACATATTTCTTGGTACAGAGCGTGGCTTCTTTCTGCCGATTCAAGGTCGGCCGCCAAGGTAACCACTTGGTCGCCTTTGTCAGAGAACTTCATTTTCGATGTACCGCCGATGTAACGCCTCTAGCTTACCCAAAGTCGGCCCACCGATAATACATTGATAGCAGGATTTGAGGGGGAGTACAAGGAACGCCGCCCCGACCGGCCCCGCATGCAGTACTATCCCGCTGTCGCCACCAAACGTGACCAAGAATTTCGATCGCTCCCAACGCAGTCGTCGCCCATTGAAACCTAAGTTAAAGGAGTAGTTCGCCCGGGAATTATCTCGCTCGATCAACCTTTATTTTGTCGATCAAGTCTTCAAACATGATGTCACCGAGCTACCTTGATCGACCAGATTTCTCTGCGACTTGCGTGTTCGCCATAACGGCTCGATTACCAATGGAACATAGCTATTAGGCTTGCCGTCGATAGGTCGTCGCCACCGAACGACGGGAGGTCCGCCGAGACCAAAGTGGTGGTGCCAAGTGGATGCGACCATTAACAACTCGCCCCACTTTCTCTGGTGGCTTTATTAGACTCTCGCGATCCGTGGGGTTTCCACCATGAATAACCATCGCAACATTACGCCTTTGGATCGCCGAAAGGTCACGATCTTCGATCGATCCTTGTTTTGGGTATTCTCTATGGCCATAGGCCCCTTTTCCCCGTCCGATCGCCTTCTTCTCTCGCTTCTCGAGGTCGGCCGCCTTCCTCCGACCTCACATACTTTCCCAACTTGCCTTTTCAATAAGCTCTTCAATATCATCTTTGAGGCCATACAACAAGTTAGTATCGTGCCCCTTACTCGTGGTAACGGCAGATCTTTTGGCCTGGCCGTGCCCCCTTCTTGAGCACGAGTGGTTCAGCCGCTTAACTCCCACAAACTCATTATTCGACATTCGTAGATCCGCGCAACAGAGGTGTCGAGTCGAGTGCGATGGTCAAACTTCTTATCTCGAAAGTCGCCGATTGTCGCGCGACCTTCATTACCTTTGGCCGCCATCGTTTTTCTTTCTTTAGGCCGCATACGCACGGACGCCTTCTTCACGCCGCGAGTTTCTTCATACCGCATGTGGACGCTCGCCGCGCAAGTGGCCGAGATCTTGGTAATGATTCAATGTAAATTCTTCGACGAACCGTGGTCCGCCGAATACCACGCTCAGATATTTCAACTTGTCCTTGTCCGACAAGTCACGCAATGCACTCAATTTCGTTGTTAAACCTGGCCGATGTAATCGCTCAACGCCTCATTATCTCCTTGAACAACAGAGTCCAAGTATTCTTCATACCGATATTAGCAAATGATTTGCGCAGTAGTGAGACAAGAATATTCTAATCGTGTCGCCCCACGAGGAGATGGAATCGGGTCGCGAGACTCCCACCATTCCAATGCTCTACCGCCCAAAGGATCGGGGAAAAGCTCGCACTTCATGGTCGGGCCCCGCTCCCTATAAAGAAGTAGAATTATTGAAGTATCGGAGATGCTTGTCCGATCTCCTACTGGCCAAACTTGTTGAGATTGGGCGCTCATGAGATCTCTCTAATCTTATAACGCCCGATCTCCCCGGAGAACGCCATGTTCATTCGACGCCGCTCGACCCAAAGCGGTTGCATTGGCGAGGCATGCCTCGCTGCCCAAGATTCCATAGAATCCTCCGACGGGCCGCTGGTGGAAGCCGAGGAGGCCTTCTCGGTCGCCGCTTGACCTCTCCTAGGCCGATGCGTAAACGCCCCTAATTCTTCCATTTTCGTAATCTTCCAGCCTTTCCACGGAATCCCAAGATCTACTTCTCGACCGACGTGACCCGACGACTCGTTGAGGACCTGGCCCACGCATCGCAGTACGTAAGGTTCTTGTCGTGGAAGTCCTTGAGATTCGTGGACCGTGACGCCACGCCCGGTCTCGGTCACGATTCTCGCCCCGAGGATTGAGTCGAGAAGTGGCCCGCTTCGGTCGGGGCCTCCCATCGTGGTCGCCAATTGATCGCACTCTTGACCAATGAAGAGTTGAAGTGTGGATTGATTCGCCAATGGGCCGGCCGTTGAATGAGTGAAAGGACCGGCCCCGCTTCACGCCAGAGCACCTCGTGGTACCGCAAAGACACACCGACGATCTAGTGAGAGGTCGCCGCAGATAGCACAAGGTTAGAGAGCGCACTGATGCCATGTGCGAATGGCGATATATACAAGTGATGTCCGACCGCTATGCGAGAATTTCGCCGGCGAGAATTGCGCCCAAGCAAATAGCGTGGTTGGGCCGATCGTGATGGGTCGGGCCGCAGTCCAATTGTCGCTGGCGCCCTCATAATTGCTAATACACCTGTGAACACTCCTCATTAATATATATTTTTTCTTATAAAAAATGATGAAAATTAAAACGGTAAAAAAAATGTGGAGGAAAAAAATGATGAAAAAAATTGTTTACCTGTAGTTGAGAAGAAAATAATGAAGAAATATGGAAATCTCAAGTTTTGCTAAGTCACCTCGAGGACATAACCTACTTCCTGCTCCAAAAGGCATGAAAGTTCCTGCTTTTGCATTTTTACTCTGCACACATAATAATACTATATAATTTTTACTCTGAAAACAATGAAGAAATATTTGCAAAATGCTTATGATCTAAAAAAATTACCACATATTTTTTTAAGCAAAAATATTTTTTTAAGCAAAAAAAAATTACATGTCGATGCAACTTACATCCCATCTGGATGGATCAAACTCTTTAGGATTTGGATAATATTAAGAGTCCATATGAATAGCTCTTACCCATACTAGCACTTTCCATCCTTTTGGAATGAGATAACCTAAAATTATTGTATAAGAGTTTTTATTATCCTTTAATAACTAGAAATAACTAAGTAGTTTATATGTTGACATTAAATATGAACAATTACATACCATTGATGTTCATGTCGGTAGTTGCCTCTCGAAAAGTTGAGAAAGTAATGTTGACACATCTTAACATTTCGTTGATTACCTGCAAGTTATTACAACATATATCCAACACATCTTCTCATTTATTCATTGTTGTCTTAATGTTCTAAATCAAGTAATTTTTTTACAACGTGTAAAATATGCATGAAATACCATAATATATGTCATTTAAAGTTCAACTATACGTCTATACTCACTTGAGAAAGATAAACCATTTGCTTGATTTCATGAAGATTTAATCTTTTCTGGGAGGCTGGTCTTGTCCTCAAAATTTCTTCTTGCTCTTCCTACATACACCATATAAACAAGAAACTACTAGTAGTATATTCTCTATCGATTATCAACTTAGAATTTTGTAATTATACAGCAACAATTTAATATATAAAAGCATAAAAATTTTAAACCCTAAGAATTAATCACTTTAAAGTAATTATCTCCATAAATAAATTGTTCTAGCGTGTTGGTCAATTAACCGCAAGTTTCAATAAGCACATCGCTAGTCATATTTTCTAAGCATAAATTAGTTGCATAAAGTCATCGAATACGATACACACCAATAACACAAAGAAACAAAGTGTAGGATTCAAGCTGCAGAGGATGGATGGGAGCATTATAGGAGACATGCAGTATATTGTGCAGGAAAGAAATCAAAGAAGGAAAGACATATAATATGGGTAGCAACGGTTTGGGTTATTTGGATCCACAAAACTCTAGTCAAACAAATGTAGTAATATACTTAATACATGAAAATTACTTAATGCCCAGTTGTATAAATTAATAGTAACCCATTCTACTCGTGCTTAAAAGTAAATTACCTTGGCTTTTTTCAAAATATTTGGATGTTGTGTAAGATATATAATTGACCACAGCAAACCCATTCCTGTAGTTTCATGGCCAGCAAATAAAAGTGTTATCAATGTGTCGATAATAACCTCATCCTCATATTCCCTGCCATTCACATCTGTGGCTTCCAAAAGAATATTTAGAAGTTCCTTTTTGTCCCCTATTTTCTGACCATTTTTCATCATCACCCTCCTTTCATCCACAACTTGTTGAACTATTTTGCCTATCTTCTTGCGTGCCTAGTACGTAGCAAAACATATTCTTAAAAATAAGCAATAATAATAATAATAATAATAATAATAATAACAAAAAGAAGTAGAACCTTGAGTCCTTTGTGGAGACTGAAACCGGGTGCATTAATGGGGACTATTGACATCACGCCATTACACATCTCAGTAAAGCAAATTCCTATCTTTGTTGTGATGTGCTGATTAGAAGAGCCCATAAAAATGTGAGCAATAACTTTAAAAGTAATCTTTTCGTCTCTCCCAAGAGCTCAAATGGGTGATTCATGCTAGACAATTCTTCTAATGTGTTGATCATAATATCCTCAATATTTTCAAGGTACAACGCTAGTGCCTTGTCACCAATAATGGGAGAACTGATTAGGCGTCGAAAATGTTTGTGTTCCTCAATCGTCGAATCCAACATAGGTCTACATTTCAACAACAATTGTGTAGATTTTGGAAAACTAAGCTTAAAGTTCACATTATCATTGAGAACTCGCCTACACATCTCAGGCTCACACACGATAATACTTGATTCCCATATAAATGATTCTTGTACATACCAATTCGTCCGTCTCTGAAATCAATAGCAAAGTATAGTATAGTATAGTATATGATATATAACTATAAATATAATCAGCCCTGCTCCTATCATTTTATGCGCTTTAAGCAAATCAGATTTAACATAATACGCCTTAATACATACTAATAATTTTACAAGATATCAAAAACTTCTTTTTTTTTCTAAAAGTCCTAAGAAGTGATTTCTTCAAGCATTTTAAGATGTAAAATAAATTATAATCACATCAACATCATGAACTCCTCAATCTTGATTTTGTTATTTGACACATTCCCACAATGAACTATAAGAGCCATTTTTTCTTGATGGTTCACATCAGGGGTGCAATCAAGAATTGTCGAAAAATATTTTACCTCTTTAATGATCTTAATGATTGAAACTATGTGACAAAAGAAAAATAATTTCATTTTGATTTTTATGTCCAAGATAATGGTAATGAATTTCAGATCCTTTTTTTTACCAAGAATTTGACACAATCATGATTCTGAATGTGTCTAACAAGGTTCGAGTTGCCTAAGTCGAACCCCCTCTTGTACCATTAATCGTTTTCTTTAATTACCCTTTTCTACGCGTGTTTCACGTGAGGGTAATTTTGGAATATTTTAAGTTTGGGAGTGTGTGGTGAGTACGGAGTGGTGTGGGAAAAGTCATGGCCTACTAATAATGCTTGGTAAGAAAAGAAAATGAAAGAGACGATTACTTGAGAATAAGGTTGTTGATGAATCTATCTGGATTATCGGATAAGAAATCTTTTGAGAAAGACAACAAAGTTGCCAATAATAGGATATCCCATATCACCAGGAGGCAAAGGGTACTCTTTGTTTCTTAGTTTCATTTCATAGTACCAACCATTCAACCTTCTCAAAACAAAAACAAAGGATGCCAATAAAGCGGCAATAGAGATAGAAATCCAAGCCCAGTGCAACTCCATTTTTTGATGTATTTTGGTAGTTCAATGTATCCCTCTCTTTATATAGAAGTATTAAAGCTTGTTCTCTATCAATCATTTAATACAATCATAATAAATCCCTTTAACTAATTCATATAGTTGGCCTTAAAGTAAAATATATGGCATGCCAACAATGTGTATTGTAAAAAAGTACAAACTGCGCCTTATAGTCAACTATTTGGTTTGTTTTGATAGTAGACTTTGGCAAATGTAATGTTCTATATAATTTTGTGTTACAATAGTAGAAGAAAACAATAAAATATTTGATATGCCAACAATGTGTATTGTAAAAAAGTACAATAAAATATGCCTCATGGAAAACTTAGGATAATTTTCTGTTGTCTTAAAGCATTAGTTCCTCATGGAACTAACGTGAGTTTGAAGCTTGCTTTGAAGCCTAAGTTTATGTGCTGTCACGTCATTGGAGCTATATCTTTGTGTGATCTAGCAAGGTGTTATTTGGAAAAAAATTGTGATATTCTATCTTTATGAACCAAGTCCATGTTATAGACTTAACATGGTTAACAACCACCTGCAAATTAAATACTTGATCTCTGAAACACGATACACCAATTGACAGCCATCCAGAACAAATACTTCAATCTACACTCTTTCTTGGATTCTAGCTACAAGCCATGATCTCAGAAATGGTCGACAGGAACAAGAGTGTCTGAAACCGACAAGCCCGACCAATTCTGAATAGCAAGACAAACTAACTCGGAACACCTGCACACGAAAATTAATGGAGAATACACTCATTCTACTTAAAACAAAAGGAACAATACAACTCACGAGACATAATTGTTGACATGCATAACTTCACCGCCGTATCAACTCTAATCTACTCTAATATATGAAAATCATGTGCTAGCAAAAAGTCTAATTTAGACATCTTAACTTTTTGTCATTTGGTACAAAATAATGGTAAATTGGTAATTTCACCACTTAAAGACAAATTTTGGCAGCCTTTTGTCAGTTTATAAAAATTAAATGAATAATAATAGGCCATCGACGCTACCAAAACGTCGTCGCCTTGACACGCTAATGCGCATCTGACCCACGTCAGCTTTTACTTCTTATAAAAAAATATTCGACAAATTTTTATGTCGCTTTTTTCAAAAAATAATAATAATAAATATGTTGACACAAGATCCGACGCTATGTCACTTTTTTATTATTATTTTTTTCAAACATTCTTTTTCTTTAATACCTTTTTCTTAACTGTTTTTTTTACCAAAAAAAACTGTTTTTTCTTTAAATGTTTTTTTAAAACTATATATATTTTTTAATAAATCCTTTTTCAACATTTTTTACTTGAATTTTTATCTTTTTTCTCTAAAACATTTAAAAAAAATTCTTTTTATATTAAAAATAAATTAGTCGCTAATTTTTTAATCGACTCAAATTATTTGATCAATAATCTACAGAAACTAATAAAACTAATTATTTTTTCACTACGGTCAAACTAATCATTTTAACCACTATGAATTGTCAAAAAAATACGTACTTGTAACAAAAGTTTAAAATTAATTTTTTTATACATAAATGAATATAATTAAATTAATATTAACTCACATAAAAAAAATTCATAATACGTGGCAACAGGAGCGCCAATGCGAGACTGACAATGGAATCGGCAACGAGAGCTACAACGGGAACAGGAGTGGAACGACAGAGCAAACGAGAGCGCCAACGAATATGGTAATTGATATTAATTCATATAAAAAAATATGAGTTAACATGCGGCACAGTGAGCGACAAGGAATATGATTTAAATAATATTAAATCATATAGAAAAATATCAGTTAACATGTGGCAACAGGAGCGACAACGAGAGACTGGCAATGAGAGCTGCAACGCGATTGGCAACGGGAGAGACAACAAGAGTCGCAACGAGAGCCAACGGGAGTACCAACGAGGATGCAAACGGGAAGCCCAACGGGGATGCATATTTTACCTCTAATATCCAAATACATTATTATGGATCAATGTAATTCTAATTGTCAATCTCATTTAATTTCTTCGAGTACTCAATATAATTTGCATTTGTATGTTCTCTTTCCTCTTTGAAGTTCAAATTATACATTTTCGACATTGTTCACAAATTTTTATGAATTTCTTTCAAATTACCATTATGACTTCATCACAATACACCAATCATACAAGATCACCGGTGATTTGAAATGGCATATATAAATAAAAATGGCATATATAAATAAAAATTGGTAACTTTGCTTACCGCAAAGAAAAAGGTGATTTGAAGGAGAGAAAACAATTATAGTAGGTTTTGTTTCGGACTGGCCCAACCCGGAGCGAGCCTAGGCCCAATCCAACATTGGCTCCGACCCATTTAGGCAGCGCTTAAATGGAGATCGCCTGACGGTCGATGATCACGCCACATCCAACCGCTCGTGTATGGCGGGGCTTGATGCGGTCATCCCAGAGAAGAATGTTGTCCTCCCTGTGATTGGCCGAAGACAACATATAGTTCATGGTGCTACTGGCTTGCGCAACACGTCTTTGTTCCACCTCCTTGGCCTGTTGCACTTCATTGTGCACTATATGTTTAACTAAATCAGTCAATTGGTAGGACAACTGATACATGATGTTGTGTATCCCCATGTCGATTTGTTGCCGGATAAAAGACGTGGTCATAACCACATTTTCCTCACAATGCTGTGGGGAACTGTCGCTAGACTCAGCATTCACTGCCAAAGCGTAGGTGCATACGCCAATTGTAATCCAGTCCAGGCGAATCAAATAGAGGCGTTAATTTGCTCCCTTTTCTTGTCCCACCGGGCGTGCCAATTTTTGTTGTCACCAAACTCTTAGGTCCTAGCCGTGGTGTCGGCCAGAGGTTTGGACAGTCTTTGATTCCTCGTTCTTCAAGCAATTGCATCGAGGAGGGAACTCTGCTCCTCGACTATGGGTTTCCTGACTCCTCAAGAAAGGGTCAGGCAAGGTGAGAATGGGACGCGAGTGTTGGATTACTACAGCTAATGCATAAAGTAAAGATAAATTAAGTGAAATAAAATGTGATAAAGGAAGATAAATGAAATAAATTTAGAGTTTGATTGATTGATGTTTGTCTTTTTCATTCTACTCTATTGTTATATATATACACAGGCCCTCGTCGACCACTATGCTAACCAACATTTGCCCGCCGTCCGATTGATCTATGATCAACGGCTCTCATCGCTTCATAGGCCCTCAACTACATGCAAGAATCGCCACGATCCCCATCGGGCGCTAAGTAATGGGGTGAGTGCTTGTTGCTCCACGTTCTCCGGCCTCGCTCTTCCGCTTGAACTCAACTGCTCCCACGTTCTATCTTCGCGCCACGTTTTGCCTTCCAAGTAACGCCCATCCTGCCTCGGCCACGTGGTGGCTCGGCTGCTCTAGCCTCCCTTAGGTAACGACTTTAGGCAATCTGAGCCACCTCGGCCTTGGCCTCATAGGTGTGGCGATTCTTTTTCCTCGCCTTAGCTCACTAGCCCTCGGCGTAGCCCCCTCCCTGGAGGTTCTCGACTTTCTCGCATGCCCCGAGGCCCATCCTTTGACTTAACTATTTTTTGGCATGCCCTTTGGGCATTGTCGAGTGGCTTGCCTTCAGATCGTGACTTTTTTCTTCCCTTAGTCCTCGGCTTACGACTTCTTTATTTTTGGGTGTTAACACATTGTAAAATACCTTTGAAAAAACAAAATATGGCCTTGAAAACAACTTCATTCATTAGATAACAGAATCATCAGTAGACAGTCTGCAAGTTTGCGACGCTTTCCACCCACATTCTAATGTAATCTAAGAGAAAAGGATGCAAAAGCACTATGGATACAATGCATAAATTGTGCAGAAATCATAAGAACAAGTACAACTGGTAGTCATGAAGTGAGAATCCACAGTCTTTGTCACAATCCAATTACATATCATTTATTTGACTTCTACAAAATTGTTGGTCTCTGGATTAACATAGAAAAGTGCCAAAATGCACACGACAAAAGCTTCCACAAAACAGATTCTCGGTGAGGACTTTTTCAATCATTATGAGTGCGGCACCAAGATTAAACACAAAGAAAAAATCTACAAATACACAAAACAACTAGAAGCAAGATTCGGAACCAAAATGTTCAAACAATAGTAGAGCCATGGTGGCTTAGTAGGTGTACAGATGGGTGTCGAGATCGACGACGGGGAGACAGCCACAGAAAGTCAAAAGATCAAGGAGTTAGCAGAAAGGACAAATCTCTAATGATCTCTCTACTCGATGGTGGTGGCTCTCGCCAAGTTCATGCATGCAGAGGAGATGACAAGGTAGTGGTTTCAGAGAGAGAAGATATTTTCTATGAGAGAGCCAAACACCCAAACGAAGGTACACGCGAGTGACCTTGAAGTCGGTGGCAGTGGTGGAAAAGAGGCGGTGTAATATATATGAAGAGTCTCCTTATCATAGTGATATACACGCCTCTAGTAGTAGATGTAAAAAGGATTGTGACGGTGGCTGGTGGAGGCATAAAGAAGAAAGATGGAGGGTGGTTCAAGTGCAGCCATGGAGGGTCGTCAGTGGAAGCACAAAAGAAGCTAGAGGGGAAGGGAGAGGGTCCGTATCGGGAGGAGATAACCTCCACAAGGGAGGGGGAAATCTTAGGAGAGCCTTTGGGCTCATGGGAGCGAAAATTGAAACATGTTAGTTTTAACTTTTAAGTATGTCAAATTTTAATTTTAATTTTTCTGGTTATCGTGTTATTGGTCAGGTGTATACCCGACTTTTCAGCCCGTGTGGTTCTCTCCTCTCAACAGAATTTTTGACATGACTAAGATTTGATCCCGAGACTTTGAAGTAGAATCTGAGTCCAGTTATCGGTCGGATCGAACGACCTTTGTTGGTAAATTTTTATTTTAGTAATTAGGTTTAATAAATAAAATTTTTATTCTTATTTTAATGTTTAATTTTGTTTAATATGCCGCGTTTAAAATGGGGATGGGGCTTTGGGAAAAGTCGTCTACTTCTTCGATCTAAAAAAAGTCTGCACCAACCGTGTTCCAAGCCACTACTCCTTTTATTTTTTGTTTCATCAATCAATATCCTCATGCCCTGTAATTAAACTTATCTAGTCCTGGGCATATATCGTATGCTGAAAAAAATCAACCATGGGCATAAAATTCTTATTTTAAATGTCGCGCTTATCACAGAAAAAATATTTTAAATGTCCCAAATATATAAAATTGAGGATTGACCCTTGAATCCTTGATCTTAGCCATTAGTAGTCCTCACAGATTGATCCGATCCTCTCATATAGAATATAAGAAAAACCCACAACATGATGTATCTAATTTTGAATAAGATACGCCAACTTCTCACCGCCGCCTTATATTCTAACGGAGTAGTATAGTATCATTGCACGTTCGTTCATCAATCATCATCGTATGAATGCTATTTTCTTCAAGCCACCTAGGACGACCATAAATATTTCTTTCACTCAATAATAGCTAGCACATTAGCTGGGATCAGCACACGGCAGGTAGGTTAGAAACCTTAACTAGCTAGCCGAGACAACAATGGTATGCTCTAAAAGGATTAATATGAAAGAAAAATTAGTTTTTATCTTCGTTTTTCTTATCTATGGAGTCATTTCAACTCCTCCAGCGGATCCAATTCAGTGCACTTCAAAGAATACAAACTGCACTATCACAAACTCAAATGGCATGTTCCCCGATAGAAGCATTTGCCAAGCTGGAGAGGTGAAATACCCAACCACAGAGGAAGAGTTGATATCTATAGTTGCATCAGCTTCAAAACCAATAGAAAATGAAAGTTGCCACACGCTTCTCTCACATGCAGCATCCCAAAGCTGGCTTGTCCCGATCGCCAAAATGGGTTGCTGATAAGCACCAAAAATCTCAACCATGTATTAAAAATTGATGCAGAAGCGAGGACAATGACAATGGAGAGTGGTGTGACACTGAGACAGATCATAAGTGAGGCTGCTATGGCTGGTTTGGCCCTCCCATATACACCATATTGGTGGGGTTTAACCATTGGTGGCGTTATTGGTACCGGTGCTCATGGAAGTACATTGTGGGGTAAGGGAAGTTCAGTTAGTATGTAATACAACTCAGAATTGTTAGCCCTGCAGGACCAGAAGATGGCTATGCAGTGGTTCGGAACCTTAACCAATCCGACCAAGATCATAATGCAGCCAGAGTTTCTCTTGGGGTTCTTGGAGTTATTTCTCAAGTACCTATATTCTTAATTTTTCTTTCTATATATTTTTGTAACTCCGATCCTATTTCACGTAATTTGATCAATAGGCTTTAAATTTAATTAAATTCTTTAATATACGACGTAAAACTCTATAGCTATATATGGGTGTGCGTGGGTTGGGTTTATTTGGGTTCTGATGCATTTAAAAATACAACTCAACTAGTAAGATAACTGTGCATACGCACGGGTGCTGTCATGTTCTTTTTGTTATTCGGTTGAAACTGAATTAACTGAAACTGATTCTCTTGTGTATTGATTGAAAGTGAGCCTCTATATATGGAGAGCTCAAGTTACAACTGATCTAAAGAAATGGAATGAATACAAGAGAGAATAACAGAAAACTAACAAAAGGGAAAGTAAATGAGGGAATGTTAGAAATTACAAGAATATCCCTCAGTTTGACTAACACTAAGTCAACACTTATTACAAAGGACTACTAACAAAACTCTCCCTTAAACTAATGTTCGTTCCCATTTGAGAGAAACGCTTAGTTTATAGCACCTAAATCATGTTTTGCAGACTCAATCTTGCACACCCCAGCCTTTGTGTCTTAGTCCGATGAAATTGTCTTTGCTAAGTGGTTTTGTAAACACATCACCACTTGCTCTTTGTTCCACAATAGGTGAGCTTGATACTTCCAAATTTTGACAAGTTCTCTCGAGGTAGTGAAATCTAACCTCTATATGCTTACTTTGGCCCATGTAAAATTGGATTCAATGACGCTTTGATAGCATAAGAGTTGTCACAAGAAATCTCAAAAGCAGCTTTCACTGGCCAAACCAAGTTCTTCCGTAAGTTTTCCTAACAAATTGCATGACAACCAACTAAACCACCGCTACAAACTCGCTTTAGTTGAGAGAAGATTATAGAAAGTTTTGGATGACCAAGCCATAGCTTGGTCATCCAAAAGCAACGATAAGTGGCACTCACAAACCCCGATGTATTTTTTCTATTCTAGATCACCAAAGATAATCGCCGCTGTACCCTCAGATCTTCTCATTTCCTTTGATCTGCTTGCCCTTTTCATATTTGATTCGATAGTCTATAGCCTGGAGGTACCTCAAGACTCTCTTTTCAAAGAAGCATGTGCATTTGGGTGGGTTTGCTCATAAATCTACTTAGCAAACTCACCACATACATCATATCGTGTCTAGTTGCAGTGAAGTATATTAGACTGCCAATCAATTGTTTGTACAAGGTGTCATCAACCTTCTCACCCTTATCATCCTTATCATTTTTAGCACCTGGTATAATAGGGACCATTATAGCATTACAAGAGGCCATATTGAACTGTTCAATACTTCTGCAGCATATCTTCGTTGACATATATGAATAGAGTCACTGGTTTGGATCACTTCAATTCCTAGGAATTGCTTCATCACTCCTAGATCAGTCATTAGAAATTCCTCTTTCATAGAGCATTTGAATTCTTTAATATACGACGTAAAACTCTATTGCTATATATGGGTGTGCGTGGGTTGGGTTCATTTGGATTCAAACGCCTTTAAAGATACAATCATACAACTCAATCAAATATTTATGAGTAGAATTTAGTAAGATTAGACCAAAATATCGATGTAACCCGAACCAACTCAACATGACTTCAAAAGGGTGGGAATGAGTTAGGTATTTGGTCATTGGTTATCCTTTCGGAAAAAAATTAATCAACATCAAAATGAATGGCTTAACGTCAGCGTAATGAGCTTAGAATCCAAACCAATGCTTAGTATCTTTTATTCAAATCCAATTCATCGTCAACGTAATGAGCAACGACACACATATAATTTAAGTTTTTGATTGATGTCCAAGTGTCAGTTGTTAATGAAACTATTTGACGGTTCAAAGGCAATACAATTTTTAATATTATTTTCTATATTCTATAAACAGTTGTATAATTTCTCGTATAAAAGTTCTGTTATTATATATTTTATGGACTGAGTTGAGTTTAGTGAGTGCTTAAGTTTTAAACTAAACACCCAACTCATATACTATGAGTTTGTATATTTTAAAATCAACTCAATCCATTACCTGAATCAACCCGGATTTTGTGGGTTGAATTAGGTTGAGTTGTAAATTGAGTTAGATTAAAGTGTATGTGTGCCCATCCTTATTTGTAGGTACACGATTATGAGTAAAAACTAAAAATATCCAAAACGTTAGTGGGTATCGTACAATACAGGAGACTATCCACTCCATATACAAACTCAATTCAAATTCTAATATAATATAATATAATATCAAAGCATATCCAAGATTTGTTTGACCAATTGTTATATGTGATCACTCAACCACGCTCCAATTGTCCCCTTTTTGGGTGTGGGGTGTGTCATGAGAGTCTCACATCGGATGTGATATGATCTAAAAAAGGTTTTTAGGTATCTCACTCTACAACTCAATTTTGTAGGATATATTGAGTTAAACTCAACCCAAATTCCAAGGGTATGTGATCTTAGTGGGTCTTGTACAATAGATTAGATAAATTGGGTAGCATTTACAATATAATGGACGATGCATAAATATTGTTGATCGTTAGATTAAAATTTTCATGTGATCTGACTATGGTTTGTGGTAGAGCTAGCCTACATTGGTTGGAAGCGGAAAAATTCTTGGCTAAATTGTAGTTTTAATCCCCCTATTTTGACAAATTCGGACATTTAGCTCTTCCAACATTTAAGCATATATACCTGGTGCAAAACTTAGAATCTTCTTTCGTAGCTCTTCCAACACCTGGTATCTCGTTTGTTTTTGTCTTCTCCATTGCAGCACTCCAAATGCACAAAAATACCGATTCTGAGAGGTTAGGGTTCGCAATCAACTTCTCCATTGAAGCAAAGAAAAAGAAGCGAAATTAGATGAGTAGAGAGATTAGGGTTCGGGTTTCATAGATGGTCATGGTGTTTCTTCTCTGTTGTGTTTCTTCTATGTTCTTGCGTTTCTCAGCTTCTAATCTTCGACATTACAGCTTCCCTTTCATCGTTTACCCTTTTGATTTTAATTTTACTTTTATGTTTTAGTTTATAATTAAATTAAGTTATATAAGTTATAATAATAAAATAATAAATTGATGACATGGCAATCTATGTGTCTCATTAAATGATGTGGTAGTGATGTGTGTAAGTCGAGTCACTACCACATCATTTAATGATAGCCAACTCGTTGTTTTTTTGTACACGCGCCCACGCACAAAGAATTAAACTGAGAAAGCCCCATTTGGACTAAATTTCGTAATTTTCAAAACATGGGGACTAAATGTCCGATTTTAAAATAGGGGACTAAATGTCCGGATTTGTCAAAATAGGGGACTAAAACTATAATTTAGCCAAAATTCTTTTAACACAAAGCTTATGTGATACAGACTGATCCGTAACAAAAATATAAGTAGAAAAATGGATGTACTTGTCTAAATTTAGGCTAAATATATCTTGCTTATATTTTGAGACAAAGTATATATATATATATATATATATATATATATATATATAAATTTTTATAAGTCAAAGCTGAGCCATACAACTATTGTTTAACTTGTAAAAACTTAATTATATGGTAGCAAAAATTTACATTTAAAAAATTAGTATTAAATGTCATGAGGGACTAAAAGCATTGACGGAGAAAAATTTACGTACCAAAACTGAGTGAAGTTTTTTATAAGTACTATCTTTTGAATAAATATAGTCAGTGTTAGAATTGTGTGTAGCTATCATTATGATCGTGAGCAAAGCGGAAACCAAGGTCATGGGGAGGGAAGGGGTAGGGCAGTGGTGGTTTAGATCAAGGATAGAGAACGACTACAAGGGATGATTCAGTGTGCGCATAGACTTTAATAAGATCCGATGAATGTTTGAATCAAACGATTAAAAGAATATAGAAAAATGCTAAACCCCACGAACAACTTTTCGTGGAATCCTCTACGAACTGGTGTGATTGGTCAGTCAATGTTACTTTTATTCTACTCTCTTTTTTCACTAACTCTCCCATGATGTGTGCTTTTTTTAATAGGATAATGCTGAATAGGACGAATGATTTTCGTGGTCACACCCACGAAGGAGGTATTGTGTTAGTTTGTGCTCTTTTCACGTGTTCCCTTATTTATAGTCAATCGTGAATTACGAAGCACATTTCTTTAAAGAGTGACATGTCAGTTCGTGGGAGATATTTGTGAAAAATTGTCGCTAGAAATAGCACCACTCTTTTAAATAACACATAAAGCAACACTCGTGGAATTCCACGAAAATTGGTACTCGCACTATATAGCAATGCTCAAGAATATTTTGCCTTGTTATCATCACTCAATTTCTCTCGCATATTATACAAGACCAGCTAGGGTTTCCATCAGTTTGACACCTCATAAGATAATTTTTACTAGACTTTCATGAAAAATTACATGTTTTCATTATAAAAGTATGATTGCTGGGAAAAAAAGATTGTAAATAAAATTGGTATAATTGTATATAAAAAGAATCACTCAAATTAAATACAATTGCTAATTACAGAGGATACTCATGAAGTCACAGGCGATGCAAATGGGAAATGCATTGGTGCAAGGTTTATCGCTACAAATCCTAGCGGGCACTGGTTATGGATTGACTGACAATGGTAACCTTTTATATATATATATATATATATATATATATATATATATATATATATATATATATATATATATATATATATATATATATATATATTTCTTTGATATTTATTTTTTACTATGTCTTCAAAATTTTAAGAAAAAGGAATAAACCATAGTACTAATTTATTTCCTCATCAGGGACATGTCTCGATAGTTTGAATGACCAAATGATCACAGTGTGTCCATGGTACTCCAGAATCATAGGAAAATTTTATCACCAAACAACATTTA
The DNA here is from genome assembly GCA_020916435.1 of Oxytropis ochrocephala. Taxonomy (NCBI): domain Eukaryota; kingdom Viridiplantae; phylum Streptophyta; class Magnoliopsida; order Fabales; family Fabaceae; genus Oxytropis; species Oxytropis ochrocephala. The sequence continues at coordinate 16,062,217 of CM037094.1, read as the reverse complement.
GTATTTCCTTGTCCGTTGTCAAAAATTTCATTCAAGATGTGCAAAAGCTTGTTGAATTGGAGCCAACATGTTACGTTTTCTGATGCATACTTGGGAAATACTGAGGATGCTGTGGATTTTGACATCACATACTACCGCAGTAAGGATCCATTGGCTCCTAGGCTTTTCGAAGATGTGGTTGAAGAGATAGAACAAATAGGATTGTTCAAATATGGGGGGTTGCCCCATTGGGGTAAAAACAGAAACGTGGGATTTGTGGGAGCTATCAAGAAATATAATAACGCAAATAAGTTTTTGAAGGTTAAATAAGTTAATATCATAATGATATTAACTTTTGTCTTTCTACAACTTTCTTTTGTTTTTTTATATTCTGTTATGAAAATAACCAAAACTTGAGTAGGATATAACCATTATAGTAGATTAGAGAGGAAGAAGAAATATGCAAATAGAAGAAGATAATGAGAGAAGAATATAAGTTGGGAGTCTTTGTATTTCTCATTACAAGTGTATCCATACATAGGAGTGAACCCTATTTATAGGGTGAGAAAAGGTAAGTGAAAGATCAATCTTAAAGTTCCACTAACAACCCATTACATAAAGGAAAGTGGAAGTCTAATAGGAGTGGACATCCATTATCATATTATTCATAACACTCTCCCTTGGATGTCCATCGAGGATATGCTCATTAAAAACCTTACTAAAAAACCCAAAGTGGGATAAAAATCTAGTGAAGGAAAAGAGTACAATATCCCGTTAATGGGAACTGCCTCGTTAAAAACCTTTCCAGAAAACCCAAAGTGGGAAAAAACTATGGCAAAGGAAAAAAAGAGTGCAGCCTTTTCTCCCCGAATGAAGTGTCACATCACAACATGAATTTCAACATTTGGAGTTTCTCCCCGAGTACATATGGAGTAATCTATTCCGATGTCACTTGTGATGTGTCCTCTTTTAATGAAGCTTTATGGAGTATTATCTTCTGTGTCATCTTCCTTGAACTATTGGCATTTGCATGAGCTTGAAATGAAGAAGCAAGAACCATAGATTGTTTTGTATATCATAATATATTTCATTTCACCACATAAAGATAATAGCCGGCTTGAGATCCGACTTGATCTAGATCGAAAAATACTTTGTTTTCGCATGGTTAACTTGGAGAACATATATAAAATGATTTATTCATTAGAATAGTGAAAAATAAAATATAAACCTCGCTCTCTTCTAATGCATTTGTTTCAGCTTTGAACTTTATTCCTACTAACTATCACATAATATTATCATATCAAGGGATATAACATTTGGTAATTTGCATGCATGCTTTCGTAGTCTTCTGAATCGAGATATTCCATATATTCTTACCACACAACTCATGTACTCAATATAAATAATTTCTGCAGATCAATGAGTCTTTATTTTTCAAAAGAAAGATATTTCTTTGTATCTTGAATCCTTCTAGGATTTTCCATTTAGAGGTCAACTATGTGTTCAACCTCAAAATCCATCGATATAATTTGAGGTCATTCATCTAGAGTTCTTTCTATAATTTTGCTAAGCTCTTCAGAGTTCCAATAATAATTTGGAAAGCTCTTCAGAGGTGCCGATTCAATTTGAGTAATCATCTCGAGAATTCAAAAAGTGTGCAATGGAATATTAAATCATTCTGGGATCTTTAAATAATTATGACTATCAACAAATAAGTTGTAGCAATATTCAACTTTAGAAAATTGAGCTCTTCATGTGCTACAAGGCTAATTAAGTACTCAAAAGTACTCGTGATCCACCCTTGAGAAACATGTTGAGCTTTGTATCTCACAATTTAACCATTCTCATTTTGCTTCAATTTCATCTTTCAATTTTGGCCAATTCACATTGTCTAGAATCTTTAGTAGACTTTGGTTCATGATCCTCACTTCTATTTATCACATTTAGCGCTATATTTAGTAAAAACATCGCCAACGTTGACTTCATTTTGTTCCATTGTATTTCATTCTTGACATAATTCATTGAGATCTCTTTAATTTCATAACATTTCAGTAATTGATCGCTTCTTCCGAACTCAGAATGTCAATTATGTCTAAATACTCTTTTAGAGTTTCTATATCCTCGCTTGGACCATTGTTTTTTAGCTCCTTTTGTTGTTCGAGGATTTTTATCTTTGGAACCGATTGGTCTACCACGCTCGTGACGCTGCGGTTGAGACTCATTTGCAATTTTAAATTGTCCAACAGGACATCCATTCTATTGGAGCATTAGCAAAATGATATATATAATTTGGTCACACATTTTAGATCGTTGAATGCAATTGGTAGATAATTTGCTAAGCTCGCAAATGAATTATCTTTTGAAGTTCTAGTTCACATTATTTAGTTTGAGGATCAAATATGAGATAATGATAATTCATTCCAACCGATCTCTTTTTTTTACACCGCTTAATTATTCTCTCCCCTTAATGTTGGGAATCTAATTCTTCAAATGATAATCATCAAATCGACTATAAACAAATCTCCAATTGCTGGCTCAAGATAATATATTATACATGGAGATTTATATCCAATATATTTCCAAAATTTTTGAGGACCCATCATAGTGCATTGCACATTCAAAAATTTAAGATGGGAAATATTAGGTTCGTGACCAAAAACCAAATGTAAAGGGAAAGAGTTGTGATAACTTGTTGGCTTGATGCGAATCAATATTACAACATGTAAAATTGCATGTTCCCAAGTAGAAATTAGAACTTCTTATCTCATAAGTATTGGTCATGTAATGAACTTTAGACGTCTAAAGAATGGTTCTTCAAGACCATTTTATGAGTGAGTGTATACTAAGTGATGTCCAATATCATACAACACTTATGAGATGCTTTTAGGTAATTCACATAATGACCTCTTACTCAAATTAGTTGAGAAAACAATCTCACAAACTTCCGGTTGTGAGTTGACGACAAATATATATAATATATATTCGCCATCTAGTTGATGCATCAACCAAAACCACCAATATCTAAATGGTCCACAAGATTAGTATGCTTGTTACAAATATCACCTTATATCAGTTCTAGAAATAAGAGAGATTTACTATTCTCAAATTGCCAATTTCCTTTGGGAATTAGTGAACACAAGAATTTGTAGATTGAAGAAACTACTGGTTCTTCAATACAAGTTCACATAGAAATTTATTATTCGTGATCATAATATACTCTGGATGGCCCAACCGATCTTGCCAACAACTAAATTATTATGATATGTAAACTTCTGGTTTACAATACCATGTGCTTCAATTGCACATATATAAGTGTTGTACAAATTAGAGGAAACAAATAGACAATTTTTCCACTACACTTATTTTATCAAAATATGTCTCGTTATATAAAAATATTCAATATCTCCTTCATCTCTTGTTTCAATATGGATTCTATTTATATGAATATCTTTGAAACTTAATAAACTTCTACGAGACTTCGGGAAATATAATGCATTGTCAATGTGCAAATTTGTTCCCTAATAACAAAGATAGCTCTTCCGGAGCCTTCAATTATTTTTGAAGAGCCAGATATAGTACTAACTTCGATTTCTCGCTACACTAAATAGGAGAATTGTTTTTTCCTTTAAAATAATATGGGTAGTTCAGCGAAACACATTTCTCTATTATAGATGCTAGTGTCAATACTCATTCTATCCTAAAATAAAATAAATATGATAAAATATGGGTATGAGAAAATAAAGTCTCTACAATATTATATGCCTACAAAGATCAAACTTTAGCAACTACATAAAATATACTTATTCAAGAACAAAATATTAGTAGAAAATTATATTTGCTACTCAAAATAAAAAAAAAAAACATAGGAAGTCTCTCTCAAAGAGATATACAAATTCTTTTGAACATAAAAGCGCCTAGTTCTTTAGGATCTAGTCATACAATCAATTATTCTTATTCCCTTTTTTTTCATGCAAACATTTTTGTTTGGGAATTCCAAGCACAAGAAAGAAGAAAATTACATTTTTTCCATAAGATGCTACACCACTATTAGGAATAAAAAAATGTCACAATCATGTATGATATCAATGACAGCTTAAATAGGATAATGATAACATTTACCACATCATTGATCATCACCACAACTTTTTTTTTTTTTTGCACCAAAATTATAATGTGAGTCATTCACTGGAATGAACTTCAATTCATTGAGTGTTTTTTCTTTTAGTATTCTTTACAATCATTATATCACATAACTTTGATTCATTATATTTTATTTGAAAATATTTTCTCGATTTTGCTAATTCATGAGAATATTTGAGACAAATTATATGTCATTTCTCTTGATTTCCTTTGCTTCAACACATACTAGATCAAATAGATCTTATAGAACGTAATCATTCTCAGAAAAGTCAAGTTCTTCTGAACTCGATCACAAATCTATCATATATGATAATCAATGAAAAATATACTCTTTAATCCATTGTTCTTTAAGAACTATACCACAAAATCTAAACATTGACGAATACATCATACTTGAGCAATCCTGCGGAGACGCTTGAATATTAAGTTATTCTTTCTCGACATTGATAAAGAAAACAATTATTTGTTCAATCCTACAAGGATATTGGATTACCAATTTATTAGTTCTTCAAGAACTATACCATAAACTTCTTCAATGACAATCATGAAAAATCATACTAAGAGCAATCCTTCAAGGATGCTTGAATACTAAATTTCTAAGTTCTTTAGGAACTATATCATAAATAATGATACATAGAAACAACTAGCAAAGATTCTGCTTATTCTCTTTACATTTACAATACGTAACTTAACAACACACACACACAAAAAAAAACGATCAAGTACCAACTCAGAACTTTGTGATCTAGCAAATCTTATTCATCGAATGTAAGCTTGTACTGTGGATGAAGCCGGATGGTCAAACAACTCAGAATTTTGTGATCTATCAAATCTTATGTCATAGAATGTGAACTTGTACTATGGATGAAGCCGGATGGTCAAAGTAGCTAATCATGAAGATAAACATTAAGTGTCTAGAAATTATTTATAATCGGTGCTATCTAAAAAAAAAAAGAAAAGGAAAACAAATGGCAACTATATAATATAACCGGCAATATTATGAAACAAGTAAAAATCAATATTATGGAACAAATGGCATGATCAGTTGTGAGTTATAGTATCACGAATTGGATATACAATTAGAGATAGGCATGTTAAAATATCATCACAAATGTTTGTGTAAATAGTCAAAGAGGCAATATCTATCAGTGTAGAAAAAAATCAATGTTCCGATTAAAAAGCACAAGTCAGATTAAGCATAGGATCTTCTTGAATTATAATCTAGGCATAAGTAACATGATAGATAGCAGATGCAAATTAGAACTGATACAAATGTAGACTTCATCATATTGATCAATACATATAATGGGTTTATAGATGAACTAATACTTACATGGATTGGTAGAACTTCGTGCTGATAACGTGTCATGAAAATAACCAAAACTTGAGTAGGATATAACCATTATAGTAGATTAGAGAGGAAGAAGAAATATGCAAATAGAAGAAGATAATGAGAGAAGAATATAAGTTGGGAGTCTTTGTATTTCTCATTACAAGTGTATCCATACATAGGAGTGAACCCTATTTATAGGGTGAGAAAAGGTAAGTGAAAGATCAATCTTAAAGTTCCACTAACAACCCATTACATAAAGGAAAGTGGAAGTCTAATAGGAGTGGACATCCATTATCATATTATTCATAACATATTCTTTATTTTAATGTTTTCAAACATTTTTACATAAAGCTTTGCTATCGGTGAGCTGTGATGGTAATAACTTTTTAATTAAAAATATGTTGGATTTATAATCAAATTCAAACCCAAGCTTAATTAAAAAAAAACTCCCAACGGCTATAATTTGTAAATAGCACCGTTGGTAGTTACTTAACAAACATATGGGAAGCTAGAAAGTCTAACTAACTATCTAATTTGTTATTGTAACAAACTTAGTTTGTTGAGTAGCAACAAACTATTTTCTAACAGCTAGTTTTCAGCATATATAAAAACACATATTGTACATACAATGTAATCAAGTACTTACAAAATAATATTCAATAAAAAGTTCTATTCTATTCGTTTAACTTTCTGTTTTTCTCAAAACCGTTTGCTCCAAGATTCAAACTTCAAAGTGCTTCATCACAGTGAGTTACCAAGGAAAGGGTTACCTCGCATAGATCAGAAAAAGCAAAGTTAGAAGAGGATTTCAGTGACTGAAATCAAGGAATCAAAGAGAGAAAGGTTAGAGAGATATACCTTTAGAGGGTTCGGTTTTTGCAGGTTTTGTGTTCTCAATTGAACTTCGTTTTGAATGATTCTTGTTTCATTGAAAAGTAGACTTAATGCTCTACGAAATAGGCACTGGTTTCACGAAATTTCATTAAGAAATGAGAAAGAAAATTTGGTTGCAAGTTGGGTAAAGTGTTCTGTCCGATTTTGGTACCTCAGTGTAGTGTTTTGAAAAATTGTACCAACTGGATACTTATTTTGAAAAACGAAAATCATAGGTAGAAACTACACTCAGAGTGCTTTCCAATGAGTGGTCTTTTGTTGAAATCCGATGTCGTTTGCTATTTTAATTAATTTGCCCAAGAGGTGCAATCGTCAGAGAAATTTAGCACTTCTTGGCCGTGTTGTCGCCTCGTGGCGCTCGTGGTTGCGCGCCTTGTGTCTAAAATCGTGTTGCGCTTTTGTGTCTAAAATCGTGTTATGCTTTTGTGTGTCGAAATCGTGTTGCCACTGGCACCGCTTTGGGTCTTTGACCATTTTATTGTTGATGTTGTTGATGATGATAGATCTAATGACCAAATTATGATGATGATGATGATGATGATGATGATGATGATGATGATGATGATGATGATGGGTCTATGACCTTTTATTTGATGTTAGTGTTGATGTTGTTGTGTCACTTAGATGGCTATGAATGTTGAATTGTCCATGGTGTCACATGCATTACATGTGCATTATTCGAGTGATATAAGGCTTCGGCCTTCGAGCTATAGATGATGATGATGCTCAAAAGCGACGATATGCCCGATTGACAAATTTATTTGATGATGGTACCTCATGCATATGCCCGTTGTGGGTTGCATTTCATACATATATTCATATTATTGTGATATTTCCTTGGTAGTTATATATATGGATGTGGTAGTTATATATGTATTGATGTGGTTGTGTAGTAGTTGATGTAGTGTCGCACTTCAGTATATTCTCTATCATTTATGCTATTATATTGTTAGAGACTCACCCTTCTCGCTTGAATGTTACCCCTATGCCGGTAACGCAGGTAACCATATGTGAAGGCTTGACTTCCTTCATCTTTTGAGTCGGTCGTCGCTCTGATACGTAGCACTCAGGGGAGGGGAACGAACACTAGTTATTAGTTGATTTTGCTATTGATTGTTGAACTGTTTTATTGATGATGATTATGACTGTTTTTATTCCGCTGCGTGGTGATAAAGATTACCATTATGTAAACTAAACAGGTGTTTTGAGGGTTCGTCCCATTTATGATGTGTTACGCATTATGTTTTGATTAATGAGCAATTTATTACCGACTCTTGATGTTTATTGAAGTAAATGTAGCATCCCCTTGAGGGTGTCGTGAAAAATGATTTTTTAAAAAACTCTGATATTTTATTATAAATTTACCGGTTAGAAACGGGGTGTTACACTTGGTGAGACTTGTGAAATTTTCTGATCACTATGACACCAGGTCTAGTAGTTCCCATGCTTCATCAGCTGAGACACAGTAGCTCAAGCAGCAGGTAGAGAATTTGATGGCTGAGCAGCAGAGGAAGGATCAGACTATTGCAGAGATGCAAGCAAACCAGTTGAGGATGCAACGTGAGCAAGAGAGGTTGATCGCTCTCTTTAACAGCTTGAGGCCACATGAGTCGTCGTCTGATCAAACAGAGTCTGACCATCCTGATCGTCCCTCTACCCCCTATTGATTTGGATTATGTTATTGTTGTCCATTTGGATTATTAGGATTATGTTGTTGCTTTCGGTTTGGATTATTTAGATTATGTACATTTTAGATTTGATTATGGATTTTATTTGACTATTTTAGAAATATGAAGTTGCTTTTACTTTATTACCATTATTTATATTTATAAGATAAGCAAAAAAGTAGGAATTTTAAATAAAAAAAAATCTTAAAAAATCCCTCGCTAATCATCACAAAATCCCTCGCTAATAACATAAACAAATCCCTCACTAATTTCCTCGCTAATTTCCCTCGCTAATTCCCTCGCTATAATTCCCACTAATTCCCTCGCTAAATTTAGCGAGGGATTTAGATCCTCGCTAATTCCCTCGCTAAAGTACGTTAGCGAGAGATTTTTGTGTTTTGGCGAGGGAATCCTGGGTCGCTAAATCACGTTTTTTTTGTAGTGAAATTGTGTAGAAATCATAAGAACACAACTGGTAGTATGAAGTGAGAATCCACAGTCTTTGTCACAATCCAATTACATATCATTTCTTTGACTTCTACAAAATTGTTGGTCTCTGGATTAACACAGAAAAGTGCCAAAATGAACACGACAAAAGCTTCCACAAAACAGATTCTCAGTGAGGACTTTTTCAATCATTATGAGTGCGGCACCAAGATTAAACACAAAGAAAAAATCTATAGATACACAAAACAACTAGAAGCAAGAGTAGGAACCGAAATGTTTAAACAACAGTAGAGCCATGGTGGCTTAGCAGGTGTACAGATGGGTGTCGAGATCGACGACGGGGAGACAGCCACAGAAAGTCAAAAGATCAAGGAGTTAGCAGAAAGGACAAATCCCCTAATAATCTCTCTACTCGGTGGTGGTGGCTCTGCCCAAGTTCATGGCGGTAGAGGAGATGACAAGGTAGTGGTTCGCTGCAGAGAGAAGATATTTTCTATGAGAGAGCTAAAACCCAAAACAAAGGTACACATGAGTGACCTTGAGGTCGGTAGCAGTGGTGGCAAACATGTGGTGTAATATGAGGAAGTGTCTCCTTATCATAGTGATGATACACGCCTCTGGTAGTAGATGAGAAAGATGGAGGGTGGTTCAAGTGCAGCCATGGAGGGTTGTCAGTGGAAGCACAAAAGAAGCTAGAGGGGAAGGGAGAGGGTCCGTGAAAGATGTTAGTTTTAAGTATGTCAAATTTTAATTTTAATTTTTTTGGTTACCGTGTTATTAGTGCGTAGTATCTATCAGCTTTGTCGGTGACTAATCTACATCAGGGGACCTAATTGGTCAGGTGTATACCCGACTTTCCGGCTTTTGTGGTTCTCTCCTCTCAAAAGAGTTTTTGTCATGGCTAAAATTCGAATCCAAGACTTTGGAGTAGGATCTCGAGCTCAGCTTATCTATTTGACGACTAACCTTTGTTGGTAAATTTTTATTTTAATAATTAGGTTTACTAAATAAAAAATTTATTCTTATTTTAATGTTTAATTTTGTTTTTTTTTTTTTGAACTTCAGATAGGTTTCATTAAATTTGGGCCAAGCCTCAAAACCATACAACAAGAGTTACCAACAAGCCCAAAGGCCACAAGAAGACACTAAAAAAACAAAGACACACTCCACAGAGGAGAAGCAGGAAAACAAGGGGTGCAACTAGCAGCTAGCCCAACCCACAAGTTCCGGCCCAACTCGCGCTTAAAACAACTAGAAATGAAACACAAACTAAACTTGGATTCACTTTCATAGAAAAAGCAAAAACGCGACCCTCTCTCCTTCTTCGTCGACGAAAACAACCCTAATTCGGCAAAGTCACCTACTTCCTCCGATCACGCAAAATCGCCTTCAATTCTACACCAACCGCCATCAATAGACTTCAATTCTCACATACTTCCTCCGATCTAAGCATAATTGCAATAGATCGAGGTGTATTCACCACCCAATCCGATGGGAGGCTCTGAGATCCGGCGAGCTTGGCTACGGTATCGGCTATGGAATTCGCTTCCCTCGATGTCCACACAACGCCTAGCCAGGTAAACTGACCTTTCATCTGATGAATATCACACATTATTTGGTCAATTTCCTTTCGACTAGGTTTCTCTCAGAGAAATAAAAATCTCTTTCCATGTTTTGATGATACAAACTTAAAGGAATGAGTTAAGTTTTGTAAACACTTATTATGATTTAACAAGTTTCATTCAAGTGTGTACAAGAATAGGAAATAAGAATCATAGCAAAAATCTTGGCTCTACAAATAAACCAAGTGTTTTTCAAAGTTCAAATATGCCAAAAGAAGGTTACCTACAGAAGGTTACCTTAAAGAAGGTTGATTACAGAAGGTTACATCAACAGAAGGTTGATTAAAGAAGCTTAAAAGAAAAAGTAACTTTCTTCAGAAGGTTGACTGAAAGTCAAACAGAAGGTTGACTAAAAGTCAACACAAGGTTGACCAATAGTCAACAGAGAGTTTGATTGAAGTCAATAGAATGTTGACTCACTATGGAATATGGTTAAGAAGGTTGGTTGTTCAAGAAGGATAAAAATATATTGAAGAAATATTATCCTATGTAATGAGGAACTCCTTGATTATTTTTGTTTCTTAGAAATCATGTTTGTTCATGTTCAAAAAGCTTTAGAAGCTTCAAACAAAAATATGAAAAATATTATGAAGTACATGAACAGGGACTGAATTGACAGAAAAGATGAAAAGGAAGTATGATGCTGACATAAAGAGCTGTCAACACAAGACAAAGCACAAAGGTTGCTTTAGAAGGTTGAAAGGCTACTACCTAAAGCTCAAAAATCATCATTGCCTACCTACAAAGCTACAACAAATTCCAACGGCTCTTTCCTTCTTTCCAACGGTCATATTCCAGGTTGAAGAGCTATATAGAATGTTGATCTGCTCAATTGCAAACCATGAGAGTGAATTGGAACTTTTACAAGTCAAGCTTCTCAAAATAAATCCAACCTTCTCTTCCACACTCAAAGCTACTACAAAGTCAGAATTGGGAAATCTATCTTGAGTGTGTTTGCTTGTTATGCTCTTAGAAATACCTTGTATTTATCTATCAACAAGCTTCTAAATCATCCAAAACCCAAACCCCTTATTGTAAGAAATATTGTGCAAGTTTCTCAACAAACTACCTAGTGAGAGGTGAGTTTTGTTGGTGATTCTATTTGAAAGTTTCTCAACAAACTACCTAGTGAGAGGTAAGTGGTGTTGGTGATTCTGTTCAACAGGAAATACCTTTAGGAAACTAGAAGAGAGTTTTCTAGTAGGTTGAGACAGCTTGGTGAAGCTGTGTAAGTTAGCACTTGTCTTTTGTGTGTGATCAAAAGAGAGTGGAGGTGAAAGTCTTTGGCAGTTGAAGCTAAAGCAAGTGTAAAATCTATTTGGAGAATAATGGAAACTCTCACGTGGACGTGAGGAGAGGAGTAGCCACAGTTTGGTGAACCTCTATAACTCTACTGTGTTATTATCTGCTTTTCTTATTAATTGCTTTAACTGTCTCACAATCACCAAAGTTTTCAACCACTACAGAAGGTTACAGTCATCAACCTTCTGTAATTAAAATCATAATTTTAATTGAATCTTACTTTGATTATCTTTTGAAAACAACACTCTGTGTGTAATAAAAGACATCTAAATTCATCAAAGTTAACTATCCTTCACTACTGTCATACTTGATTATTGTTTGTGCAACTAACATTCAACCTTCTGATATCCAAGTTATCTTGAGAAACAATACAGAAGGTTGCAGGTATTAAAAATTTAAAAAGATATATAGCACAATTCAATCCCCCCCTTTCTTGTGCAAATTAGTCACTTCAATTGGCTTCAGAGCTCACCTCTAAGGGCTAAGCACACTTTGCAGTGTGAGAGGAAAGATCCTGGAAGAAGTGATGAGTCATCATTCCAACTCTGTGATGTTCCTCCCAGAAGGAGCTTCAAAGAAATAGACCACCAGATTCACCGTGAACATTACTATTATTGGAAAGATCAAATGAGATTGTTCCTAGAATCTCAAGACACTGACATTTGGGGAATTGTTGAAGATGGTCCTTTTTAACCTACTATAACTCTTGATGATGGGACTACTATGACTAAGCCCAAAAACACCTGGACACCTGAAGATAAACGCATGGTACTTCTAAACTCTAAAGCTAAATTTTATCTAACATGTGCTCTAGGTAGAAGTGAATATGATAAAGTAGCTGGGAAAGAAATTGCCAAAGAAATCTGGGATACATTGAAGACTGCCCATGAAGGAACAGACCAAGTTAAAGAAGCAAAGATCAATCTTCTATCCATAAATTCGAAACATTCAAAATGGAGGAGCAAGAAACAATTTCTGAGATGTTTAGCAGATTCACAACAATAACAAATGATTTGAACTCTCTGGGAAATTCCTACTCAAATCAAGCCAAAGTAAGAAAACTCCTAAGATGCCTTCCAAAGGTATGGAGACCTAAAGTGACTGCTATAACAGAAGCTAAAGATCTATCTATTCTCAGAATAGAAGATCTACTTGGATCTCTAAAAGTTCATGAACAAGAAATCATGGATGAGCTTCAACCCAAGAAGGTTAAAACTATTGCACTCAAAGCTTCTCAAAAATCTCCACAATCTTCTAAAGCTATGGCACTTAAAGCTCAAGAGGATACTCAAGAAGAAAGTGAAGACGATGAAAATTACATTAATGATGAAGATGAAATGGCTCTAATCACCAGAAGGTTGAAAAGATGGGCATTTAGAAAGAATAATAACAGAAAACCCTTCTTCAAGAAAGATCAACCTAAAGGTGAAGGCACTAGTAAAATTGATCTGTGTGCTATGAATGTAACAAACCTGGACACTTCAGAAATGAATGTCCAAGGTTAAAAGGAAGCAACAAAAAGTTCACACCTAAGAAGAAGGCTCTACTTGCCACATGGGATGACTCAGAAGAAACCAACTCAGACCATGATGAAGAGACTGCAAATTTTTGTCTTATGGCTGACTCTGAGGAACCTTCTCAAATATTTCCTGCATCAAGGAGATACTGACCTAGAAGAGGTAAACACTTCTAAATCACAAACTTGTGCTTCATGCAAAGATACTGAACATGCTTTTGAAAACCTATTATTTGATTCAAACACTTTGGCTCAAAAATGTGTGGTGTTCAAAAATTAACTTTTGAATGCAAAAAAGGAGAATGAAGAGCTTCAAAAACAAAATGAATATTTGATAAAAACAGTTCAAACTCTTCAACATTCTCACTTTAAACTTTGTGAACAACACAAACTTTTGAAAGATAAGGTCTCACAACAACCAAATCTTATACACTCTGACCTTAAAAAACAAAACAACCTTCTCAAAGAAAAAGTTTCTGTTTTAACTAAAGAACTAGCTATGTCTATAAAAAAAACCTTTGAGCTACCTATAGAAAAACAAACTGAGAAGAACTCTAGAACTAGAAAGCCTAAAACAAAGTGCACATATTGCAAACATTCTGGTCATGATACTTCTGTATGCTATAAATTGAAAAGAAGCTTCCATTGGAAGAAAACTAACCATGAAGGACCCAAAAATTATTGGGTACCTAAATCACTACTAACATCTGAAACAGGATGCCTCTTAGCATCCAAGAAAAAGCTGTGGTTCTTAGACAGTGGATGTTCAAGGCACATGACAGGGGAAAGAGATAAATTTCTCTCAATGGAGAGAATAGATGGAGGCTATGTCATCTTTGGCAATGATGATAAAGCTTGCATCAAAGGTATAGGTACTATAGGTAACTCTAAATCCCCTAAAATTAAGAATGTTCAATATGTAGAAGGTTTAAAGCATAACTTGTTAAGTATTAGTCAACTATGTGATAGTGGTCATAAAGTTTCTTTTAAATCTGATAAATGTTTTATTAAAGAAAGCTCCTCTGGTAAAGTCTTGTTTACTGCACCTAGAAATAAAAATCTGTATAGCCTATGTCTTGATGAACTATCTCAAGAAACTTGTCTTATGTCTTATGAAAATGACAAATGGATTTGGCATAGAAGAACTGGCCACATAAGCATGCAAACTATTTCAAAACTTTCCTAAAAGGAACTAGTCAGAGGACTACCAAAAATCAATTTTGAAAAAGATAGGGTGTGTGAAGCATGTGTTCATGGTAAACATGTCAAAACAAGTTTCAAACCTAAGAACATGATCACATCCCAAAAGTCACTAGAATTGCTTCACATAGACTTATTTGGTCCTACCAAAACAAGTAGTCTTAATGGAAAAGATATGGTTTTGTAATTGTAGATGATTTCTCTAGATTCACTTGGGTACTATTTTTGAAAAACAAAGATGAAGCTTTTGAAGCCTTCAAAGTGTTTCTAAAGAAAGTTCAAAATGAAAAAGGAACAAATGTTATTTCTGTAAGAAGTGATCATGGGGGAGAATTTGAAAACTTCTCTTTTCAAAACTTTTTTGATGAAAATGGAATTACTCACAATTTTTCATGTCCTAGAACTCCACAACAAAATGGAGTTGTAGAAAGGAAAAATAGAACTTTGCAAGAAATGGCAAGAACACTTTTAGAAGATTCAAAAATTGAAAAATACTTTTGGGCAGAAGCTATAAACACAGCCTGCTATATTTTAAATAGAGTTTCCATTAGAAAAATTGTTGAGAAAACCCCCTATGAAATTTGGAAAAATAGAAAACCAACCATTGCATACTTTCGTGTATTTGGTTGCATTTGTTTCATTTTGAATAACAAAGATAATCTAGGAAAATTTGATTCTAAATCAGACAAAGGAATTTTTCTGGGATATTCAACATCATCAAAGGCTTATAGAGTATACAACCTTAGGACTCAAACTGTAGAAGAAAGCATGCATATTGTCTTTAATGAAACTAACGGTTCAAATGAAGTAATTGATGTTGATGAGACCAACCAAAACAAAGAAGAAGTTACAGAACATGAAAACAGGTTGGAGAAGGAAGAAACAGAAGCTTCTGTTCAACCTTCTCAACAATCAAATGAAGCCACTCAAGCTTCTGATCAACCTTCTCAATTACCAAGAAGTTGGAGAATGGTGGTACATCATCCACATGATCAAATTATTGGTAGCACTTCAGATCCTGTTAGAACCAGAACTTCATTTAGAGACAATGCTGCCGGAATGGCTCTCATCTTTGAAATAGAACCAAAGTCAATTAATGAGGTCATATAAGATCAATCATGGATAGAAGCAATGACTGAAGAACTCTCTCAATTTGAAAAGAATGAGGTATGGAACTTAGTGGTACCTCCAAAAAATCAGTCTGTTATTGGAACCAAATGGGTGTTCAGAAACAAGCTAGATGAAAATGGTAAGGGGGGGTGAGAAACAAGGCAAGACTTGTTGCTCAAGGGTATAATCAACAGGAAGGTATTGACTATGATGAGACTTTTGCTCCTGTAGCAAGGTTAGAAGCTATTAGAATATTACTTGCATTTGCTGCACACAAAAATTTCAAATTATTTCAAATGGATGTTAAAAGTGCTTTTCTAAAGGGCTTTTTAAAATGAAGAAGTTTATGTCAATCAACCTCCTGGTTTTGTTGATCAAAAGAAACCAAGCCATGTTTTTCAACTCACCAAAGCTCTATATGGGCTTAAGCAAGCTCCTAGAGCTTGGTATGAAAGGTTAAGTAGCTTCTTGATCAAAAACAAATTCACAAGAGGAAATATTGATACTACCTTGTTTAAAAAATCTCTTGATAAAGATTTGTTGATTGTTCAAATTTATGTTGATGATATCATTTTTGGATCAACAAATGAAAAACTGTGTAAAGATTTTGGGAACCTTATGAAAAGTGAGTTTGAAATGAGTGATGGGAGAATTAAGATTCTTTCTAGGACTTCAAATTAAGCAACTTGATGAAGGTATCTTTATCAGTCAAGAAAAATACATCAAGGACCTTCTCAAGAAATATAAGATGAATGAAGCAAAAGCCATGGCAACACCTATGCATCCTTCCATGCAAATTGAGAAGGATGAAGAAGGAAAACCAATCTCTGAAAAAGAATACAGGGGTATGATAGGTTCACTGTTATATCTAACTGCTAGTAGACATGACATTGTGTTTTCAGTTGGCTTATGTGCTAGATTCCAAGTTTCTCCAAAAGAATCTCATCTTACTGGTGTCAAAAGAATCTTCAGATACTTAGTTGGAACAACAAGTATTGGTCTATGGATCAAGAAAACAAAATTCAATTGCATTATTAACTACTGAAGCAGAATATGTATCTGCTGCTGGTTGTTGTTCACAAATTCTATGGATCAAGAATCAATTGGAGGACTACTCTATAAGGTACACATGCACTCCCATTTATTGTGACAATACTAGTGCTATCAATTTATCAAAAAATCCCATCCAACACTCTAGATCTAAACATTGATATAAAACATCATTTTATCAGAGATCGTGTTCAGAAGAAGGATGTGGAACTTATTTTTATTGACACCAAGCATCAATTAGCTGATATATTTACCAAGCCTTTGTTAGAAGAAAGTTTCAATTTCATTAAAAAGGCTTTGCACATTTTAAAATGTCCTTAGGAGAAAAATATGTCAAAAATCCCAACCTTCTAATATCTTTAGAAGGTTCACTAGGAGAGAATCAAATTCAGAAGGTTGAATTTGAGAAGGATCACATAAATCCAATATAGGTTCGGTTACTAAAGTAACTAAACCTGCCTTCTATGACAGTTATGTCATGTCATAACTGCACAACATCACTTCACAACGACTAGTCTCTCTCTCTCTCTCTCTCTCTTCCACGCACACTCAAAACCGATTGATTTCATCTTCTCCCAAAACGGTTCTCCTCTTCTCTTCTTCCCTTCTTCGCGAAACCTTCTCCTCTCTAAAAAATGGTGAGAACAAAAATTCCCTGCGTGAAGAAAGCAAGTACTCCTACGACCCATGATCTTCCACCTGCACTCTCAAATGCTTCTAAACCTCCTCCTACTCAGATTGATGCTCCATCAGAACAAAGGTCTTCGAAATCATCACCCACTCCCTCTCGAAGATCTACTAGGATCAAAACATGTTCTCTCAAGGATATACAAGGTCCTGGCACAAGGAAAAGTCAACCAATCACCATTGATGATGATGATTCTACCCTGTCTGAAGTGATGGCAGAATCGAAGCTTGAACTGAAAAGAAAAGCCTCTCTTCCTCATTAAGGGATAGAGCCAGAGCTTGGTTTCACTCATTACCTAATGAGTCTGTCACAACTTGGGATCAACTTTTCCCTTTTTCATTAAGGGATAGAGCCAGAGCTTTTCCCTTTTTCATTAAGGGATAGAGCCAGAGCTTGGTTTCACTCATTACCTAATGAGTCTGTCACAACTTGGGATCAACTAAAGCAAGCATTCTTTGTTAAATTCTTTCCCCCAAGCAAAACTGCTCAACTGAGGAATCAAATTACACGATTCACTCAGAATGATGGGGAGTGTCTTTATGATGCATGGGAGTGTTTCAAAGAAATGCTAAGGCTTTGCCCCCATCATGGACTAGAGAAATGGTTGATCATCCACACTTTTTATAATGGTCTGTTGTATACCACAAAAATGACTGTTGATGCAGCTGCAGGTGGAGCTTTAATGAACAAGAATATTGAAGAAGCTTATGCTCTGATTGAAGACATGGCTCAAAATCACTACCAATGGACAAGTGAGAGAGAGCACATCGCTTGCTCGATTCCATCAAAGAAAGAGCCAGGTAAGTATGAAGTTTCTGCTCTTGACCATTTAACTTCTAAGGTGAACGCACTGTTTCAAAAAGTTGAAAAATTAAATGTCAGTGCTGTCTCACCATCTTCTACTTCTTCTGTATCTCCTTGTGAAATTTGTGGGGTTGTTGGTCACACTGGGCAAATCCTAATGTTGCTGAACAAGCAAATTTTGCCCAAAAAGGGGATCATTTTTCTAATACTTATAACCCCGGATGGAGGAATCGTCCAAATTTTTCCTATAAAAATCCTCCATCCAACACCCCTTTTCAGCAAGCAAATAGGACACCCCCTGGTTTCCAAAATTTCCAAAATCAAAAGGCATTCACTCCTCAAAAATCCAATTTGGAATCTTTATTAGAAAATTTTGTGATAACACAAACAAAGCAAAATGAAGAGTTTAAAAACCAAAATGGATTTTTGAATGACACTCTCATAAAATTGACATCAAAAGTGGACTCTATCTCTACTCATAACAAAATGTTGGAAACTCAAATTTCTCAAGTAGCTCAACAAGTTGCTTCATCCTCTAAGACCTCTGGAATATTTCCAGGGCAGCCAGAACCAAATCCCAAAGCCCAAATAAATGCTATTACCCTTAGGAGTGGAAAACAATTAGAGGAACCAAAGGGGACTAGTGATAAAAATGTGAGTGAGGAAGAACCACAAAATGAGAGGGTTGAGGTTGAGATAGAAAAAGAAAAAGAAACACCCTATGTTCCACCACCACCATACAAGCCTAAAATACCATTCCCACAAAGGTTTGCCAAATCAAAGCTGGATGAGCAGTTTAAAAAGTTTGTTGATTTGTTAAAAAAGCTCTACATTAACATTCCTTTTACAGATGCTCTGTCTCAAATGTCATCTTATGCAAAAATTTTGAAAGAAATTTTATCTAAGAAAAGAAAGATAGATGAAAATGAGACAGCAACTCTAACTGAAGAATGTAGTGCTATTATTCAAAATAAATTGCCTCCAAAGCTTAAGGATCCGGGGAAGCTTTTCCATTCCATGTGTGAAAGGAAGTGAAACTATAAATAGAGCCATGTGTGATCTAGGAGCTAGTGTGAGCTTAATGCCATTATCCCTTTGTGAGAGGTTGGGTTTAGGAGAGTTGAAACCCACCAAAATGACTTTCTACATTGGTCGACCGCTCCATAAAATATCCGGCTGGGATTCTTGAGGATGTTCCTATTAAAGTAGGAGAGATGTTTATACCAGCTGACTTTGTTGTAATGGAAATGGAGGAGGACTCCCAAGTTCCAATACTTTTGGGAGGCCTTTCCTTGCCATCTGCAGAGCTATAATCGATGTCAAACATGGTAAGTTGGCATTCAATGTTGGTGATGAAAAGGTAGAATTTGATTTATTTAAATCTATGAAACAACCTTCCTTTGAGAATTCTTGTTGCGGGATTGATTTGTTAGAGTCAAACAAAGCACACTTGGATGATCCATTAGAGTTGTGCTTGGTTGGTGTACTCTCGAGTGATGATGAGGGTATGGCATCCGAGTATACCCACTTACTAGAAGCATGTCCTGAATTTTCATCCAAAATGGATAACAAGAAGATTCTTGAATCAAAGTCTAAACCTAATGATTTGAAAGAGAACAAAGCCCCACAAAATCAAGAGTAAAGTGGCAAAACGTGTTCGTCGAAAAGATGTTTTCACAAAGCCCACATGGGTAGATGATGTTAAAAGAAAAATGTCACATATAGGGGGAAAGATGAAGAATTCAAAACCCCTCAAGGTCTGGAAAGTTAAAGGGACAAGCATCCCTAGGTTGGATCCAGGTTAATCACCATACTCGTCAAGCTAGTGACGTTAAAAGAGCGTTGTGTGGGAGGCAACCCACAGGTTTACCTTTGTTTTGCATTGTTGGAATAAGAAGGAAAGCTGCAAATGCTAGTCAATGTGAGCTTTCTTTACCCTTCTCATGTACTTTTCATTTTTGTACATTGAGGACAATGTCTAGTCCAAGAATGGGGAGGTGACTTTAGTCTTTTCTTCTTCTTTATTTTGTAGTTGAGTCATCTTCTCCTCCTATGTGATAAATCCTTGTGAAACTTTGAAGTATTTTTTTGTGGCATTTTTGTGATAATTTTTTGATTTTTAGCAATTTGAATGTTCTGATTGGTGTTCAACTGTTAGATATGCTTCTTGATACTTACTGTCGGGTTCACACACACACACTACTAAGATAGTTTCTGGTACAAGGATGTCTAAGAAAGATTGAAAAAAAAGTCAATTAGTTCTCTTGGTGACACTTACTGCATTTTGGTTACTGGAGAAATGTCTGAGTTAGGCTGCTTAAAAAGAGAAAGAAAATGGAAAGAAGTTGAAAAAGGAAAACAGAAATGAAAAAAGAATAGAAAAGAATTTAAGCAATTTAGCCCAACATCCCTTTGAGGTCATAGGTTACTAGGGAAATACTTTGAGTACCCTTTTGAGGCTTCATAGGTTACTAGGGAAATACTTTGAGTTCCCTTTTGAGACCGATTGGCTACTGGGAAAAAGAGGCACTCCTTTGAGACCAAGTGTGGCAATTGCATTGTTTGCATATAAGTGGATGACCCAAGCAAAAGATGCTAGGGAATTTGGCTGTTGACATCTAACTTGTTGTTCTAGTACCACAAAACCGATCTTTTCTACAGATAAAGCTCAACAGAAAAGTTTCTTAAGCTGAGAAGAAAAATGTTGTTGGATACCGCCAAATCATTTCTAATTCATTTGCTAAGTCGATAATTTTCATTCAAAGATTTGCCAAAAAAAAATTGTAACGTTTTGCTTGAGGACAAGCAAGGATTTAAGCATGGGGGAGTTTGATAAGTCATAATTTAGAGTGTTTTTAATATTTGAATTAAATAAAATTTATGGAATTTTAGTTCTATTTTGGAGCTATTTCATTACAAAATGTTAGTTTTGTGTTTTCAGGACTAAAAGTAGAGAAAAAGAGAAATTTTGGATGAAAGAATAGCAAGGATCAAAAGAGCATGAAAGGAGGAATAAGAAAAAAAAAGTAAATAAAAAATTCAGAACCAAGCACGACCCGTGCGCAAGATGGCACGACCCGTGCGCCTTCAAAAATCAGGAAAATAACATTTGCGAACACGAGCACGCGACCGATGCGCTGTTGAGCTACCAATTCGCGACCTTCCTGCTACTCAGAATTCAGTTACAAAGTTGATCCCTTCTTCTTCTTAGTGGGTTTTATGGTCATGATTGTGAATTTATGTGATTGTCTACTGATCCTAGACTATATAAAGGCTCTCTCTTCACTTGTAATTGGAACCTTGTCACTTGCAAAATTACTCTAAAGTTTAATCTAAGTTCTAGCATTTTATTCTTAAACTTTTGTTCTTTTATTTTCATGTTCTTTACTTTCTTGCAATTTTAGTTTCTGTTCTTTACATTTCCAGCACTTTACATTTCAGTTCTTTATTGCTTTGTTTATATTCTTGTCATTTACATTCTGTTATTTACATTATGTTATTTACTTTTTTGTCATTCTCTTCTACTCCCTTGTCTACTATGATCATGTGTGAGTAGACCTCTTTAGTCTTGGGATTGTGAGAAACAATCCAATGATGGGTCCCTATAAAATTCCAAGACTAAACTCTATCTTATTAGAACTTGATTTTAATCTAGCCTCATCATTCTTATTTCATAAATCAAATATCAAACGAGGTACCGAGAGGTGAAGTTTGATATTGGAACAAATGAGGTTAGACAAGGCATATCAAAGCATGAGAATAGCTTTGATCGTCTTGGGACAATAAGGTTGCGCTTAATGGGTCTCTGCGATGATCGACCATGAGAATAGGCTTGATCATTGTTTCGAGACACATTCTTGTCTTCCGAAAGGAAACTTGAATTACACCAAAAGAATACCTTGTCCTTAAAAACAGTTTCAATATAAGATAGATGATAGTTAAGGGATTGTTAAATTTCCGTCAGTATGATTTGTCCCATAATCCTAAGACGCCTTTATAATTCTGAATTTAAAATCAACAAACATTCCTTCTTCTAAAATCATTCCTTTCAGCTAATCAACACCACTGAAAAATTAGATTGGTAATCACACTTTACTCCCTGTGGACCGATACTCTTTTTATTACGCGATAAGACTGTGCACTTGCGCGCCTATCAAGTTTTTGGCGCCGTTGCCGGGGACTTTTGTGATATTGATTGATTTTTTTTGGTATCGGTTAGACTAAATGTTTTTTTTCTTGTTACTATGAATAAACATGTATTTACATTCTCCAGGGAGGAATGGGAATACTTTGAGGAATGTTTTCCACCACCACCACGTTGCTATAAAGGGTTTCACAAAAATGTATTTACATTCACCAAGGAGGAATGAGAATCTTTTGAGTCATCTTTGCTGTAACGCCCCAAAAATAATTCAAGTATTTAATTGATTAAATTTAATTAAATGTTATAGTGGTTAATTATATTAAGATCATAATAGAGTATTTAATATAAATAAGAGGTGGTAGTTAGTAAATAATTGAGTAGTGATTTTATTATATTAAGGGTGGTTGAAGTAAATGAGGGAGGTGTGAATAATAGGCCCATGACCCATAGACCCATTTAAGTGTCTTATACTAAAGAAGAAAGGAAAGAAATGTAGGAAAGAAAGAAAGAAAGGGTGCAGCGGATCCGAGAGAGAGAGAGTGAGAAGCTTGGAACCGTGGGAGGAAAAGGAAGGAAAGGAAGGAGAAGATTTGGAGAGAACTTCTCCATCTTGGCTCAAGGTAAAGGGCTTTTTGGTTCTTTCTCTTCCATTTTTCTTCCTCTTTCCATTAATGTAAATATCAACCTCTAATTTCTACTCATAGTTGTTTCACCATTATTACTCAAATAGAGGAAAAAGGGGTTTTGTGAAATTGGAGTTTGATAGTGGGAAAGGAAAGCTCAATAGATGATTTAATGCTAGTTTTGTTGTTGTTTGGGTAGATTAAAGTTGTAAGAAAGAGAGAGAGAAGTGGAGGCGACGGTTTTGAAGGAGAATAGGAGGAGGAAAGCTTGCTTTTTGGTGTTTCTTGGTGATTGCTTGGATTTCTGGCGTAGTTCTCCATTTTTCCAAAGGTTAGGGGGTTCTCCACTACATTTATAATAATTTATAGGATATGTATTATGTGTGGAATAGCTCTAGGGTTGGCTTGATTGAGTGAAATTGATGTTGTTTATATGTTGATTGTTATGTGTGATGCCTATTTTGGTGATACCTTGTTGCTTGTTGTAGGAAGAATATGAGTTGTTAATTATGCATGTTATATGTTTGATGAAATGTCTCCATGAGGAGGAGTATGAGAATATGGTAATTTAATGAAGTTTATTTAATACCTATATGTGTGTTGTTTATGGGGGAATTAAGTTGTTGAATAAAAAAATAGGTTTAAATTGGTTGATGGAAGTGTTTGGGGGAGGGGCGCCAAATGCCTAGGCAAATGGCGCCTAGACACTATTTTTCTGCTGTGCGTGGTGTAGTGCAGGGAGGGTGGGCGCCATTTGCTGGGAAAAATGGCGCCAGGTCTACTGTGTGTGGCTGGCAGGGAGTGTGATGTGTGCAGGGGCGCCAATTCCCTGGGAATTTGGCGCCTAGTGTGTGTCTGGGCAGGGCTGGCTATGTGTTCATGTGCAGGGGGCGCCAAATCTCCATGAATATGGCGCCTGTGTCTAGTGTGTGCGTGTGTTGGGTGAGTTGTGGCTTGAGTGCGGGTATGGGCGCCAATCCTCAGATTTTGGCGCTGCGTGTGCGCGTTTTGGCGTGGGGATGTCTTTGCGGGGAAGTGGCACGGCATGGCGCCCGATTTCCTAGAAACTTGGCGCCCAAGTGAGGCGTAATGTGTGTGCAAGTGAGAGGTGTGCAGGCGCCCGGTTCCTAGAAACTTGGCGCTGTGGGTGTGTGGTGTGCTAAGTAAGTAGGCGCCAAAGTGGCTGCCGCCCTTGGCGCTAGGGTGCTTAAATGGAACCTAAGTGACGTATTTAGTCCCTAAGAATTAATTTAATCCTTGGTGTGACAAACTAGTCCCTAAGAATTAAATTAATCCTTGGAGAGACAAAATAGTCCCTTAGTCTACAATTGCTTAATATGTCAAAATAATCCCTTGAGTACTAAATTAATCTTTGGTGGGTCAAAATGGTCCTTGAGTGTGGAAAAGGTCCTTATGAGGTGGTTGGGTCTTTAGGTGAGAATTAATTTAATAAATGATAAAGTGGTGGTTAATAAATGGCGTGGGCTTGGCCAAAGAGGTGGGTTAATAAATGACGTGGGCTTCGCCAAAGAGGTGGGTCAATTAATGATGTGGGCTTCGGCCAAAGTGGTGAGTTATTACTTGACGTGATCAATCTGTGATGTTGTGATGCATTGTCATGGTGTCGCATAAATCATATGCATTTCAAAAGTGGTGGGTGGCTTCGGCCAAAACATGGTGGGTGGCTTCGGCCAAACGTGGTGGTTGCCCGACGGGGTTTTGAGGTGGTTATGGATCCACATGCATATTGCACACATGCATATAACCATGCATTCTTTGAATTCTTGTTGATGATTAATTATTTCATTATTGTTGTTTGTTGGTATTCTAGTTGAATGGTAGATGCCTTGATCTCTGTGGTTGTTGTTACTAGATGTTTTCCTAATATAATGCTTATCTTATTTGTTATTATTTATGTAAAGAGACTCACCCTAGCATTTTTTATGTTGCCTGCTCTCGTGGCAACGCCAGGTGATTCTGAGTGAAGGTGTTCAAGCCCTTTTGGGTCGTCCGTGTCAGCTCTGATCTAGTAACACCGGGGATGGGATTCTAGTATCATTATTTATGTGATGTATTAAACTGATTTAAACTTTGTATTGAGTATGTTGAACTCAGTTCTATTTCCGCTGCTGTGGACTGTTTTCTGGATTATTGTAAAACACTAAACAGGTTTTGAGGGTTTTAACCCGCGTGACTATGATATGTATTTCACGCACTAGATGCGTTTGAATTTTAAATGTGCCTTGATGATGTTTTTATAAAATGTAGCACTCTCTTGAGGTGCGTGGAAAAGTTTTAAAAAAAAAAAAACTCTGATTTTTATTAATGTAATTAGTACTTAGTAGAAGGGGGTGTTACATTTGCCGCCACCACCACCTTGCTTAAGAGGGTTATTCAAAAAACTACATGAAACACAATTTGAGAAAAATATTGTAGTTGAGGTAGATCGAAATAATACTAAAGTGGTAGTGCCAGATGATTCACAAGAGATATACCATGAGATGGATAACATAAAGGAAACTGAAATTTCATCCTTGGATAAATATATGGGTTTAAATGAATGTGTGGATGTCAAAATCTTGTTCCCTTTATCTTCTTTTTCACCTTCCTTTGTGAAAATAACATTTGATCTAGGAGGAATTGAAAATAGGATCTTGTTGGTTATGCAACTTTCTTTTTACAAGCCATGGGATCCTGGAATATGTTTTCATTCTTCATATGTCACTTGGTCTTTATGCTTCAAGCAATGGGACCCAGGAATAAGTCTATAAAGGGCAAAAATCAAGCTAATGACCATAAAAGAGCGTTGCGTGGGAGGCAACCCACAGGTTTACCTCTATTTTGCTTTGCTGGAATAAGAAGGAAAGTTGCAAATGCTTGTCAATGTGAGCTTTCTTTACCCTTCTCATGTGCTTTTCATTTTTATACATTGAGGACAATATCTAGTCCAAGCATGGGGGGGTGACTTTAGTCTTTTCTTCTTCTTTATTTGGTAGTTGAGTCATCTTCTCCTCTTATGTGATAAATCCTTGTGAACTTTGAAGTATTTTTTTATGGCATTTTTGTGACAAATTTTTTGATTTTTAGCAATTTGAATGTTCTGGCTGGTGTTCAACTGTTAGATATGCTTCTTGATACTTACTGTCGAGTTCACACACACACACTGCTAAGATAGTTTCTGGTACTAGGATGTCTAAGAATGATTGGAAAAAAAAAAGCCAATTAGTTCTCTTGGTGACACTTAATGCATTTTGTTCTTGGAGAAAGTTTGTGTTGGGTTGCTTAAAAGAGAAAGAAAATGGAAAGAAGTTGAAAAGGAAAAAAAGAAATGAAAAAAGAAAAGAAAAGAAAATAATTTAAGCAATTTAGCCCAACATCCCTTTGAGGTCATAGGTTACTAGGGAAATACTTTGAGTACCCTTTTGAGGCTTCATAAGTTACTAGGGAAATACTTTGAGTACCCTTTTGAGACCGATTGGCTATTGGGAAAAAGAGGCACTCCTTTGAGACCAAGTGTGGCAATTGCATTGTTTGCATATAAGTGGATGACCCAAGCAAAAGATGCTAGGGAATTTGGCTATTGACATCTAATTGTTGTTCTAGTACCACAAAACTAATCTTTTACGCACATAAAGCTCAATGAGAAAAGTTTCTTAAAATTTGGGAAGAAAAATGTTGTTGGATACCGCCAGATCATTTCTAATTCATGTGCTAAGCCGATAATTTTCATTCAAAGATTTGCCAAATAAATTGTAATGTTTTGCTTGAGGACAAGCAAGGATTTAAGCATGAGGGAGTTTGATAAGTCATAATTTAGAGTGTTTTTAGTATTTGAATTAAATAAAATTTGTGGAATTTTAGTTCTATTTTGGAGCTATTTTACTACAAATGTTAGTTTTGTGTTTTCAGGACTAAAAGTGGAGAAAAATAGAAATTTGGATGAAAGAATAGCAAAGATCAAAAGAGCATGAAAGGAGGAACAAAAAAAAGAAAATAAAAAATTCAGAAACCAAGCACGATCCGTGCGCCTTCAAAATCAGGAAAATAGCTTTTGCGAACACTGAGCACGACCCGTGCGCCTGTTGAGCATGACCCGTGCGACCTTACTGCTACTCAAAATTCAGTTACAAAGTTGATCCCTTCTTCTTCTTAGTGGGTTTTTATAGCCATGATTGTGAATTTATGTGATTGTCTACTGATCCTAGGCTATATAAAGGCTTTCTCTTCACTTATAATCTGAACCTTATCACTTGCAAAATTTCTCTAAAGTTTAATCTAAGTTTATGCAATTTTCTCTTCATCTTTTATTTCTTGTTCTTTAATTTTTCTGCACTTTAATTTTCTGTTCTTATTTTCTGCACTTTATCTTCAGTCATTTACATTCTTGTCATTTACATTATGTCAATTATTATTCTTGCAATTTACTTTTCAATTATGAGTGAGTAGAAACTTGGTCTTGGGTTATTGGGAGTAATCCAATGATAGGTCCCTAGTAATTCCCAAGACTATTCTCCACTCCAAATTGTTTTATATTTCAATCTAATTTCATTGTCCTTCAAATCTTATTTCAAACATCAAACAAGGTACCGAGAGGTGAAATTTGATGTTGGAACTATGAAATTAGACAAGGGAATCAAAACATGAGAATAGTTTTGAAACTCTTGAGACATTATAAAGGTGTTATGCTTAATGAGTTTTGGTGACAATCAACCATGAGAATGGGCTTGATTGTTAGTTCAAAACACGCTCTTGTACTCTGAAAGGAGACATTAGTTATATTCGTTGCCTTGTCTTTGAAATACATTACTATATAATTTGGTGAATGGTCTAAAGAATTATTTTTGGTTCCTTATTGTTGTGATGAAACTATAACCCGAGATTATTTTAATTTTTGAATTTTAGATCAAACAATCACTTCTTCTACTAAAATCATTCCTTTTAGCTAATCACCACTGAAAAAGAAATTGGTAATCACAAAAGTCTCTGTGGGATCGATACTTTTTATTACGCGATAGAATCGTGCACTTGCGGCCTATCAATATCATACGAATAACCAACTTTAGTGCCTGTTAGGCTTGCTCTTTGCCCCCCATTTTTTGCATTGTTTCTTTTAGCTGGAGCACATGATTGGACATCCTCTCAAACCGTTCATAGAAGGTGTGGGGAGGGTGCGTCAATGATGCTGAGCTAAATGATGATTAATATTATTACCCACAATTATCGAAAAAAATGTCATTTACAATTTACATACTGAATTTTGAGTTTTATTTGGTAAAAATATAATTAGGGCCCTAAATTTATTATTTGCACATGGCCTCCGTATTGTTTGGGTTGGCCTTGATAAGACAATTTAAAAATACATGTTCGCTACTTTGATACCGGCCAGTTTCGGTACTAAGGTATTGGCCAATCGTATATACCTCTTAAGGGCATATATACGATGTGGTGAAAATACGCATCGTATATATGTCCCAAATGACATATATACGATGGGTTTGAAATTTGTATTTATTTTTTGCAGTAAAAAAAATTTCAACGGTAATGATTTCACTTTCAAAGTTGATCAACGGTGTGGATTGCACGACAAAATCAACGATTGATAATCTTTTACCTCAACTATAAATACCCACTCCCACCATCACTATTTTCACACCAAAAATTCAACTTTCTTCTCTCACACAACACAAGTCAAGATGATGCAGGCTTCGCTAATGTCATACTCACGAGCCTTCTTCCTCACTCGTTCATTTTAATATGGGGTTTCATTGATCATCGGGCATCATCTTGCAAGATGATGGTATATGTTTCGATGGGAGAGATGTTTTATCGTGTAGGTTGAAACATCGCATATCATTTTGTCGCTCTTAAGCGAGAAACCATCGCGGATGGTTCAACCAGAGAACGACGAGCATGAGATAATTCGTATCGTTTATCGGAAACTGGAATGGTCTGATGGAGGTCTTTACTGGTCTGCCGTGGATATCAACAACGAGGATGACCTCCGACAGATGATGTCCAATCATATTATGTTTAAATGGAAGAGTTACATTCATCCGCACGCGTCCGAAAACGAAGAATGACCGTCATTTGAGATCCTTCGTCGATTAACTCCATCAGCTCAGTAGTTTCTATTGTATTTTCTTTTTATCTATCTATTTTTATTCTAGTTTTTTATGTTTTATTGCTTGTGTAACTTTATTTTATCGAATCAATGAAATCCAAAATTTATGGAAACTCGTAAAATAAAACACCCGAAAAAAAAAGTAATAATAAAGTGCCAACATTAAAGTAACATGAGTACAAATACATCAAAAAAGTGATAAAAAAATCCCTAACACCCTCCTCGTCGCCCTCGTCCTCGTCCCCGTCGTCTAAGTTCCTGTGAAATGTCATCCGGTCTTTGCCATCCCCACCGACCTATGGAGTGTCTGATATGCCCGACTGCCACGCGTGATCTCGCCATCACGAATCCCCTGCCTACAAGCGGTCACAATCTCCCTCACCCACTCAGCATCGTCGTATCGTAGCTCTGGGAAGGGTGTCAAGTCCTCAGGTAGTGGTGATGATGGAGCCGGTAATAGTCTGGGGATAGATGCACAGACGTACCACTCTAAGTACCTAGGTACAGTCTCATCCGCCCGCTGAGCAAACCGAGTAGTGCGTAGGATTTCATCCACAGATGCCATGAAGTGGGTGATTTGAAAGACGCACTCAGTATTACTCGGACGACCTCTAAGAGGGTCACGTGGGATTACTGACGGTACCCAAACTGTCGCAGACACCTATCAGGCATGTAGGGAACTCTGAAGTCAGCCCAGCTGATGAAGCCTCTCTATAGGGAGATCTGCTCAAAGGGTCTACCATCCCTGTGCTCCTCAAATGGCCGCCAACAGACATCCTCTGGCCTCAGCTCATCAATCATCCTCCTGTAGTGGCTCAGCTTCAGGTGGTCTGACTTCTTCTTCCTAAAGCGCCCGACCGGTGGCTCCGCACCTGTATATGACCGGGCAACCTCTCCGCCATCCGAGGGAAATACCACATAATCCAAGCCTGAAATGCAAAAATAAACAACATATTTAATTCAAAAAAATTTACCCAAAGTCAGTGTGATTTAACAAAAAAAATGAAGTTAAAATGTGTACCTGAAATAGACTGGCATACCCTCCACACTGCTGCGTCTCCCTCAAAGACGCACTGTTCAACGACTCATACATGGCAGCCAGTGCACCTTCACCCTATGCATAGCCTCCAAGAACCTCTAGACTCAAATCAGCCAGGTAGATCAACCACTTACCCTCCGCCCTGTCTCCAGTCTTCGTAGTGAAGATACTGTAGGTCATAAGCCGAAGCAGATAAGCCCTCACAACAACTGTAATGTCACCCCCTACTCCAAATTACGCCCATAAACCTGCTCCAGCCATTTGAAGCTATAATACGGACCCCCACGGGTGTTGTTAACAGCCTCAACCCGATACACACCCAGATATGTCTCTGCAAGCTGTGTGGCATACTCCGAGCTCACAGTGATGGTGGGAGGTGTGGCATAGTTCCCCTGGATGGGAAGGTGCAGCAGACAAGATATGTCATCCAGAGTGATCGTCATTTCACCAAATGGCAAGTGAAATGACAAAGTATCTGAGTGTCATCTCTCGATAAAGGCCGACAGCAACTCATGGTCTACTGTGGCGTGGCCAGTCTGAGAAGTGGGGCTAGTTTGGAGTCCCTGACCACTGTGGTACGCTGAAGTAGGGCCGGGTAATGTAGATGTTGTCTAGTATGGACTTTGTTGCCATGAGCCCATACTTTGACAACACGCAGATACTCCTGAATTAAAAATAAATAAATGATGTAAGCAAAAAGTGCAGACTATATGCGTTAAATGAATAATTTAAGCAAAAAAAATCAACTTACCGGGTCAGCGAGTACTGAACTGCAGACATGATCTGCTAGGTTAGTGAAGAGAGAGGGTTGATGCTGAGGTTGATCCTCCTGATGCCCCTGATCTTCCAGAAATTTGCTCCTCCCGGTACTCGGACATAGGCGGTGCGAGGAAGACAAATCAGCCTGAGGCTGCTCCTGCTGATACGCGGGAGGCGGGGCATGGTAATGAATAGGCTGGGGATTGTAAAGAGGATTGCTCATCGTATTTACATAAAAAAGGGGGTATATACGATGCTTACTCTTTAAAGCGTCGTATATATGGTCTGTTGGGCATAAATACGAGTGGATGAATTCTGGCTAATTGTATATACGCCTGGAAAGGGGTATATACGATGGGTAAAAAAATGTGGATCGTATATAGGCTGGTGGTGGGGTATATGCAGTGGATGAATACAGGTCAATCGTATGTACATTTTCGTGGCGTATATGCGAGTGGTGGTGCATCAATCGTAGGTATGACCAATAATGTGAAGAAAGTGTGATTTTGTAAAAACGCAGGATATTTTAGTGCTTTTCACGGGCGGGTGGGGGTATAAGGGGAAAGGGTGAGGGTAAAAAAAAACCTAAAAAAAAAAGATGCATTTGTAACAACACACTCCACTTGACCAAAAAAAAACAACACACTCCACGTTAGTACACCACGCTTCCCTCGTGTGTCATTTATTTTCTCCAAAAATATTGGTTCGGTTTCCACGCAATACTCGCTGCAAATATAATAATGAAACTAATATTGTTTAGTACACCAAAAATGATTGAATTCAATTACAGTTGTTTTTTTGACCGGTTCAATTACAGTTGTTGTGTGTGCGTATTTCTGTATAAAAATAAACTCTTTAATATTTGTCGTCAATATTAAGAGGAGAGAATTCAAGACAATCCAATGCACAGTTAACTCCAACACACTTTGTCAAAAAAAAACCTCCAACACATTAATTGTACATGAATACTACTAACTAAAGAATAAATCCTTAATTTAGTTCCTAAACTATAGTAGAGAGTTGCAATGCTTAAACAAAAGTGATTTTCTCGAGTCACAAACTTTTTATGATCAAAATAAAAATACTAGTATGTATTATTGTTTTTTTTAACTAAAACTAAGATTGCTTATATTGCTATAAATGAAAAGAATATGACAAAAAAAAACGTATTTTTTATTGGAGGTAATTAGGAGATACTACAATAGAAAAAATAAAATTATTAATAAATAAAATGCCTACCGCTTTCTCAAAACAAAATAAATGAGGTGTCGCATAGTTAGAAACTGTTTTGAGCCTCATATAAATAGCGGCAATTGCAATTGAGAATTCATTCCTATTCAACTACACTCTGTTTTTTAAAGCTTGTACTAAGTAGCTAGTTAGAATTTGGTGAGAGAGAGAAAGATGTGGAGGCTGAAAATAGCAGATGGTGGGAAAGACCCATACATTTTCAGCACAAATAATTTCGTTGGAAGACAGACATGGGAATTTGACCCTAATGCAGGTACTCCTGAAGAGATAGCAGAGGTTGAAGAAGCTCGTCACAATTTCTATATCAACCGCTTTAAAGTTAAGCCTTGTGGTGACCTCCTCTGGCGCTTTCAGGTACCACCACAAGAATGAATGAATTCTGAGTTTGGATCTTTTGTTGTCTCTGCATTACATACTACATTGTGCAACGCGGTAGAGAATCCAGTTCTATGAATTCTATTACTATATGCATTATATTTTTTTTCCTTAATTTTTTAATTCACCGATTTCCCTTAGTTGTTGTGTACATCCGTTTATTCTTTTTCCAATTTTTTTATTTTTATTTATTTTAAACTGCTGCGTCTAACTATTTATTTATGGAGAAGAAGAATTCTTCAAGGTCAAATTTAGAAACAGAGGTCTTCTTTTGGTCCAAAAAAAAAAAAGAGAGGTCTTCTTCGATAGTTTGGAGTTTCATCATTTTATCTGAATGGTTTCATCATTTCATCATTTTTTTTTGAACAGCTGAATTTATAATGTATTTAAAACCTTATTACTTAATCTCTTGTTACTTAAGAGAAGTGCAAGATCCCTAATTATGGTTCGAGCTTGATTCAATGCAATGGTAGAAGTACCGTTTATAGACACTCGGCTATCTAGTGTCGATCATTTATTTTTCTGCTTATGTATCTTTGAGTGCATCTGGTTTATTGACATTATCGACAAAAAAACTTAAGAGAAGTGGAAGATTTTTTTAGCACTCTCTACCTTGTACTAAAATTCACGTGGGTTCTATCATTTTAAAAATGATATTTACTAAATTAGTGAGACTCGCATGAATTTTATGGAATCATTACTTAGGCTGTGTTATTTATTTACAACATTCTTTCTTAATCTATTACTCCATCTATAACATTTTGTTTTTTGTTTTGGGAAAATCAATTTGTCTACAACTGATTCATGTTTACTTCTTTTAATCAAGCATTCAACTTTTTTTTATTCATGCTCTTCTTTATTATGAATTTTTTTTATATTTAATAAACAATTCACATTTATCTTAATAGAGAGATAAAGAGTTAAATAATAAATTAGCCAACATTTTTTATAAAATATAGACTATCAATTATTTTTCTTAAAAGATGTGTCGATATCATAATATGTAAACAAAATGAGACAGAAAGAATATTATGTTTCTTTCCGGTAAGTTACCAATTTATACTTCTAAGAATATACATCTTGATGTAGTCTCCCTTTGTGGAACCTACGTCATTTTCCCTCCAAAATTCCCCCTCCCTCCCTTTTCCCTCTGAACCCTCTACCTCCCAACCCCCTACTCCCCCCCCCCCTCTTTTTTTTCTTCCTTTTTTCCCTTTCATATTTTTATTCCCCTTTTCTCTCTCTCTCACTCTTTTCTCTCTCTCTTCTTTCATGTTTTATATTTTTTAGTAGTCTTTACGATTAAATAGAAAATGTACCTCCATAATCAAATTTTTGGAATCGAACATTAATTTCAAGTAACAAATTATATAAAAAGTAGTAACGCTATACTGATTATCACCTTTTAGGTACTTTAGTGTCTCAAAAAATTTAATTGTTTAAATATGCGAAGTTTATTCTTTTATAACGAATTTTATTTAAGAAAAGTTAATTTTGTAACAAAATTTAAAATTAATTTTGAGCCAAAATATGTAAAAGTAGTGTTTTTTGGGTTCACTTAGGATTCTGAAATAAATTTAGATTGTACAAATATACGAAGTTTGTTTCTAAGACTTGGTTTAGTCGAGACTAAAAATAATTTTTATCAAAAACACATAAAAATACGATATTAGGTAGCGTGTTTCAGGTTACTTTGGCGTTAAGAAATATTGTTTAATATGAGCTAACCATTTACTCTAACTTTAACACAAATTTTTTTTGTTCGACAATTTGTTGTCCATTGTCCTACAACGAAACACTTTAATCTTTGTAAATATATGCTCATTTTTTTTGTACAGCATGACTTAGACAACATCTCAATAACTTCTATCCCCGTTCTAAAATTTTCCATAAAATAACAAAACTATTACAATCTTTATAGTCTATAACTATTTTTACATGTATGCTATTTGAAATTTTGATTTTAGTTTCATAATAATCATGTCACATAACTTAAGCTTTGTCTTTAATATAACCTAAACTATTATCTCCTCTCTCTATAGAACTTGAAGCATTGGCCCCGTCTATCGGACGGATCACGACATTAGTTTATTTTTATTTTATTAATAAATATACCTCGGTCTGGTGAATTGGCATTTTGGCGGGAAGCACGTAATATGTGACGGTGAGGTCAATTCATTTGCGTACACTCAAAATTGAACATTATCTCTTCATACCTAAAATAGTATATCGTGTCACAATATCTCATGGTTTGCTTCTCCATCTCTCATTTTTCTTTCATAATAATAAAGAACACACAGTGATGAGATTTGATTTGGTGTCGGTTTGCATTCCGATGCATTTATGTGAGTAGGAAAGAGTTTCCTCTTCCTCCGAAAAAACTTCCATTTGTGGGACTTATTATTTTTTATTTGACTTTTAAGATTGTTTTATAAACTAAAGAAATCAATTAACTTTATTGTTTTTGATAAAATTAGTGGTCTTTTTACCATGATATTCTTAATTGCTTATTGCTTATTGCTCATTACATTTATTTTTTCCTCTACAATAAATAGATAAGGGTAAAATTGAGAAACAACTAGTGAATGAAACTTTAGACTATCAAAATAACACAAAAAGGAATATACTTCTTAAAGACTAACAATTAAAAGGGAGTTGAGGGAATGTAGTAAAATGTAATTTATTTTTTCTCATCTTAAAAGATATAATTTATGTTTAATTTTTGATTCTCCACGCATACATGTAGGTTCTGAGAGAAAATAAGTTTGAACAAAGAATAGATGGTGTAAAAATAGAAGATGGAGAAGAGATAACATATGAAAAAGTGACAACGACAGTGAGAAGGGGTGCACATCACCTAGCAGCATTGCAGACCAGCGATGGCCATTGGCCTGCTCAAATTGCGGGTCCTATGTTTTTCCTTCCTCCCTTGGTGAGTAGTACTCAATATTAATATGAATTATTAGATCCCTATAATTTTCTATTTTGTCCTATGAACATTATTAAAGTGGAATTTAGAGATCACATCCAATTGGATATATGGTGCAGAGGTGTACTTTGCAGTATTTGGTCTCTATAAAACTCCCTTTAAAATTCAAGTGTAGTATGCAGAACCACGGACCACGATTTGCTGCTGTCAAAATTGGCAGCAGTCACGGTAGTTAGTGCATCCTAAGCCATTGGATGCTCTTAACTTATTATCACAGCCCTTCATTTATTCTATCTTAAAAAAGTAAAAAAATGTTGAAAGAGGAGAGAGATAGACATAGCCGACGGCAGGGAATCAGGATCCGCAGAACCACTAATCAACATTAATTTCCTATTTGCTCAAAACACTGCAGGTTTTTTGTATGTACATTACAGGACATCTTGATTCTGTATTCCCAGAAGAGCATTGCAAAGAGATTCTTCGTTACATATATTACCATCAGGTATCATTTCATTTCTTCATTTCTATAATATTTTCCTAAAAAAAATACTGTGAATTTTTACAAAAATACATAATTTGATTACCGAAAAATATTAAAATACCTACATTTTCTACAAAATACATAACTAAAACAGTAAAATCAGTACCAACTTATTCTCTTATTTATTTATCTCTTATGAATTTCTACATTTAATTCTAAAAATTATCTTATGCGGGCTACCCTTATTTTTTTATGGGGGCAAAATAAATTTGTCATATATATTTCTAACTAAATTAATTTTTCAAGTGGGGGCACAAGCCCCCAATTAATAATTACATGTAGATCCGTCCCTGCTGGGAAATAGAATTTTGCCTGAGATTTCTTCATGTTGATTATGGACACTCAAGATTGATTTTGTTATTGTATGTTTTCATTTGAAGAATGAAGATGGAGGGTGGGGGTTACACATAGAGGGTCACAGCACCATGTTCTGTACCGCACTCAACTATATATGTATGCGCATTCTTGGAGAAGGTCCTGATGAAGGTCAAGACAACGCTTGTGCTAGAGCAAGAAAGTGGATTCATGATCATGGTGGTGTGACACAGATACCTTCATGGGGAAAAACCTGGCTTTCGGTATCATTCTTCTTTATATAATAAGCTAACAGACAAACATGTAATATATGTTACTAATTTGAATGTATCCTACACCTACAGATACTTGGTGTATTTGATTGGTTGGGAAGCAACCCAATGCCCCCCGAGTTTTGGATCCTTCCTTCATTTCTTCCTATGCATCCAGGTTGTGTTAATTAATTTTAAAATAATGTGTATGGGAGTTATTGAATTTAAAAAAATGTTTGAATTGATCAGAGTTTATTCTATCTCATTTTTATTATGTTAACTAATTGCAGCTAAAATGTGGTGTTATTGTCGACTGGTATACATGCCTATGTCTTACTTGTATGGGAAGAGGTTTGTGGGTCCAATTACACCACTCATCTTAAAGTTGAGAGAAGAACTCCATACAGAACCTTATGAAAAAATTAACTGGACAAAAGCACGTCACCAATGTGCAAAGGTGTGGGAGATGCATGTTTTCTATAATTTAATCATACATAATGTGTGAATTTATATATATATCCTCTTAACAGTACTGCATTAATTGTATGTATGACAGGAAGATCTTTATTATCCTCATCCATTGATACAAGATCTTATGTGGGATAGCTTATACATATTCACTGAACCACTTCTAACTCGTTGGCCTTTCAACAAGTTGATTAGGGAAAAAGCCCTTCAAGTAACAATGAAGCATATCCACTATGAAGATGAGAATAGTCGGTACCTAACCATTGGGTGTGTGGAAAAAGTAAGTGGCATATATGTATAGCCTAACTGATGTGGAATTTTAACTTCATAAAAGGGAATTCATTCGATATTAATTTCATTAACATGTATGTATGTATGTATGTATCTTTCAGGTTTTATGTATGCTTGCTTGTTGGGTGGAAGATCCCAATGGAGATGCTTTTAAGAAGCATCTCGCAAGGGTCCCAGATTACTTATGGATTTCAGAAGATGGAATGACCATGCAGGTGGTATATTTGTTACTCCATATTATTTTAGTACAAATTAATTAACAACATACAATCATTATTATACTATTATTATTATTGAATCATTACTATTCACATGTCATTACATTAATGCAGAGTTTTGGTAGCCAAGAATGGGATGCTGGTTTTGCTGTTCAAGCTTTGCTTGCCACTAACCTAATGGAGGAAGTCGGTCCTGCACTTGCAAAAGGACATGATTTCATCAAGAAATCTCAGGTCAGTTTAGGAAAGTAATTAATTACATTTCTACTTGCCTCAAGTTAAGGAAAGTAAACTCAAAGGAACAGATACCCAAATTGTAAAATTAGTTAATGACATATTTGGAATTCCTCTTATTTATACATTGACTTAACCAACTAAATGAAAACCAACTTATTAGCCAATTACTTTAGCTAACTAATATTAACTATAATAACTAGTACAATTATTGTTGTACCCAAATTTTGATTTTTTTTTGTTGCTGCAAATATATTATTCTAATTAAGGCATGGTTATTTTTTGCTACTTAATTGGTTTGTGTTCACTAGACCTTTGAATAATATATGTATGCTAGCTTTATCTTTCAATAAAACTTTGTGTTCACTAGACCTTTGAATAATATATGTATGCTAGCTTTATCTTTCAATAAAACTAATACACATATTTCATAGGTTAGGGACAACCCTTCAGGAGATTTTAAGAGTATGCATCGTCATATTTCTAAAGGCTCGTGGACCTTCTCCGATCAAGACCATGGATGGCAGGTTTCAGATTGTACCGCGGAAGGTTTGAAGGTAACTAACCACATAGGTCATGAAGTGAACAACCAAATTTGTTAGTAATAAGCTTTACCAACCACAACAAATTTAAGTTAACCTAAGTGAAATTCTTTGGTGTTTTAGTGTTGCCTACTTTTATCAATGTTGCCTTCTGAGATTGTGGGGGAAAATATGGAACCAGAAAGGTTATATGATTCAGTCAATCTCCTTTTGTCTCTTCAGGCGAGTACTATTAAATTTATTTCCATATGTTTTTAACTAATTGATTACTTAATTATTGACCTTTATCGTATTTGATCAGTGATGTTTGATCAAGTTGTGTTTCTTATTATATATTTTTCTATTCATGCAGAGTAAAAAGGGTGGTTTAGCAGCGTGGGAGCCAGCCGGAGCTCAAGAATGGTTAGAAGTAAGTATTATACTAATGAATAATACAATATGAAATCATTAGTTAATAAACTAATTAACCTTACTATTTATCTTTCTTTCAGTTACTCAACCCCACAGAGTTTTTTGCGGACATCGTGGTTGAACATGAATATGTTGAGTGCACTGGATCGGCAATTCAAGCATTAGTTTTGTTCAAGAAGTTATACCCAGGGCATAGGAAAAAGGAGATAGAGAATTTTATTGCCAATGCTGTTCGATTCTTGGAAGATACACAAACAGCTGATGGTTCATGGTATGGAAACTGGGGAGTTTGCTTCACTTATGGCACTTGGTTTGCACTTGGTGGTTTAGCAGCTGCTGGAAAGACTTATACCAATTGTGCTGCTATTCGCAAAGCTGTTAAGTTTCTTCTCACAACACAAAGAGAGGATGGTGGGTGGGGGGAGAGCTATCTTTCAAGCCCAAAAAAGGTTCATAATTACTAATTAGTTTTCATTCTTTCATCTACTTCAATATGAATAAATTAACAACAATGATGGTGTCTTACTAAATATTAATAACACAGATATACGTACCTCTAGAAGGAAGCCGATCAAATGTAGTACATACTGCATGGGCTCTTATGGGTTTAATTCATGCTGGCCAGGTCAGTTTTTTATGTGTGTTTGATTATAATCCCACTTCAATATAATTTAAAAGTATAATACTTGAATATTACCGTAACTGTCAACGAATTATGAAATAAATATTTTCTCTTTTTCAATTCTTATGTACAGGCAGAGAGAGATCGTACACCTCTTCACCGTGCTGCAAAATTGATCATCAATTCTCAGTTGGAAGAGGGTGATTGGCCACAACAGGTTCATCTCAATCTTTTATATTGCATAATATGGCTCTCATATATATTTAGGCCACAATATGAAAGGTAGATTGTATTTATTTAGTAATAGTTGTGATATTGAAAAATAGGCCACACAGGTCAATAGCATTATAGAATCGAATACAAAACTTTACACTTGGTGGTGATCACTTTACCATCTTTAATGTGCAAGGACACTTAGTTGGGAGCAAAGAAAAAATATATAAATACATAATTTAATTTATTTTATTTTTTGTAAATTAAATAAATGACTTAAATAACAATGAAGTTGAATTGTATGCGCATTTTCTATTTCATATATAATATAAATCTTTTAAAGTAAAATTTTATGTTGAAAATTGAGTTGGGTCGCATGCTTGCACTATGTAATAAACAATGACAAAGATTTTTCTCGTTAGATGTGCTTGGCTCCATGGATCAAACAAAAACAATATTCAAATGTTTCAATTTTTTTGTAGTTTACGAAAACAAAATACAAGACCCATTATTAATTGTATTTTATAACTTGTCAGATAAATGATGCTCCAGATTGAGTTTCTCTTTGCTAAGTATGTTTGTATCTATTTATTGTAGGAAATCACGGGAGTATTCATGAAAAATTGTATGTTGCATTACCCAATGTATAGAGATATTTATCCAATGTGGGCTCTTGCTGAGTATCGAAGAAGGGTTCCATTGCCATCCACTCCAGTTTAACTTGAAAAATTATGAGCACAAAAAGAAAAAATAACAGCAAAAAGTTGTGCAATCAACAATAAGCACTTAGTGTATTTCATTCATGATCAAATCAGCAATACATGAGGGAACTTCAAAGTATTCATGAGGGCCGGGTAGCTGACAACAAGGTCACCCCCGCAAGAGATGAGCAACCATGTTTGCGTTCCTCCTAGCAAACTCAACATGAGAGTTATAATTGATAAAGAAAAAAAGTTTGTACAAGCAATAAAAATCGAACCATTGTGCAATCAAGCCTATTTCCTACATTACATATGTTGATAATTTTTTGTTTCATGTTGGCTATATATGGGGTGATTCTAGGGTGAAAGAGCAAACCAAATATTTCACCCATGAAACATCAAAATGACCTGCTATTGTAAGTAAACATGGGGTATCTTTTATAATTTTAAAATCCTATTGTCAAAAATTAAATAGGTTAAAAAATTACTTTTAGGTCCAATCTTTTCTAACTTCTCTTCCACGGTTCTCTTCATTAAACCTCTATCCTTCTGTTCGTTGCACCCTTCTCTTCGTTGCTTCTCTCGCATCCGCCATTCTCTGTCTCCGCCACTTCCATTCTAGGTTCCGTTTTTCTAGGGTTTCTACGAACCACTTCCCGTTTTTCTCATTTAAGGTAACATTTATCTATCTCCTTTCAAAAATTGATTATCGTGCATTGCAATTCAATTGCACGGTATATTTTAGAAACTCCTTACGTTTTCTTTTTAAGTTTTCAATTTTCATTTGAACGCTGTTTTTCACTCTTAGCGTTTTGGCATATGAATTTATTGTTGGATCTACTTTTCTGCAAATGGTGACGAGTCGGGTTTGTTGATGGATAAGGGAGAAGATTTAGATTTGGAATGTAAAACTCCTGAAAAGGGAAAGCTTCCACTACCACGTCTGGTGGAACTTGCTTGTCTCCTTGTCATTACTTCTTCTTATGATGATAAAGTTATGCTTGCAATCTGAAATTTAGAATGGTTAAATTGAATTCTACTTGTGGAAAGTTATATGTACGCAAAGAAACAGAGTGTTATGTATAGAATTGAATTGTGAGTATATATGGAAGGAAGATGAAGAGGAATTGAAAGAGAGAGTGAAGCGCACCTTATATTAGATTATTATTATTATTATTATTATTATTATTATTATTATTATTATTATATTACTATTTTTGTTACTGGAATTGAATATGAACGTTTGTGTTGTTTGATGGACTTGCTATAGCGTGTGCCGATGGTTGTGATTTGTGGCAGAAAGGGTCTCATAACAGTAAAGTAGTATTAGTTTGGTTGGTAGAAAAGACAATTAGAATACAAAACCTTAGTGGATTGAAATAGTCTCCAACCACACCTACTACAAGCAAACATGATAAATATTATTCTGATAAGTATTCCACAATTTGGGTACTGTTATGATAAATATTATTCTGATAAGTATTCCACAATTTGGGTACTGAGAGCGAACCTACAACAGATGAATTGCTCGGTCATGTTTAAGTTTGATTGCTCAGTTATTGAGAAGAGTTGTTAAGTGTGGTGATGAATGATTAAAAGTTTTAAAACAATGAAAGACAGACTCTATTTTGTATGAGATGTGTTTAATGAGAATGTGAATAGTGTTTGGATGAGTGGCACTGTGACAGGTCACAATTTTAGCTATGATATTTACTTTATGCCAAGACTCTAGGTACCCTAGGCTATAATACATTATTATTGAAATAGTCTCTAACCACACCTACTACAAGCATATGATCTTTCCATTTATTAGTAAGAAATTTTTATTGCTATCAGATGTGACAATAACAAAGGAAACTGTTAACCTCCCTTAAGCTTTACGACGGTCAAATTACCAACTCAACAGTATCCTAAAAAGCCCTTTCGGCCAAAGGCAACTTCTCAGTAACACAAAAGAAGTATGTACAAGACTTGCAACTATGGTCTCCAAGATTTACTTAATTTATTTGTGTTTTGCTAGTCTTGTCTTGTTTACCGATTAGAAGGCACACATAGGAGTGTTACCCCACTCTTTGCTTGTTGCATGTGCATAGTTGATTATCTTTTACTTAAATGGTTTAAATGTGCAGGAATTCAAGGAATCCATACTCCATCTTTTCGGGTTGAAGCACACATGCAGATGGATGAATCAATTGCATTTGAGAAGGTAGAATGAGAAGTTGTATTAATTTTGATGTTATTGTATTTTATAGAAGGTAGAATGAGAAGTTGTATATAATTTTAATATTACTATATTTGATTGATACTATTGTTGAAATTATATTGTTTGTTGTGGTAGGGACTTGAAGACTTGTCAGCTGGGGTAGAAGATGAAGTGGCATGTGAGACCACTGACGATGATTCCATTAGTATTGACGCGTTGATTTGGGTAGAAGATGAAGCGACATGTGAGATCACCGACAATGATTCCATTAGTGTTGATGATGGCGAAGGTGCATGAAACAATTATAAATATTGATAGCATGGAGGATATTCTTAGTATGGATCTGAAGGAGTTAAGCCCCATGAAGCAAGTAAATTTGAGTTTGCAACCTTGGATATCGCATATGAGTTCTACGGTACCGATATGCCAAATCGAATGGATTTGCGATCCATAAAAGCAATATCCTCGAAGCAATAAAAATGAAATATTGCAAATAACGTTTATCCGCCACGGATAAGGGTTTAGGAAGATAGAGGTTTAACAATAGAAAACCGTAAGCGTAAGTGTAAACCGAGACTTCGATGCGGATGTGAAGCGAAATTTGGTGCATATTGATTTGTTGTCACAACGTTGGCGGATAAGCTGTTTTCTTGATCGACACTGACCATGAGCTTTTACATAAAAGTACTACTGGAATGCTTGCGCGCATCGAAGAATGAAAGAGTCGGATATAATGCAGGTGAACGACATGTTAAAGGTTGGTATAGGCCCATCTCAAGTCTATGGTTGTTTTGCGAGCCAGTCAGGAGGTTACGAAAAGATAGGGTTTCGTAAAAAAGATATATATAATCAGATAGGAAAACAGCGCCTTTTGCAACGGTGTGATGGTAAAAACGCTTTACATTATCTTAAAGGGCTGGCATCACACGACCCTTTGATGTTTTATCGTCACACTATTGATGGCGAAGGTAGGCTTGAAAACTTGTTTTGGTGTGATGGTATAAGCCAAATGGATTACAAAGTTTATGGTGATGTGTTGGCATTTGATGCAACATATGGAAAGAACAAATATCGCTGCCCGTTAGTGGTGTTTTCTGGAGTTAATAACCATAATCACAGTATTATATTTGCTGGTGCAATTGTTGCAAATGAATCAGAAGAAACTTACGTGTGGGTTCTTGAACAGTTTTTGGAAGCGATGTCGGGTAAGTCACCTATATGTCATCATTACCGATGGTGCTCTTGCAATGAAGAATGCTATACAAAGAGTATTTCGAATGCTTATTC
This sequence comes from Oxytropis ochrocephala, assembly GCA_020916435.1. Taxonomy (NCBI): domain Eukaryota; kingdom Viridiplantae; phylum Streptophyta; class Magnoliopsida; order Fabales; family Fabaceae; genus Oxytropis; species Oxytropis ochrocephala. Next base: position 16,018,927 of record CM037094.1, on the reverse strand, counting down.
AAGGTTGTGTTCTTGGCATCTAATTCGTAATGCAACGTCCAACGTTGGAATTCCTGAATTTGTTGGTCGATTTACGAAATGCATGTTGGGTGACTATGAGATAGGTGAGTTTCGTCGTAAGTGGGTTGAAATGGTAGACGCATTTGAGTTGCATGACAACAGGTGGGTTACCGAACTATATGCAAAGAGAAAGATGTGGGCCGCAGCTCACATACGCGGCAATTTTTTTGCAGGGTACAGAACTACCTCTCGATGTGAGGGGTTACATGCAGTATTGGGGAGGTTTCTACACTCACGATATAATTTGGCTGATTTTTTACTACATTTTCATCGATCCCTCAATTACATGCGTTACAAGGAGGTTGAAGCCGACTTTGCTTCTATTTACGGTGATCCTGTGCTACAAACAAGACGTCGAAGCATGGAGCGCTATGCTGGGAAGTTATTTACTAGGGAGATATTTTCTATATTTCAAGATATTCTTGAAAGGTCTGCTGATATGGTTGTGACAACACGCCATCAAACTTACACATATTTCATATACACAATTTGTAAGTACCAAGCATCTAAGAGGGAGTGGAAAGTATCATTTTATCCAGATGATAATGTGTATAAATGTTCTTGCAAGAGGATGGAATCATTTGGCCTCCCATGCGAGCATATATTATTGCTTTGTTGGTTTTGTTAGATATTGCGAGAATTGCGAGAGACTTTGGTGGCGGCTAGGTGGACAAAGAATGCAAAGGAAGCAACATCTAGCACAAACAAACATTATGCGAATCATTGGGACACGCACAAGTCGTCCGGATATAGTGCTCTTATGTTTCGATATATGCGTTTGAGTAAGTTGGTAAGTGAGAGTGGTGATGATTTCAACGAGCATATGGACCAAGCGGTTTGCTAATATTCGTAAGATGGAAACAAAAAGGGGCTTACATGTTAGTGCACCCACAAATTCAGTCAAGAAGATGACCATGAAATATTGAAGGATCCATTGTCGTTAGAACTAAAGGATTTATACAGGAGCATCTTCGTCGCGTAATCAAAAGAAAAGGAAGCGGACTCAGTGTTCTACTTGCGGGAAAGTTGGTCATAATAAGCAAACTTGTCCGAAGCGTCAACATCATGCTAGAACAACACATTTATCACACGGAGATGGTGATAACAATGACTTCAATAGTGACTCTGTAAGCATGTTCTTTATTGTTGTTATGTAATGGTACTGTGTTATATATCATTCATTGTTATAATTATCCATAGTACTTGCAGGTGCATAATGATCTTGACTGAATTGTAAAATTGCATTAGCGAAAGAAATATGAAAGGATGCAAGGGAACATATTGGTACATTGTAATTTGGTTCTTAAATGTGAGTCTTACTCTGTTAGCACATTTTAACAAGATTTCTTAGTTGTTCAAGTGGGGATACTTATTGTTCTAAACTCTAATGCTTTTACATGAATGTTTGACATTTTCTCCTGCACATGTTACTTAATTATATTTGTGAGTTGTTACAGCTGTAATGTAACTATGTGATATTTTTCATTCATTTGTTTCATGAATATGAGTCATACCCTGTCTTTTCGGATATCGGATCATATCGAAGGTGCTATTGTTTATTTAGATCTTTGGATCTCTGAGAGTTCCAATTAATTGGGGCATATCCTGTACTTCTTGATCTTGGAGCAAGAGAGTCATCGTAGCTTGGAAAACAATTTAGATCAAACATTTGGTTCATTGGTTATTGACTTTTTAATGGACATGTAACTTGACTTTTATGCACTTTTTAGATGATTTTATATTATGAACTACTTTGATTAGTATCATTGGTACATTTATCGAGGATTATCTCATAAATATTTTAGCAAAAAGATGAACTAAAATACAACATTAGCATCCGATAGAAGCACTAGATGGACAAACCATGATACTTGAAAGACAGACAAATGGTCAATGAAACTAAACTTGGATAGTAATAATCTTTGGTCGATGAAAGCAAAATTTGTGATGAATGGGCTCTCATTTTTTCCGAGAGAGTAGCATAAATACAACTCACAGGAAATAAATAGAAGTTACTCGAATCGGCGAGTCTGCGCATTTTTGGTCCTGCCAGAACACTTCTTTTGTTTTGCGTACTTGCCCTTGCACGATGTACTGATGATTCACCTTCAGAGAAGATGACTTGAGCTTTAGCTAATCTTTCTTCCAAATCCTCAGTGCTAAAGTCATCAGTCCCACCAAGTTCATCAAAACCCACTTAATGCACATACCATTATCATATTGATCATTGTAAGTTTACTTAAAACAAATCAGGGAATTCAAATCTAATAAAATATTCCTAGCAATATGTATAGACTTTATCAATAAGTAAATGTCTTTATACACATACCACATAATCATCCACTTTAGCATTCTTTATGGGGGCAATAGTAGGAAGAACAACGATCTTGAGCTTCTCAGCCAAAAATGGACATCTTGGGCTAGTTGGAACCGAACCCGCCCGAACCCGCCCAATGCTCAGCCCTACTGTTATCTATACACATAATTATAATCAAGTACATGTATATCCAAAATCTTTGTCTGTTCTTTTATTACTACCTTGTAATCTTTAATTTCTCCTGTTTAAAGACCTAAGAATAAAAAAACATCACACAGCTCCCAAGGTATCTTTCAAGACCAGATCTAAGAATGAGACTGGCAAAACAATTGAATTACGACTTGCATGTATCTTTCTCACATTGAATGATTGTTTTACAATTCAAACAAAAAGCAACCTGTAAATTTAGGGCATCACTCAAAAGTAACCATAGCTTTATCAATGTTCAATTTGGAATGACTTAAATAAATAAGCGATGGCTTGGAAAACTTGAAAACTTCCATTTTATATATTGAACTGCACTATACAAGAGAAGATACACTCATTCAGGTGAATTGAAATAGATGGTGCTTTCAATATTTGGTATATTGATGAAGTCCCTAGGATGAATGACTAAACACTCGCATATCGGTGAAAAGACTAAAATACCCCTAAAAAATTACAAATTTATACAATATTGACCATTTCTCAGTTACATATGATTTGACCAGAAATATTTTAAATCTCATCGTATTTACCTTCCAGGAGATAGATACAATTTTCAGCAAATTGACTTAATTACTATAATTAGGTCTTGGGACGTCACAAATCCGACGGTCATATGACATCAGGAATCTGAGATCCAACAGTCAAGATCGACCTAATCACAATAGTAAAGTTTTGGATCCTAACAAATTGGATATCCAACGGTTAAGATCACCTAATTAATATAATGTGGTCTTGGAACGTCAAGATTCAAATATCCGATGCTCAAGATCGACCTAATTACCATAAATGAAATTAAATAAATAAATAAATAAACATGAAAGCAAATTATTAATGCTGCTAATGCTATAGCAAAAAAAAGCCACCTATCAACAAAAAAAAAGACACATCCATGTTGTCAAAAAAAAGTAACCGTTAAAGAAAGTCACATGCTGCTAATGCTTTAGCAAATTGTTACACAAAACTTGCTAAAAAGAAGGAACCATTCTCACACTACTCCCCCACTAACACTTCTCTAACCTCTCGCACAAAAAGCCAAGTTAAAAACCACGTCTCTTTTTTTATCAAGGCTTCGCACATCTTCTGTCATTATTTCCGCCTCAGGTTTGTTTTCCTCAATTTCCCCAATTTCTCAAACTAAAATGATCATGGGAATGCTTCTACATTATATGTTCCTACAGTATATAAAGTGTGCAAGTTCCATCAATTAATCACTTTCTGTTTTCATCTTTCAAACATTGTGTACGTTTTATAAATAGCCACTGCAAGATTCATTTTAAATTTTAAATATTATCCAGAAGATTCTTTACGTTTTAAACAAGATTCTTTACGTTTGCCTGTATAGGCTTCCTGTTGAGAAACTCATAAACTTGAGTAGTTATCAGGGATTTTTTTTGGATTGAAAGGGAGTCATTTGGTTAATCAGTGATTTGTGGTGGACAGAAAACAGGAAAGAGGGTGATGTAGAATGTAGATATGGATAATTTGGTCAATTTTACTGATTCTGAACATGATTTACTTTCCCGTAACTATTGGTGATGACAATTACGTGTATTTTCTTTCTCAGCAGCCTTTATGAATTATGATCTACTCAGGAGCACATGTAATGAGTCCCTATGTCTTATTGCATTTCCTACCCTTTAGAGCCCCTCCATATTAAATTAAGCTTTTGTAACTTACTAACTTCTACTTCTGCTACATGATATTATATTTTCTTTAGTTTTTCTTATTTATATTCACTTACACGCATGGTGGTAAACAGAGATATGACTACTAAAGGTGTTGTTGCTGAGAAAATTGCACGCGTTGGAGATCAAATAGCATCGCCGTCAACAAATGAGGTGAGCGGCTACACCATTGATGATGTCATGAGCCTTCTTCAGGTACACCTGATTCCCTCTATTTTGTAGACTATTTGCTATCAAACTAAAAACTTATCGCATGTTATTGTTATCTGCTCGAAATTAAATCTTGTAATTCAGTGCATTAAACATCTGATCAATCTCTCAACTGCCTAGTTGTAAGTTTAAAAACTGCAGAATTATTTCAATTTTGTTTGTATATACACGGATATTGAAAAGTTTATCCAAACTGATTTTATGACAATTTATAACGCTCAAAATAAAGAATGATGAAGAACTGGCACTATTCTATTAAACGCAATTCAGTGCATTAAACATCTGATCAATCTCTCAACTGCCTATAGCTACAACATTGCTAGACATTATGCATCTGAAAAAGGATTAGTTTAAAGAAGTGCAGAACTTAATTTTTTATTTCATTTTCATAGCCTCATCATAATTTGGTTATAATTATTGGAACAAGTAGATTGCTAGTTATTGTCATACTGCATATGTCATATCACAATATCAAATTATAACATTTGAAACTAGATGTTATATATTTTATATTCGGATTTTCAGAAAAATCAAAACTGATAAGCTTATAACTTCTACTTGTGGTAGTTTGTATCATGATTTAATGCCGCGGTACTTCTTACACGGGCATTTTCTACAATATGTCACAAAACATGCTCGACTGTAATTTGTTAATTATGAAACAAATCATGTCAGGTTCAAGCATCTCAATTGGAAGAGTTAAACAAGTTGCTCAGTATCACTTTGAGCAAAGTTGTGATACTGGAGGCTAAGTTGCACGAGCTTACCGGTAAAAAAACCTGCAACCCCACCTTTACCCAAACCCCGAGACAACCTAAGAAAAGGCAAACTTCTCTTTCAAACAAGAAATCCAGATCTGAAATAAAAGACATCAACAATGTTATCTTGTGCATATCATCAGAAGATGAGGAAATGCACAAGAATCTCAAATTAACTTGAAGATGAAGAAAATGTGCTCTCCAACCAAAGAACAAACCAAAGAATGTCGAGAGAGATGTCATTCACTTCCTTAACCCAGGGAGGAGAAATTTAAAGGTTCCCAAACTAGAGATTGGTGGTGACATAAGCACATCACCAAAAACTGTGACTAGAAAACCATTGAATCTATCCACAAAGTGCTCAAGTTCCACCTATTACAAAGGTTCGGAAAAAACAATGTCTAAGGTGAGCATATATCACTCAACTATACTGATCTATATTCTATTTTTTCACATTATATATGAAATCAATTGCTTAATGACAGTTTGTTCAGACCAACTTCGTGATGACGCCAGAAATGGAACTCCAACCCGTGGAAGAACATGTTTCATACTATGTTTTTCATGCTAAGAAGGATCCCAGGTACTGATTAGAAGCAATAACCTTTTTGAAATTCCATTGTGACAAAAAATGATATTTAATGTATCTCTAACACGTTTTTATGTATTAAGTGAGGAATTGTTCAAGGTTGAAACCCTCAAAGGTTCACGAGACGACTTTCAGTCTCTATGCCCTGAAAGAATAATTCACACAGAGGTAATTTCACTTATTAAGTGACCACTTTTTAAACAGCTATTTTCAGTCATGTAATAATTACCATTGATGATTGCAGATAGTTCAGATGATGTCCCTCAAGATGACTTTCATTGAGAAGAGCGCTGCATCGCCATCTATATGGTCCCTCCCCCCCTCGTTTGCGGTATTAGATTTGTTAAAAATAATAGCTTAATTATTGTATGTGAATTTACGGTAAGACTCACTAGTTTTTACATTAATTTTTTATATGCTTTGTAGAAAGATGTAGATTGCAGTGCCACAATTGAAGATCTCATTAGCATATATGCAAAGTTTTGGATGCCTCATTTCAAGAACCTAAAGCACGTACGACTTCTATATCATTATGAATTAAATTTATGCAAACATATTGTGAAGTCATTTGATTCAGTGTGTTGAATTATTTGGTTATTTTTATATTAATATTATACTTTTGTTATTTGTTTATCCATTTTACTTTTTGGTAGCCATAGTTGTAAGTTAACTGTGAATGAGATTCTTTGTTTTATATTAAATTAATTACTACGTTGCACAATTTTTACAAGATTTACCATATAAGATAGTTGTTGTAGCTACTGTCTCCTTTATACTACTTTTCTTATCATAGTAATTTTGCTTCTCTTCTGTCCATTACTTTTTTTTTTCCTTTAAGTGTTTATCCGAATTAAACCAATTTATGTGCACTTCTTCTCTCTCTTTTTTGTTTTGACAAAATATGCACTTCTTTTTTATCTTTGAATTATGTGTAACTTAAACTTTAAATATATGACTTAACAATGTTGGTCACCTTAAAATATATTGTCAAAATCCATCACTGATTTAATTTGTCTAACCTGATTTACTATAATGTTGTTAGGTTTATCTGTCGGTTGAAGATTTAGTTGGCAATTGGTTTATGATGGTTGCCTCTATTGAAGACCAAGTTCTGTACTATTTGGATCCTGGTTTTGAAAAGAATAATATGATCCCAAGACAACATAGGATTAAAAAATTGGTAAATTAATTGTCATTGTTGTATTTAATATTTCTTGAACCTGTTACCTTATTCAGTTTTCTATTTGAATATTGTAGTGGCAAGTCATCGCCCAGATAATGCAAACAGACTACTTCCCTCACAACTTTGCAAATGAAGTGCAACAGGCAGAGCATTGGGAAATGGCAGAGCCCATTGGACAAGTCTATGAAGGATTTTGGTAAAAAAAATTAAATTTACTTCGACCAATGTATATTCATCCTCTATATATGTACACCTATTAATATTAATAACATGTAATATTTGTGCGTTTTCAATAAGCGATCGAAGATTGCGGTGTGGATCTTACAATGGTTGGCAATGGGTTCTTCTTTCACACCAAACATTCATGTCACAGTGAGTATCATATTAACTTAACATGTCATTATTTCTTTCGTATTATTTCTTTGTCTGAGTACTAATTGTATCCATTTTTTGTGATAGATGAAAGAAGATGTTGTGAGAATTAAGGTGGCAATTGATTTGTTGTTGGGTGACCACAATGAATATAAAGACATCCTGGTGGATAAGGCTGAAAAGGCATGGCGCACTATGATAGACACTTAGTAATGACAAAGTTTCAATTAATTTTTTCTGAGACATTGTAGGCAACTTATATTAGAACTAATTTCTTGGATCATTTCCCTTTTGAAGTATTGTTTTGTTGGTTTTTGACTATTAGGAAACTTGTTTTTGGGCATTTTTTATTAGGAAACATAGGATGCAAGTTCCTAATTGTAGTGTCACTTTCACAGAGAATGTTGCCATCTGATAGTGATCTTTTAATAGTTGGCCTAACAAATAAAAGAATAGTCGTGTCAATCTTGTTAAGAGTTAGTTATTTAATTCAGTTGGATTTTACTCTTTTGGTAGTTAGGAGTTAGTTGAAAGCGTCGTATTAGTAAGTGGAGTCTATCCACTGTGGGACTCTTGTACTCTCTTACGTGTATATAAGCATTTGTGATGATATAAATCACAAGTGTGTGCAGTATTATATGCAGATGTATGTGGACCATTTCAGACAGATTTGGATTTACAACGAAGATACGAGGTGTTTGAAATCTTTAAAAGATTTAAAGCCATGGCTGAGAAGCAAAGTGGAGAGAATATCGAATTCTAAAATCTACAAGAAGCTTTATTGATTCTATTTCAAGAGAGACAATTATAGAGAGTACCACAGAAAGATGAGAGGGTTGAACTGAGGAAGTCCACATTGTGCATACGCACTGAAGAGAGGCAATCATAAATATAGTATAATATGATGCTATAACAGAATGTATGTTTCGCTACACGATATAATGAAACTCGATAAAAAACGTAATTCATAAAACAATTCTCATCTAACTAGTAAGTACAACGGACAGTGTATAGTTCTTAATGCTACTCTCATATGTCTCTCTAAATCTACCATACACACATTACAATTACATGCAAAATTGACTAAAGACCTGTTCTCATCCTTAGAAAATGCCATTTTTATCGCAAATTTGCATTGGGAAGCTGGAATCATTTAAGCTCTTTGAGATGGCATATATAGTGTGCCCACATATAGTGCCAATCTTCCTTCGTTTTGTTATGAGAAGCATGTAGTATGGCTCAAGAAATTTGATGAATCCTAAACAAAAAAGATACCTTAGTTTGATAAATAATGCGGCAAACAAAACCGATTATAGTATTAACAATTTTCCTACTATATATAAAATGGAAAATACCGATGATTCCATAGCAAGTTGTTACAAATTTAAGCCCCCTGTTGACTTGTTTCCTTCATGTATACGCCTCAAAAGGTCACAACACTCACTTTACGAGTATCTTTGTTGGATCTTGAGTGATATTTAATTGAGATAGCTCCAATCTGTCAATCTTCAAAGACTTCCAAAACGTTTCTATTCTTGTCTCTTCCAATCATATAGAATCTCGAGTACATAAAAATGATAATACCCATTTATTTCATCAAATTGGTTCCTTAATTGGCATTTTCCCCATTTATTTCATCAAACTTTTCGGATATGTTCACATGGTTCTTGAATATTGCCAAGGATGGAAAAGTAGTAGCTATCCTTCGAGATGGAACAAAATATCAATTTGTATAAAATTCCAACATTTAATGCCAACATAAAGATGGTCCGTAAAAAAACTGAGACACGTAGTATATGATTCCATAAGCCATTTCTTTGCAAAACCATTTTGTGATGACATCGTTATTCACCATCACAAGCATCATGAAAAGAAAAACACAAACAACAAACGAGAAACTAATTATAATGATTCAAGCCAAGCGAAGCTAGAAACACGGATCAATGGATTCTTCAGAAACACGGATCCATGATTCCTTGCGTGAGAAACCATTGGAATTCGGATACACAAAAAAGTCAAACACTCATGAAGTCCACCATCATGATAAGAAGTATCTTAATCCCCATTGAAAAACCACTCATGCTAAAAATATAAACATAAAGAATAATCATTACACACCCATTTGATTCCTTTGCCCAATCGGGAAATCTTCAATATCCTTGAATGAATATCAAAGAACACAACACATGAACTTGAATTTAACATGGTCAAAAACAACGTGAAGCGAGAAAATTGAACACAAACAACACAACATCTTAAAAACATGGTAACAATTTCAAACAAACAAAAACAAAATTCACATTCAGATCAAACTAAGAAGAAACAACAAGACCAATGCATGCATCATCATCATCATCATCATTGATAGGTAGTGAAAAAGAGGATTAAATTTCTGAAGCGAGGTTTCATAAAGCTGAACTTACGCATGTAGCAAGAATTGGGGTCAACTTCATTTCCATCTTCAACAACAACGGCACCACTCTGCGGCTTCTCTTTTACCATCTCCATCACAATTGGATCCCGAGCCTAAAGAAAAGCTCGGGTTTTTCCAACGAGATCACCAGCAGAAAATTGAAACAAACAAAAACAAAAAAGAGCTTCTGTTTGATTCAAACATAAGCTCTTAAAAACATGCACTCTGAACCAAAAACAAGTACAATAAAAAGCTTAAAACTTTACAACAATTAAATGGTCCCCATAAAATTCGGTTTACATACACAAATAAAAACCAAAAAAGAAATCAAGGGTACTTGAAAATCTAAATCGAGTTCAGAGAAAGAAGTAAAAAAAGCGACTTTTGAGGAATCGAAGAAGAAGGGGTTTAGTTTTAGGGAATGGAGAAGCAAAAACAAACTTTGGGTTTCAGAAAGAGAAGAAGATGAACAGTGAGACTTCGTTGATATTCATTCATTGGTCTTGTTGTTTCTTCTTAGTTTGAACAACGAGGACCAGGAGCGTCGTCATCGGGTTTCAGAAGTATATGATTCCATAAGCCATCGTCATCATCATCGGGTTTCAAAAATGAACAACGAGGACCAGGAGCGTCGTCATCGGGTTTCAGAAGTATATGATTTCAGGAGCGTCGTCATCATCATCATCATCATCATCATCGGGTTTCAAAAATGAACAACGAGGACCAGGAGCGTCGTCATCGGTGTCCCAGAAGCTTTCTATAGTTCGATAATTTGGAGCAGGATAGAGCCACGGTTTGGAGCCCATGGTGAGCAAAGAAATTGAATTGAATTGAATGGTTGAAGAATTGAAGAGAGAGAATGGGAGTTAGAAAGACAAAAGGGAACTAATCTCAGCATACTTGAAGGTGAGAACCACAATTCTCATTCTCAGATTTCCAAAGGGAGAGAAAAAGAAGAAGATGAACAATGAGACTTCGATTGCAATTTTTTAGGATAAGAAATGTTTTCAAATTACAAGAAAGACACTGAGAGAAATTGATTTGGGCAAAAATACTAATTTAAACTTAACCTACATTAGTAGGTAAAGATGAAAAATCTCAAAAAATCTCAACCATTAAAATTATTTTAGATTAAATCAGACGGCTAAAATTAATATTTCACCGGTGAAACATTTAGTTTGCTATTTCACTCTAGAACCACCCCTATATATGTATAGAAATGATTGTTAGTGTATTTGGTGCCAACCTGGTTGGGATGAGACTCACTTTAGTGATGCTTTTGCACGCCATATTTTATCTGATTATTTTTTTTTTTTTTTTTTTTTTTGGCTTTTGTTTTTGGTGTGCTGCAAATGATTGTTAGTGTCTTTGGTGCCAACCTGGTTGGGATGAAAGTCACTATTGTGATGCTTTTGCATGCCATTTTTCATCTTCCTAGGTCAAGTTTCCTTGTTATAGGAGTGTTACTCTTTCCTCTTGGTTGTATTGTTAATTTACTCATGGGTTTTGGCCTAGTCCCCCCATGTCTCTTGTATATTTTCCACTTTTTATTAATAAATTGTAGGGGGAGTACTCTTTCCTTCTTGATGGTTTTTCCCTAAGGAGGGTTTTCCATCAGAAGGTTTTAACGAGGCTCCATGAACCCTTCTTTTGCTAAAAAAAAAAAAAAAATGTTGGCTATATATGTATAGATGTTGGTCACGTTTTTCTTTCTTTAAAGGATCTCTAGATTTTGCACCATAATTTATTTTGGCTAATTGAACTCATTCTAGTATAGGTAGAATATGTACTTATTTACATAATTTGTTCTTACAAATTCTACTGTTTTAATAGTTTTATTGAAATTTAAGGCGCGTTTGAATAAATATTGTTTCAAACCCACTAAAAAAAGTACTGAAATTGTCTTTTTATAGAAAGTTATTATTGATAAGTAAGACTTTGGCACAAGATGATCTTTCTGTTTTTCAAACCTAGAAATGGTTCTCAAGTAGTTTACAAATCTACATGAATATTAAGAAAATAATAATTGAAATAAAAATGATCAATCGGACGAAACGAATTGTGCGAGAAACATATATTATTACCTTCCTCCATTTTTTTTATGTGGTGCATTATTTGTTAGGCTTTTTTGCACCTTTTGTCTCGTACCATGTAGCACATTTGTAAACAAAAACATTTCAACCCAATGTCAATATTCTCTCTTTATTAAAACTAGTGCGGTGACCCGTCTGAAAGACGAGGTCAATGCTTCAAGTTCTATAGAGAGAGGGGGTAATGGTTTAGCGTCACACTTTACATATTTTGGCTAAAAATTAATTTGGAGGGAAGGGGGGAATTTTGGAGGGAAATCTTGTAGGTCCCACAAAGGGAGACTCTACAAGATGTATATATAAATATAGAGGCAAAATTACAGCAGAAGTCGATCCTTTAAGTTATTTTTTTGTAATAAGTTGGTCCTTTATGTTTTTTCGTAACAACTAAGTCCTTTAAATTAGATCGATAACGTCTTCATCGTTAGTCCTTTTTAGTATTTCTTACAAAAACGCCTAGTTGGCGTTAACGATGCTGATGTGTCAGCTACGGTGCTTATGTGTATTTTATCCCGTAACAATTTGGTCCTTTAAGGCTACTCTGTGTAACAATTTGGTCTTTTTTATTAAAAATTAAAAAAAAAAATGAAAACTCCCAGAATTCATCATCATCTTCTTCTTCTCCCAACCCAGAAACTAAACCCAACAATCCAAAAAAATCTTCAAACTAAGATCTTTAAAATCATCCCTTGTTCATGAGACTTACACAAAAATAAAGGCAACTTGCATAAACATCACATTAATTTAGTTCGTTAATCGTCACTTGTTCAGATCATTGTCATTTTGTTTGGATAATAGTTCTGATCATCGTCATGTTTAATATATTAGCAGAACATGCCATAAGCATCTTATAATAATACCAAACCAAATAATAGTAAAAAGGAATCTATGTGCCATTGTCAGATCTACAAAATATTGAAATCGAAGGTGATGTTGATATGATAATGATGACGAAGAGAAGATAAGAGGAAGCGACACTACGCCAGATTTGTCAAAAAAGAGCGCCCCTATAAGCAGCGCTTTAAGTAAAAACGCCACGGATGGCCAAAAAAGCTAACCCATACCCAGCGCTTTTTAAAAAAATGCTGCCCATTGCCTTTAAACTCACTAGCCATACCCAGCGCTTTTTAAAAAACGCTGCCCATTGCTTCACGCGTTCTCCCAATACCCAACGCTTTTTAAAAAACGCTGCCCATTGCTTCACGTGTTCTCCCAATACCCAGCGCTTTTTAAAAAACGCTGGGTATAACTACACCAAAACAACGCATCTCTCTCTCTCTCGTAAAACAACGCATCTCTCTCTCTCTCTCTCTCTCGTAAAAACCAAAACCACCACTCCACCACTTACCTTTCACCAAAACCCTAAGACCCCAACATTCACCATCTTCATTTCGATTTCCCCTCACTCTCTCGCCGTACCATTCAACCAAAACCCTAACATTCAACCAAAAACCAACATTTCGATTTCCCCTCACTCTCTCGCCGTACCATTCGCAAGAACAAATTTGTTGACAAACGTGATTTCTCATCCTTTCAACCAAGACTTTGCTCAGGTCTCTCTCTCTCTCTCTCTCTGTTGGTTTCGATTTCCATCTCTCCATTTCCCCTCTCTTTGTTAATTAGTTTGTAATTTTTAATTTGTTTTTCCTCTTCTTTCAATCAGGATTCAGAGGAAGTTTTTGCTGGTGAGGAGTGCTTGTGAAAGGAAGATCCAGAGGTAACACTTTTCCTCTCTTCAATTCCTTTTTTTCTTCCTTTCCTTCTGTTGTTTTCGTGATTCATAGCTTATATGCTTCTCGTATCACATTGTTTTCAAGTAAAGTATGTCAATTGACACTCTCACCTCACCATTCGATTCACTGCACTTTGTGTTATATGACCCTTGACTTGTTTCTCTTCCCAAACCTAATTCAAACATAGAATGAATTATTTTTTCTGATTATTCTTTCCTATATAGTTTTTGTATTTATTTTATTTTATTTTATTTTGATTTAAATTTTGAGAGGTTCTTTGTTACGTATTTCTAATTTAAAGCAATGTGTTTAGTTTCCTTCAGACAATGTTAGATTTAGACTGTACTTCATTTGCAAATGGAAAACTTTCAATGAAGAGAAAAGAAGAAAGTATATGAACATGAGCAGACACACTCACACACGCCTTCTTGGTTAGATGCTAGTGAGTTTGTCTAACCAAATTTGAAGGTTTGAGATTACATCAAGTTAGTTAGCTATTATTATAGGTTGGTGTTCTTCAATCCAAAGTGGTAGTATTTATTTAATTTGGACACAAGCGTATGGTGATATAATATCTTTATTCATAGAAATAGAAATATTATTATGTCATGCAAGACTCTGAAATTTTGAGTTTCCTTTGACAGAATGATTTATCAAAAGGTGCTTATAAGTGTCATAGCTGGTGTCAAATTTAGTAATGCCAGACTCACATCTATTTTGGTAAGTGTCAAGTGTCGTATATCGTATATAGTCAAGGAATTTTCAAATTAAAGTCCTTGACCCTTGAGGAACAGTTAGTAACTGTAAATTATAGTTGGTTTTGACTTATGTTGTTGTTTGTTATATATTACATTCATTTGCAAAACCATAACTAGTTATTGTGTTCTTGATTGAATTTGGTAATCTTCTTATTTATTACTTAATCAATATCTAGTTTGGTTTCTTTGCTTGAGAGATTCTTTTCAATATCCATATTCTCTGCTGTGTAAACAATTCTCTGCTGTGTATACAACTTTCTCTGTCTATTCCTTAAACGAATCTCTTTCCCTTCTCTCACTACATATTCCAAATAAGATCCAGTTATAATATCTCTATACTTCTTATGAAAAGTTAGCTGATAAAATCTCTTATCTTGTTCTTGATAATAAGACATAGACATAGACCTTGAAGGTGAGATAACTTTGCTACAAACCCACCAAACTTTGACACCATTAAAGTCATCAGTTACTTTTTCATATTCATCAACTGTTAATACTAACTAGACTCTCACCCGTGCGCTGCACGGGGATGACTGGTAAATTTTTCTAATGAATAATATAAACGTATAACAAAGATTTTGTGAAATATGAGACGCAGAAGATATTATCAGCAAAACTACAAAAAAGGTAACATAAAATAAAAGTTGATTATCAAAGTTTGGTTATCAACATACTAATTAGAAAATTCTAACCTAAAAATATTTGCAACATATAGTTATAAGCCGAGAGAACCAAAAGAAAATATGTATTCGTATATGATGATTATAAGTAAAATAAATTCTGTAGGCATTTATCCAAACTCTACATGAAGTGGTCAGTAGGCATCCTATATTTCCACTTATACAGTTTATGGATTCAGGCGGTTGGGTTTGGATCTGGAATACTGAATCCATTGAAATTCGTGACCAATCAAGAATAATCATTGAATTATAAGTGAGATCTCTAATCGAAAGGTTGAGAATTAAAATAAGTTTTTTTTTAAAAAAAAATAAAACTTAAACACCTTCAAATATGTCAACTAAATGTACACATTATGTTACACTTCAAAATCTTTACTTTTTTTTCTTCTCAAAACCCAACATCTCTCTTCTCTCTCTTACATCCCCCACTCTCAATCTCTTATAAGTTTTTATTTCCTTAAGAACATCTTCATCCATGATCTCTATTCAATTGCTTAGTTGGATCCCAATATAAAATATCTCAATTAAATATTATCTAATTTTTAATTTAAACTTAAGCTATTAATTTATTTTAACTATAATACTAAAAAATAGCTTTCTATTCACTAACATACTAAAATAGCTTTATAGTCTTCTTTTTTTAATAAAAAAAATTACCGTTCTAGAGCCTTCTTATTTTTCTTTTAAAATTAAAGGGTGATTCTAGGGTGAAAGAGCAAATTAAATCTTTCACCTGTGAACCACTAAAATTGACCGTTGGATGTAGTTTAAAAATTCATCAATGGTTGAGATTTAATATTGGTTGATTCAATCTTAACCATTCATAGTATTTCAAATAATATCCAACGGTCAATTTTAGTGGTTCACCGGTGAAAGATTTAATTTGCTCTTTCACCCTAGAATCACCCAAAATTAAAATACCAAAATTAAAATAAAAGTTTTGGATGGACACAGCAAGTCACTCACATCCCACCCAGCTCATATTTTCTCAACCTCTCACAATTCTCTCTCTTAACCTTCTCTTTCTTTCAGACTTCAACTAAGACATCGAGGAAAAAAAATTCTCCCAACGCTTATTGTCTCCATCTCGCCTCCTCACCGGCTCCTCCTCATCACCCATCGCCTCCTCTTCATCTAGTTTTCCCTCTCTCGATGCATCATCCTCGTCCCTCAAATCTCACATGTAAAACATCAGATCTCACCATTACCTCTTCTCCTGAAGCAATTTCATTTTCATAAAAAGAAAGAGGGCTGTTAGTTTAGCGTTAGTTAGCGACGATGACGACATCGGTGACGGCGGCAACAAAGATAGTGGCATCGTCGATGACGGTGAAAGGGACAACGGCAACAGCGACAACAACAATGGTAACGGCAACTGCTCCTTTTTATCTAATTCATTTTTCGGTTATAAAAAGTTTCAAGAGCATCACTACAAGAAAATCGCTGATTTGCCACGGACATTTCCGTCGCAAATGGACAAATTTCCGTGGCAAAACAACATTTGCCACGGATTTGCCATGGACCAAAAATGGTGGCAAAAACGCTCGTCGCAAATCGTTGCCACGGACTTTTCCGTGGCAAATGTTTCCGTCGCAAACCCGTGGCAAATCCGTCGCAAATATCCGTGGCAAAGTCGTCGCAAATGTCATCGCAAAACCGTCGCAAAAAAAAAAAAAATAAAAAAAAATTAAATCATAATTTAATCCTTTAACCCATTCTGCCCAAAATATTACATTCAATTTTTATTGCAAAAGCAAAAGTTTAGTAATATAAAGTTAGAATCAATGTTAATGTTATCATCACAATTATTTAGAATCAAACTCATTATACTTGAAATTTAGCTAGGAGATCTTAAAAAAAATAAATAAAGGATAATATGATTAATAAGACTACAAAATCATTTCACACAAAACTAATGGAACTGTGGCTGAGTGTTCATTAACAATACAGAATGGCAAACCAGAATGGCAGAAATCAGCAAATAAACCACTGGTGCAATACAGAAAAGTGAAAAACTGAATTGCTTATGATCCAACATCATTATCACAATATAAAAGGAACATTAAGCCATAGACAGATACAGAGAGATCATCATACTCCCCTAATCTAAACCAAATCAGAAAACATCATACTCCCCCATCTCATTTCTTCAAAGAGAGCATTTATCTTATAAAGTCTGAGCTCTTGTAAGCAAGAATACTCCAGTGCTGAACCAAATGACCTGTTTCTCCATGCCAATGCAGTGTATATAATATACTCACCATCTCCACATACAACAACAAACCTCCCATTAGGATTGTGCTTTAAGTTCTGCATAAATTAACACAACAGTCAGTCACTCACAAATGAACAAACAAATAATAAATTCTGTACTCAGATTATATACTGCGTAATCAAGTCAACACGAATATTCCAAAATGTCTATTTGCTAAATAATGTACATGTGCCACTTTCCTAAAATCTGTTAAAGGTTGTATAATGGGAGCAGAAAATATGAAAATAGAGAAGCATGCAAAATAATACAACATAATATTAAGGAGAGGATATTGACTCACTTGTGGGTAAAGATCACAAGTACCCAACTCCTTAACAGCCAAAGGTAACCTTTCTCCATCAGCAACCTAAAAAACATAGTACTTGTATGTGTCACAAAAAAAGAACTTTACATTTCTTGCTCATATATCATAAGCCAAGGGTATTATTGAGCCCATACCTCCACATCTGCTCCTATGCTCTTTATATTGACAGTCTGAATTTCACTATGTTTGGCCCAGATAATTTTCCCACTGTTGTCCATGCTAGCTACAGGTACTTCTCGACCAAGCTTGACCATAATCGTCCCTTCATCATATCCAATCACAACCCTGCAGGAAAGATGTATTGGTAATTTATTATTCATGTCATGAGGAAGGATTGAAGATAATAAAACTTTGTTATCGAGGCACAACTTCATAATGTTTCCCACTCAATTATCCAAGGACCTAAAATATGAGATTCGGAAATTGCTTGCAGGAGTTTTATCCTAAAATACTCACCGTCGTGAACCCTTCAAGTATACAATAGCCCAAACTCTTTCAAGACCATAATTTAATGTGTTTTCAAGCCTGCATGCAGATTGAACAACCAAAAAACATTGGGATGCGAGGTTAATATAAGCTGAATTCAGAAAGACGGACAATAGTGCACACGTCATTCTCAATCTTAGTGCTATCTCAATATTAACCCAAAATAAGCAATATGGTCACCAAAGTAAATCTTTCCAATCTTTCATGTAATAATAAAAACAGCAAAAAAAGAAACGTGAAGAAGCAACAAACCGACCAAAATATCAAAATCTTAGCCTCATCCTCTAAGGTCAAGAGTTAACCACAGACAAATAACTCAAGCTCCAATAAGAGTG
Source organism: Oxytropis ochrocephala (assembly GCA_020916435.1). Classification (NCBI taxonomy): domain Eukaryota; kingdom Viridiplantae; phylum Streptophyta; class Magnoliopsida; order Fabales; family Fabaceae; genus Oxytropis; species Oxytropis ochrocephala. The sequence continues at coordinate 16,000,472 of CM037094.1, read as the reverse complement.
AGGATAATGGGAGAAAAGGAAAATGCCAAATAGAATAACATGAAAATAAAATTTATAGCTTAGTAATGTATGCATCTCAAATTAGATTACCTATAAGTTGTTGAGTGCCATATGCGTACGGTACCATCTCTGATTCTTTATGATAAGTACTATAAAATAAAAACGTCAGCTATTAAACATGAATGATCCATCTCTGATTTAGCAAACTTAAAGCTGCACATTGAACAAAATTATGTATGAATAGAAAAGCCAAATGTGCATGCACAATCATTAATTCAGCAAGCCAAATGTTGGAATTAGTTCCATCAAATTATACAAAGATACTTACCCAAGTGTAAGGACAGTTGTTATAAGTAGATTGGGCTCTACATCAGGCTCAAGTACTGCTGATATTGTAAGGACAGTTGTTATAAGTAGTGGGTGTGGAAAGAAAGAAAACTGAAAATGCTTGTAAGTTGATAAAAATTAAGAGTCCCTAGTGTAAGGTATGCTACTATTGGTTTGAATGACTGACTGACTTGCACATGTAGATATCTTTCTCAGAATGAATGATAACTTTCAGAAGATCTGATATAATGTAAAAATCCAATTCAAAAACTACTTTACTACGATATTTATAGGGCCTCGTTTAAATGAAGTACCTGTACCATTGCGACTAATTGAACTGTGGCATGTCCATTTCAGATTTTCACTCACCAATACCATCAACAACCTCCTCATTGCCCAACCTGCCAAGTGAAGAGCACCAATTAATTGCAAACCTGATTTTTTTATGCAGTTAAGAGCACCATAAGATCTTCAGTGTTGAGGAATAAAATGAAATAAGCACATAAGGATATCAACATCCAAGTTCATATAATAACAATGCCTTAGGATTTAGGAACCCGACCTCTCCAAATAATTAAGTCATTAGAGTTGCAGAAGAAATATCATTCATAAAATAGCAGTATAGAAGTTGGGGAATATGAAATGACTTAGGAATGAAGAAATTGGTGTAAGAAGTGACTTGGTAGAAAAGACCAGCAAACTTGGTTATTAAACAAAAAACAGCAAGTTTGATCAACCTATTTGAAGCAATTTTTGGTAGTTTTTAAATAAGAAGTCTGTCGTACACTTCTCTAAACATCTAAAAATAATATTGACATATTCCACAGCTAAATGCACTAATCAGACTTACGATTATGAAAAAATAAACACTTAGATGCAATGCAATATATCTACTTATATCAGCTCCTTTTGGCTATTTGTAACTGGCTGTACTTTAATAGTCTCATTGAGTTAGCCAATCTTTGATGCCCTAAATGTCAAAGATGATCACCTCAAAAAATGTCAAATTGATATAAGGATATAAGTTTCTCAACCCATAACCAGCTTATGTAAAGAAACAAAAGTTCAGTTAGAAGTATCTATTATTCACAAATATTTTGAAAGGAATAGAATTTCACATTTTACTAATTAAAGTTGCACATTATTATGAGACTAATACAAAAATCTCTCGCCTTCAATTATGAATTAGCAAGCCATGGGAGTAGAACCATTTAGTAATTTAGATCAATTGAGTCAGGAGAAAAAGAAGAAAACTCAATGAAAGCCCAATACTAACCACATCACTAATAAGAAGAGGTGGGGATATATCAATGTAATTGAATTGAAGATATCTTCATAAAGCGAAGTGTTGCTGCAGTAATGCTTTGTATGACATCCTAATGCTCTGTGTGATGTCGTAATGTTTTGTGCGATTCCACAACAAAGCGGTGCGCCATATTAATGCTCGCGACGCTGCAAATACTCAGTGAGTCCTATCAAGCATTAACATTCTCTCAAAAAAGCACATAAGCATTCACATTCTCTCAAACAGAGGTACAAAGCGACAACAAATCAAGCACTCGACATTCTCTCAAACAAAGACATAAGCAAATCCCAACCATATCTAGAAATGGAAGTTAAAATTAAGATCACTCTACCAAGACCAAATTCTACTCAAATTCAACCACAAACCCCTGAATTTTACGTAAACCAAGTGTAGGCATTTTCTCAAACACCACGCAAGCAATATGCATATGAAAATGAAAATCCTCTCATGTTCCCTAAACTCAAAACACAAAGACCAAACAACTGGAAAGGAAGGGAAAAGTAAACAAAGAAAGAACCAACAACTATTACTAAACCCTATTTTGTAAATCGCAAAGAACTAATACCACTAAACTCAAAACACAAAGACCACAAATGACCGTTCATGAATCGTAAATTAGCAATTAGGGTAAAGATTTTTAATCAGTTCGAAACTCCATTAGAACTTGAAGAAACCTTCACAACACAAGGAATTTCAGAATTGATAAATTAGGGTTTTAAGATTCTAACTTTATAAAGACGTACAAAGCAACAACAACTTACCGAACACTCGGGGAAGACCCAAAGGCGAAGAAATCGAGAGACCAACCATGCGACGCATAAGAACCTTGGTCATCCATAGTTAGCCTTCCATCGCCTTTATGAAATTTGTCTAACATTCGTCCTCCCAAACAAACGACCGCCACGGAGAAAAACGATGACAAAAGCGAAACCACGAGAGAAGCAAAGAAAGATAGAAGAAAGTGAAGAAAAGGAAAAACTAAATCTTGCAAAATCGATGGAGCGAGCGGGGAGGAAGCAAGCGCGAGAAAAATGTGACCGGATCTTTACATTTTTTTGATCAACGATGTCAAGTACACTAAATCCAAAAGCTGAAATTAACATTCAAGAAGAGGAAGACAAGATGGAACGAAAAAGGGAGAGATTACTTGGTGGTTTGAAAGTAAATCAATCAACGTTAATGCCATACCTTCGTCGATGGCGGTGGTGTACGTCTAGTAGCACTCGCAGACATGAGGAGGAGGGTGGAGGTGGAGGTCGGAGGAGGAGACCGAGGATGAGAGAGCGTAGAGAGCGTTTGAATGTTTTAGGGAGAGAGACGTTCTGATTTTATTTTAGGGGGATCGGGCTCGTTTTATTTTATCAATGGTTTGCCACGGACTTGCCACGGCATTTCCGTGGCAAATTTCTGTCCTTTCACATGTCCGTGGCAAATCCGTGGCAAACACCAGCGGGAAATTTCGCGCTTTTTTTCCTTTTTACACATGTCGTCGCAAATCCGTGGCAAATTACTGACGGAATAAGCTCCGTGGCAATTGCTGGTGGCTAAAACAAGCTTTTCTTGTAGTGCATGCAACTCTTGATAATCTTTCTATCAGTATAATTTTGATTTTTTTTATCTGAATTAGATATATTTTTTATTTCATTTTTTTGGTATAATGGATCTATGGTGGGTTGCTGTGGTGTGTGTATTTTCGAGGAGTTAACATAATATGGAGAGAGAAACTAGAGAGAGAGAGAGAAGCCGAAAGGGTGGGGAAAAAACACAGGAGAATACAGAAGGTCATGGCGCTGGAGGAGGGTATAGCGAAGGGTGGCAACTGGTTCGGAGCAAGAGAAAACGTGTTAACAACAGCAAGGGAAGAATGGATGTGGCTGGAAGGTGGTGTGGCAGATTCGAAGATACAGTCTCATACTATTTTTCTGATTTTCCAGCTTTTCATGGTGCAAAGGAGATGTTTAGGGCTTTTGCTTTGTATGGGAAGGTGGTGGAGGTTGTCATCCCTCCAAAGACAAACAAATGGGGGAAACGTTTTGGTTTCGTGCGTTTCACGGAAGTGCAAGAGCCACAGTTGTTTGGGGTGAAGCTAGATAATATCCTTTTTGGCAATGATAAACTTCATGTAAATCTACCAAGGTTCATTAGAAGCAACCATGGCGAAAAGAAGGATGAAGTGGCGCGTACGAAGACTTACAGGAAGGAGGAGTGCAGCGGCGGCGGTGGTAAGCGGGTGGACCGTGGAGGAGGCGACAAAACAGTGCTGGAAACAGAAGGGGTTCGGTGAAGAGGAGGAAGAAAAAATACACGAGAATGAAGTGAAAAGGCGGCGCAGGTGGTCTCGGTGATAGGTTGAGGAGAGGAGGAACGGTGGAGAATGCAAATAGGCTGCGTAACATCAATAAGGAGCATCATAATGGTCTTTCAAGAAAACAAACGCAGTCATGGAATGGTTTGGGATTTGGAAAGGCCAACAGACATGGCGGTTTGGTGGGGAGGTTTACTGGGGGGAAGGGAGGAAGCCACACAAAAGGAAGGTTGGTGATGCTGGGAGGTACGTTAATCACTCAATCCAGGGTCAAAAATTGTTTATTTTAGAAAGAAAAATTTGTGTGGTGTGTGGTACTACGCTTCACAGAAGAAATTTGGACGGGTTCAAGAAAATGTACGTGGGCATAGTTAAACATGCAGGGAGTACTCATACGGTCCAAGAATGGTTCAATATGCAAGGTTTCTTTTCTATTAAGGTCACACCCATGGGCGCTAACCGGGTCCTTCTTGAAGAGATTGACGAAGGAATAATACAAGCACTTATTGATGATGCGGAGGATTGGGTGCTTGAGAAGTTTGAGGATATTAGACAATGGACCCCGGATGAAGTAGATAATGAGAGGTTGGTGTGGATTCGTTGTCACGGCATTCCAGTTCATGCATGGAATAATGAGTTTTTCTCAGCATTAGCCGGCAAGTTTGGCACGTTTTTGGGCGTGGACGAGAACACAAGACTAAAGAAGTCTTTGGATGTTGCAAGAATTTTAATCCGAACAAGGTGTTTTGATGTCTTTAATATGCTGGTAGATGCAAATATTAATGACTCATCTTTTAACATCAAGGTTCTAGAAGAGTGGTGCGGTCCGATGCACTGGGAGGGACTGTCTTCGGCTTACGGCCCTGATAAAGTGGAGGATAAGTATATTAGTGACTCTGATAGCTCAGATGAGGAGGGGCTGCCCTTATTCCATAATGAGGCCCCCCTTGCTGACGAGGATGAGTTGGAGGAGGAAGAAATAGTACAAAAGTTGTTGGAAACGGAAAATTTGAATATGGAGGGTAGGAATGTCAATACGGAAAATGTAATTGTGGAGGAAGTGGCAGGACATAGTGGTATGGTGGGTAAAGTGGACATTCAGGAGGCGGGGGAATTAAAAGGAAACAAAATGGTAGAAGTTGAACAAAGGGAAGGTGTCCTTAAGGCAGATGATCATAGTGTTGCACCTCCGGTGGTGGTTGAGGATTGTAGTTCGGGGGTACAGGCAGTGGAAAATGAACATGTTGAGAACAGAATAGTAAATGGACCTAGTAATGCGATGGAAAAGAAAATCACACAGGAAGTGGCAGCAGGAGATAGTCTCACTGTTAGCAACTCTTTTGGACCACTTTTGAGGAACAAAAAGAGGTCAAAAAGCAAAGGTAAGTCAGTTGGCTCTGATAAGGTTAATGAGGAGGAAGTAAGTCAAGGGGTGATTGTTGGTTTCGTAAATGAGGAGGCTAGGAAATTGGTCCCTTCTGTTTGCCTATCGAGCGGATCAAATGGTAACTCGAAGCTTCATGTTGTTACACGTAACCCCTGTGTTCTAATGTATCTTTGTCTTTCGGTTGTGATATGAGTGGGGCGCCATAGGGGATGTGTCTGTAGGGGATTCTAGGATTCAAGTATGTAATGAAAGATACTTGATAGATCATGAGTTGTCTGTTGCAAATAAGTTGTGGAGCTTTGCAAAGGAGAATTTGGGTGTTACAGGAAAGAGTAGGGATGAGGTATATGTGGGTGAAATTCAATCCTTGGAAGCCAGAGATCAGAAAGTAAAGGGAAAGAAGGGGAAAAGCAAAGGTTCTCAATGAAGATCGCAATATTAAATATAAGAGGGTGGGGGGGCGTAGCAAAGAGGAAGTGCCTCAAAAAATTATTAATTAAGGAGAATATTGATATGTGTATGATTCAGGAAACAAAGCATAGTGAATTGTCCAAAAGGAGTGTTGGCGACATATGGAGGATGGTGATTTTTGGTGGTTGTGTAAAAATGCCAATGGTATGTCGGGGAGGTTGTTAAGTGTCCGAAGCTTTGATATAATGGATGTTATGTTTTCGTTCTCTGGTGACCACTTTGTTGGTATATGCGCCAAAGTTCAAGGACATGTCTGCTACTTGGTGAATGTCTACTCAGCATGTAATATGGCAGGGAAAAGGAGACTATGGGACAATTTGAGATGCTTGAAAGATGACTTTGAGGTAGGAGATTGGTGTATCGCAGGGATTTCATGTGATCTTGTCTAGGAGCGAAAGAAGTGGTTGTTCCTCGAGCTTCAATAACGTAGAGGCAAGAGAATTTTCGGCTTTTTTGGAGGATATGGAGGTGGTGGATGTGCCGGTACTGGGAAAGAAATTCACATGTTATGGTACGGATGGGAGGGCTAGTAGGTTGGACAGGTTCCTGTTGACTGAGGGGTTAATTACAAAGTGGAATGTCAATGCTCAGTGGGTAGGTGATAGGGACATCTCAGATCACTGCCCGGTTTGGTTGGTCACTTCAGATATGAATTGGGGACCTAAGCCATTCAAATTTAACAACTGTTGGCTGGAACACCAGGATTTCATGGGGCTCACCACAGAGTGTTGGAACTCATTCAGAGTGAATGGTAAGGCATCGTTTGTGCTGAAAGAGAAGCTGAAAATGTTGAAGGAAAAGCTAAAGATATGGAATCGAGAGGTATTCGGATTCAAAGACTTGCAGATTGAACACATAGTACGGGATCTGAATGAAGTAGAGAGGATAGCATCGGAAGGGGGGGGAGTTGATGATGATCAAAGAAACAAACTGAATGAGGAGTTCTGGAAGGAACTCTTTGCCAAAGAAAGCTTGCTTGCCTGAGAAGCGAGAGTTAAATGGCTAGTGGAAGGACTCTAATAGCCGGTTTTTTCATGCGTGTATGAAAGGGAATCGGAGAAGAACACAAATATTGAAATTAATGGTGGATGGGGTGTGGGTTGAGGATGTGGGGGGAGTAAAAAAGGCGGTCAAGAATCATTTTGAGGAGAAATTTAAGGAAGAAGGATACAATAGGCCAACACTTGGTGGTGTTAACTTTAATAAGATTTCTGGAATGGATAATGAGATGTTAATTGAAAAGTTCTCAAGGGAAGAAATTAAGGAGGTGGTATGGGAATGTGATGGCAACAAGAGCCCGGGGCCGGACGGTTATAATTTTAAGTTCATCAAGGAGTGTTGGGATATAATAGGAACGGATATTGTGAGGTTTTTTGAAGAATTTCATATGAGTGGAACTTTTCCTAAGGCGGTAGGAGCGTCCTTCCTTGCACACATTCCCAAGACTAGTAATCCTCAAGGTCTTGGGGAATATAGACCTATCTCTCTGATAGGATGTTTGTATAAAATGCTTGCTAAGGTGTTAGCGGGAAGATTGAAAAGGGTCTTGAAAGGGGTTATCTCGGAGTGCCAAAGTGCTTTTCTTGCTGGAAGAAATATTTTAGATGGGGTGGTAGTGGTTAATGAGGTGATGGATATGGCAAAGAGAAAGAAGCAGAAGTGTGTAATCATGAAAGCAGACTTTGAGAAGGCGTACGATTCTGTCAACTGGGCTTATCTGGACTATATGTTGGAAAGGCTTGGGTTTGGGGGTAAATGGAGGAAATGGATGCGTTCTTGTGTTTCTTCTAATTCTATTTGATATTAGTCAAGCGGAGCCCAATGGAAGAATTCATAGTACGAAAGGTTTGAAACAAGGGGATCCACTTGCACCCTTTCTTTTCTTGATTGTGGGTGAGGGTTGGCGGGCTTGGTAAGAAAAGGAGTTGAGTCGGGCAACCTAAAAGGATATAACATAAACAACACTAGATCGGTTGAGGTCTTGATTCGCAGATGACACAATCCTATTTTGTGATGGGGGTGATCGAGTATCGATTCTTTGGAAAGCAATTCTAAGGAGCTTTGAGATGGTCTCGGGACTAAAAGTCAACTTTGCAAAAAGCAAAGTGTCATTGGGCTGAATATAGAGAGAGAGAGGTTCTTGAGGATATCACACTTCTTAGCTTGCAAGGTGGGTTCGGCACCGTTCAAGTTCTTGGAAATGCCGGTGGAGTGCGAATCCAAGGCGGGTGAGCACGTGGCAACCAGTTCTAGATTCTATAAAGGCAAGGTTATATAGTTGGAGGAGTAAACAACTATCTATTGGTGGCCGTGTTGCACTTATAAACTCGGTGCTCGCTTTCACTTCAGTTATATTTATTTTCGTTCTACAAAGCACCAAAGAAGGTCATTTCGGAGATAATCAAGCTTTAAAGAAGATTTCTATGGGGAGGGACGAAGACAATAGGAAGTTGGCATGGGTGAAGTGGGAAACAATTTGTTTGCCTAAAGATAAAGGTGGGTTGGGAATCAAAAACTTAGAGATCTTCAACGTAGCTTTATTGGCTAAATGGAGATGGAGAGTTTTGGTGGAGGAAGGCAATCCTATTTGGAAGGAGGTGTTAGTGGAGAGATACGGGTTAAAAGGAAGATGGCCGAACTAGAGGAGAGTAGAGAGGGTGGGAGAAGAAATCATTATGGTGGAGGATCTATGCCTCCTGGGGAGGACATTAACCTCAAGAAGACCCCGGTTTAGTGGATTGATGAAAATAAAATTGGGAAGGGGAACATCACAAAATTCGGAGAGACAAGTGGATTGGAAGAGATAAATTGGGTGATTTATTCCGGATTTATTTGCTTATTGCGAGTCCAAAGAAGGCACAGTAGAGGAACACGGTTGTTGGGCGAATACGGCCGGCGATGGAAATTGGATCGACCGAAACTTATCGCTGACTCGAGTGCGAGAGTTTCGCTTCTTTGCAGATTATTTACAAAGCAGATGTTGTTTATGCGTGCATGCCTACGCAGCGCAGCCAAGACGGACGATTGGTTTAGGTCGGGACGCGATGACGAGTTTCACGGTCAAAAATGCTACGAAGTCTTTGTCAATTTTCTGTCTTTGAAGGTTCGGCTCTCACATCAAACGCGACAAAGAAATGCGCGCAAATCGTCGGTGTGGTTTTGTGACGCCCCGCCCAAAGTTCAAATCTTCGCGTGGAGGTGTTATTGCATCGGGTTGCTACTCGGCATGAGCTACATAAGAGAGGTATAATACAATCATCAAATGAAATAAATTGTATATTTTGCAACACGGAAATTGAATCAATAGAGCACTTATTTCTGACTTGCGGGATTGTTAAATTAATTTGGGGGAGAATATTTGCTTGGCTGGGGGCTGTGTTGGGTGAAGAGGAGAATATTGTCCACCACTTTACGAAGTGTGGAGAGCTTGTGAAAGGTAAAAAACGCAACAGGGTCAGACATCTCATATGGATGGCGGTTATTTGGAATGTTTGGATAGCAAGGAACGGAGTTATTTTCAAAGGGGAGGCATTCTCCGTTACTGGTATAATAGCAAGAATTAAGGATGTGGCGTGGAGCTGGTTCAAGGCTAGGAGGGGCAGGGACTGCAGGGTGAATTGGTCAGATTGGTACAGTTGTCCAATGGGCTGTTTGGATATGTTATAACAATTGTAATGCACACTTGACTGTTATGTACTCTTTAGAAGGGGGAGAAACAGTGAGCTAGTCACTGTTGTGCTTATTGCACGCAGTACTTTTTTCTCACAGTCTTTTCCCGATGGGTTTTGGGCTCGGTGAGGTTTTGAGAGGCCCCTTCCCTTAAGTTCTTTTTATTCAGAAGGTTAGACGCTCATGGCTTCCCTTCAATGAAAACATTGCTTATCTAAAAAAAAAGAGAGAGAGAGGTGATGAGAGGACTGAGGAAGTATGACAGTGAAGGTGAAGGGTGGTGGAGAGAGAGAAAGGTGGTGGTTGTACTTGTGGGCCAGATTAGAAAGATGGGAAGCGTGTAGTCAGATTGGGGTCTAGATAATTGCATCTGAGTATTGTTTAATTTACGGGTGTGCCATTCAAAAAGTAGACTCCCATTCATTACTTTAGCTGGAATGGAATACGTATACGAATACGAAATGAGATGATTTAGTGTTGTTTAAGTGCAAACCACAAACCGTATATGAACAGTGGTTTTTTAGTGTTATTTTTAAGTATAGCTTTATATAAGGAGGGGATTTGCTGCTATCTTTACCCATTTCAGCTTTGAGTCTCTTTGCATTTTTTGATGTGTTGGCACCAAGGTATGCTTCAACAGCTTCATAAGTTTCACTTCTTTTGAGTCTATCTCCTAAGAATTCATGGAAGGAGATTGTGATCTAAGGGTAGAAGTAACTCATTGTTCTTGTAGTGTATTTTTCCATGAAACGTTGTACCTCGTATGGACAATATTGTCTTATGACATCTTATTTAGATGAGAAATGCTAGACTCACATCAAAGTTTTGTTATTTTGGATGTATGATTTAATTTTGGATGTATGATTTAATTTTTGGATGTATGATTTAATTTTGGATGTATGATTTAATTTTTTGGATGTATTTTGGATGTATGATTTAATTCAGGTTTAAATACAACAAATTCATAGATATCACTATTAAAAAATATTTTGGATGTATGATTTAATTTTTTTGTTGCAAATATAAAATGGAAAATACACAAAAACTGAAAAAAAATTAAAAAAAAAAAAAATTAAACAATGGGCAGCGCTTTTAAGGAAGTGCTGCCTATAGGGGGCAAGTTTGGGCAATGGCAGCGCTTTTTAGGAAGTTACCGACTATTTGAGGACGTGTTTGGGCAATGGGCAGCGCTTTTTAGGAAGCGCTGCCTATTTGAGGACGTGTTTGGGCAATGGGCAGCGCTTTTTAGGAAGCGCTGCCAATTTGAGGACGTGTTTGGGCAATGGGCAACACTTTTTAGGAAGCGCTGCCCATTTGAGGACGTGTTTGGGCAATGGGTGACGCTTTTTAGGAAGCGCTGACCATTGTTGGAGTGGAATACCCAGCGCCACGTTTAGCAGCGCTCAAAAGCGCTGCCCATGGATGAAAAAAAGCGCTGCCTATATACTAATTCTTTTGTAGTGCGAGAAGATAAGAGGAACTCGGAAGAATAAGAACCCTAGTTCTTTTCAATTTGGGTTTTTTTTTTATTTCTGTTTTTTTTTTGTTGAAGATGAAGATTAGTAAAAAAAACAGTGACATCTTAGCTCCGTAACTGACACATCAACAGCGTTAGCGCCAACTAGACATTTTTGTAACAGAAATACTAAAAAGGACTAACGGTGAATACGTTATCTAACTTAAAGGACTTAGTTGTTACGAAAAAAATATAAATGATCAACTTGTTACAAAAAAATAACTTAAAGGACATCTGCTGTAATTTTGCCTAAAATATATCAGAAATGGAAATAGTTAACCATCGACTAAACTTGAAATTGGAATCACGATACTAAATCATACTCATAAATGGAAATATCAAAAATGGCAGTAGTCGCATAAAGCAAAAGATGAGTGATAAATCATACTCATAATGGTAGATCAGCGACAAGGGAATAAACAACAATAGAGTAGTACCTAGCTACAACAATACCATTTTCATTCTACACAACATGATCATACTGTGAGTCTGTGACAATTTCATGACACAAAAGCGATAGACATATCTAACACCTACTCTGATTATGCAAATCATTAATTACGCATTTACAATTTTACCCTTACTAACTCTCCCTAATGTGTTATTTAGATAATAAATTATATCGTTAAAATAAATATTTAGCTAGATTTATTTTATGCAAAGAGAGCGAGGAGTTAAAACCCTTTGATGCAAAACTATTTTTAGGAAAAAAATAACAATAAAGAAAAAGGGTTCTCCTACTCATTTTGTTTTTTTTTTTTTTTATTTTAAAAAAAGCCAAATACAAAAAAAAAGGAGGGGGAACTAGGCCAATACCCTGGTCAAGAAAATAAAAAGTGAGCAACCCGGCATGTAAACAACAAAATGCAATTATTAAAAAACCTATAGTAAGGAAGACTATCTATTACGGAAAAAATCCTCCCTAATAAAGTTGGAATGTTGTCCCACTAAAGAAAATTTGAGAAAGACGTTCCATAGTTGGTGAGTTTGTCAGAGCAAGAGTTTCTTTCTCAAAAAATATGAGTAACCCAGAAATTCATAATAGAAGTTTTAAGTAAACAATTCCTTCATCTGCTTCTCAGCTTCCAAAGACAATAGATGGATCATTAACAACCCCGCCAAAGGAGAGTCACACTTGTAACCAATGTTATTAAACCCGGACCGATCCGGTCGATCGGACCGTGAAACGGTGTCTAGGTCGGTTCGAGTCACTTATTGGATCGTGGTTGTTTCAGACCCGGTGCGACCTGTGAGCGGAAGGACTCGACCCGGTGCGACCCGGTGTTGACCCGGTCCGGATTGCTGATTTGTGCTTGTTTTTATTTTTAAGTAAAACGACGCCGTTTTGCTTTTTTTTTTAAACAAAAGCTAAATTTAAATTCAATCTTTCTTGTTGATTTAACTTTAAGGTTTTATTTAATTTCGATGCATCTTTTATGAGTTTTATCATTGCTCTAGCTTTCTTCAATCTTTCTTTTTCTAATTCGGTTTAACTTTAACATTAAGGTTGTTATTCATCTTTCATTTCGGTTTAGAAAGACTGTTTTGATTTATCTTTAAGTTCTTTCATAATTTCAATTTTAAGTTATGTGTAATGTTGAAGTTGTTGAATGTAGATCTTTGAATCTTTAATCTTGAAGTTTGTTTTCAATGAAGAATGATATTTAGTTGTTGTAGTTGTTGTTGAGTTGAATATTATTCAATTTTAAGTTATGTGTAATGTTGAAGTTTGTTTTCAATGATGAATGAGTAGTGAGTTTTGGACAATTTTATTGTATGGTAAAAAAAAAATTCATAGCTCTGCGATATGTGAATATACAACATGCCTAATTTTAACGAGTTTTAGTAGTGTCACACGGTCATGCGCGGTCAACTACTAACCCCTGGCCCGCCCATCGATCCCAAACCCGTGACCCAATGACTTGCTCGGGTCGACCTCCGGTTCGATTTTAATAACATTGCTTGTAACACCCTATTTTTCTATAACTTATTTTAAATCAAAAACGTAGTTGCGGAAAAAATTGAGGAAAAATAAACTCAATTTTCTTTTGTAAACCCTTTGCGTTAATATTCAAATCAAAAATCATTTATTCATATGAAAAAAATGCTACATTCATAATTTATTCATTCTAAAATCACGTACCTATAACTTTTCTAAAAAATTATTTCGTTTAAATAATTATCATCATTGACTTTAAAACATCAACGGTACGGAACTAACAGTGTGATCACTTTAATTTCTACTTCATTATAAATACAAGGCTTAAATATAACTTTGGTCCCTGCAAATACACTGAATGTCCATTTTAGTCCCTGCAAAATTATTTTTTTTAAAATAGTCCTTGCAAAATTTAAAATTATTCATTTTGGTCCCTGCAAAAAGTTTACTTTTAAAATATCTCCTGTAAAATTTTAAATTATTCATTTTCGTCCCTGCAAAAACATCTTTTATTTAAAATTGCCCTTTCAAAATTTAAAATTATTCATTTTGCAGGGACCAAAATGAATATTCACTGTATTTGCAGGGACCAAAATGAATAATATTAAATTTTACAAAGGCTAGTTTAATAGAAAACTTTTTGCAGGGACAAAAATCAATAATTTTAAATTTTGCAAGGACCATTTAAAAATAATAATTTTGCAGGGACCAAAATGGATATTCACCAAATTTGTAGGGACCAAAATGTTATTTAAACCTAAATACAATTATACTAGTTATCTCTCGGATCAAATTAACTTGACATCATCATAACTTCATTTCAAATTTCACATCAATTACTTCATTACAAATTTAATACAATAATCTATGACTATAAAAAAATATGAAATGAAATGAATGAGACAAAAATCTCAGCGAGTGACACACACACACACACACACACACACACACACACACACACACACACACACACACACACACACACACACACACACACACACACACACACACACACACACACACACACACACACACACACACACACACACACACACACACACACACACACACACACACACACACACACACACACACACACACACACACACACACACACACACACACACACACACACACACACCTAACAAGGGTATTGTTGCGCCCGAAAAAGTCCCTGAGGGGATCTTTCTTCGTTTACAACTTTTTAAAACAATGAAGTCGCCACCAATATTTTTTATAAGGAAAATATTGAAGAAAACCTTTTTGGAAAGCGAATGGCCTTTTAGAAACCGGAAAATTTGGGTTCGGGGGTCGATTAGGCATGGGGAAGGTATTAGCACCCCACACCTCCTTTCTACCGAAAGGGAACCTTTAATTAAACGTGTGGTTTTAAGTGTTGATTTGGAAGATATTTAAAAATTTGTCTCTTTATAGAAAAGGGAATGAGAAGACTTAATGAAAATTTTTATTTTTGGCGCTTGACGAGAGTTAGCCTCTCGCTCCTACGTATCTCTCGGTGCGATGGAGAATTCAAAGCTACGTAGTTCTTGTTTGTCCTGAAAAGGGTTTTTGTTTTTTAATCTTTTTTAGAGTTTTTCGCAAAGGGGTTGAGTGTTCGCGATGACCAAACAACAACGGTTTAGAGTGGCCGCACTACTAACTCTTTTTGAAAATGGGATCATCACTAACAATCAAACGGCAACGGCGCGAGTGACTATTGATGACAATCGGTTTTTATTTTGATTATTGAAAAGGTTTTCGCAATTGGGGGGGAGTGTTTGTGAAGACCAAACAACAACAGTTTAGAGTGGCCGCACTACTAACTCCCACGGGAATGAAATCATCACCCACAATCAAACGGCAACGGCGCGAGTGATCATCAATGACAATTAGTTTGGATTTTTGATATTTCCAAGATTCACTTTTGAAAAGTGTTTCGTTGGTTTGATTTGGGGAAAATGTTTTGATAACTTGAAAAAGGGTTCGCAATTGGGTTGATTCTTGTTTATGGAATGATTTTGATGCTTGAAAAGGCTTTTGATTGAAAGTGGGCCTAGACTACACACATTATGACACAATACATATATAGGCAAAGGCATTGTATAATCGATAGGGGGGTGCAGAATTTAAATAAAATAGTGTGAGAAGCTGCAAGGGTTGTACTATTAAATATGGGGTGTAAAGAGTGAGCCCAGTAGCGTTTTTTGGCTCCAATGCGAAAATGGGCTTATGTAAAGGGGGGGTATAAAAAAACCATGTCTTAAAAAAAAGGGTGGTGTAAACATTAATTAGAAATCAGATTCTTGGCAATAACAAAAGAAATAATAAATAAATAAATAAATAAATAAATACATAAAAATAATAAACAACAGCCCACACTATTAATTTAGTTTAGGATTCTGCAACCCTATCTTTATGCTCAGCGCCGTTCCATTCCCTTTTTTAGAGAGAGAGAAGCAGATCGAGAGAGAGAGAGAGAAAGGGAGGGTACCGCGAGAGAGGGGGAGGTTTTGACGACGATGGTGTGATGCTCACGGTGGTCTGAGCGACGAGGTAGCGAAGGCGTGTGGTGGTTCACCGACGACGGCGGAGGCGTGGTGGTGACGGTTGTAACACCCCAAAATTAATTATGTGAGTATGTAACTAATTTAATTAGGTGACTATTTAATTAATTGATTAAGCGATTATTTAACTAAATTAATTAAGTGATTACTTGACTAATTTAATTAAGTAATATTTTAATTGTCTATATTAAAATAAATATGGGGTGATTAATTTAATTAAAGAGTGCAGTGTAGTAAATGAATGGGGAGTATTTTAGTTAAGTGGAGAGGATGTGAGAAAGTAAATGAGGGAGTGGTAAATTATTTATTTTGAGAGGATGTGTGAAGTACCTAGAGGGTGTAAATAAGGGGCCCAAGCCCACTAAATAGGCCCAAGTCCATGACTTAAACTAGGGTAGGGTGTCTCATTCATTACAAAAGAAAAACAGAAAAAAATAAGAGAGGGAGAGGGAGAGGAAGTTGCGCAGCTGCATATCCTTAGGGGAGGGAGAGAAATTTCATTTGTTTGCTTGGGTAAGTGTTTTTGGTACCAATCTTTCACATTTTTCTTCCTCTATCCTTTAGTATAAGATTTATCCCCTAATCTTGTGTATTTTTCCTTTTACCATGAATGGGGTTTTGGAGCTCAAAATATTGGGGAAGCTATTTTGGTGATTCTTGGGTTGTTGGTGAAGGTGGTTTCCTTGGGTTGCAATTTGGAGGTATGGGGGGCTCTCTTTCATGGTTAATAATTTATAAACCTTGAAATCATATGGAATAGGTGTTAGGAATAGTTGTTTAATTAATTCATGAATTATTGAGTGTTTGGGTGTTTGTTTGATTGTGTATGTGATTACATTAATTGTTGTATTTGAGTTTAATTTGGTGATACCATGATACTTGATGTTGGAAATAAATGTGTTGCTAAATGTGCATGCAATGTGTTTGACAAAATGTTCCAATGTGATGAAATGTGAGAATAAGTTGATTTCATAGTGTTGATAAAATGTTTAAGTGAGTGTTGTTGAAGTGGGTGTTTGTTAAGGTGAGTTATATGAATTAAATGCAATATGGGGTGTGATAAGTGTTAAATAATAATGAGGTGATTGGTGTTACTTGATATAATTGATTAGGGGAAAATATGTGATTATTAGGTGTTTGGGTGATTTCTTGAATAGGAGAAGTTTTAGTTGTGTGGTGTTGAAGTTTGGTTTCGGTTTGTGCTGAGAATAGGAGAGGGGGCGCCAAATTGCAGCAATCTGGGCGCTCAGTGCTCTTGTTTGGTCTTTGCGTAAGTGCTGGTGATAACTCTATTTTATATAGAGTATTTCATATGTTTAAACTTAGTATTTGCTCTCTTTCAAGTAATAATAAAGAGTTTATATAGTATTTTATGTGATATATGATAACTTGAGTGATTTGAATGGTTATAGTTATTATTAGGCCATTTTGGATATATTGTGGTATGTTTGATGTTTTTGTTGGTGCGGTCTCAATGCTAATCTGCATCAATGCTCCCTGATCGATCCTCGCATCAAGTCCGCACTACTTGGTGAATAAGCGACTGTTTCATATGCATCCACTTGCAAGTGATGACCTCTGCTGGTTCTCTCGATGCCATCCCACCTTGTATAGTAGGCGCCTACCATTCACACATAGCTATAGGCATAGCTTTGAAGAGTCACCAACATAGGGACACATGTTCTATCACCATGGAACCGCCCTATGTCATTAGTCAAAGATTTCAACATGGGATAAACCTCGAAAAGCAACTACAGCTATGATCCACTCAAGATTACTTCAACATGAAGAAAAGAAGACCTCACTTGAAGGCTATAAAAGGACCTCACATCTTCATTTGGAAATATATCACAATCCATAAGTTAGATCAAAATTTCAATATACATAGTTAGTTTTTATATTTTTAGAGGAAGAGGAAGGAATTCATAAATCCTCCTTAACTCATTTTCATAGTGTTTGTATAGTGCTAAGGAGTAATGCTAGTGCATTGCTAGAAGATTTCATACAAAGGTTTTCAACATTTGTAACTTTACTCTTGTTGTTTCTCTTTTGTGATTTCTATATATATAAACATGGTCTATTCAGTTTATATATATATTGCAATGTCTCTTGTTAGCTAAACCTTTATTAGTTGGAATGTTCTAATCATTTAATGAGCTTTTAAGTAAGTATGATGCATGTATGTATGTTTGTACTTTAGTTCTTGCTTGATAATCTTTCCAAACTTATTTTGAATTTGATCACTTAGAATGTAAGATTTGTAAATGACCAGAAATGGCTTACAATTAAGAACTCAAGAACTAATATGGGTGAGTGTTTTACATAAAGAAAACTTTGTGAAAACCATGCTAAGTCCTAGAGATAGGATAGTATAGTCCATAGGATAATTGTGGGTACTTAAAATACAAGAGTGAATTTATTTAAGCAAATTGGATAATTGTTAGGAGGCAAGATTGGCATTAACACCCTTTCTTTCTTGCATAGAACAAGGATCGTAAGAAGAGTGGTAATGATACTCTCAAGAAAGTGACCGAAAGGCACATAGCTAATGCAACAACATTGGTCTGTTTGCATCACATCTTGCATCAAACACTTATAAGTAAATTACTTGATAAAGACATTCCAACTAGCTTTTCTCTTTTACACTATCAACATTTTTACTTTGCTTTCTAACTTAGTTGTGATCATCAAACAAAAATCCAAAATTATTTTGTTACTTTGTTACTTTACACTTTATTACTTTATATTGATTTTAAAAGTGAGTTTTTCAATCTCTGTGGGTTCGATCTTTTACTACTTGTTTTTGACAAGTGTATACTTGCACACAAGTGTATGTGATTTCCATACACCAAGTTTTTGTATTTATGTCGGGGATTGAAGTAAATTCTTTTTAAAATTCGATATATAGTAATTTAGTGTTGTATATAATTCTGGTATTTAGAGTTTCTGTCAACAAACAGTACATGGTACTTAGTATATGTACAGAACCAGAAACAGAACTCCAGAATATAGTTTAGATCCAGAAATAGAAAGAAGATTCAGGAGATTGCTAAAACTCCAGAAACAGAATCAACAAGCTAGCAACATGTCATTCAGTGAAGAACAAAGCTCAAGGCCACACTCAGTGAGAGGAGGCCCTGGTTCACACAAGCTGCTTTGAAGAAGAAGTTCATAGAGAAAATCTCATCCACATTGATCACATAGGTATGATTAATGATAGAGATAGACCTATGAGGGATTATGCTCAGTTTGATCATCAAAATATGCAAACTAGTATAAATAGACCTCATATTGATGCCATGCATTTTGAATTTAAACCTATGATGTTTCAAATGCTTCAAACTATTGGTCAATTTGGAGGATCTCCTCATGAAGATCCTCATTTGCATTTAAGGCAATTTCTAGAAGTATGTAGTAATTTTATTATACCTGGTGTTAGTGAAAATGCATTTAGATTAAGGTTATTTCCATATTCTTTGAGAGATAGAGCTAAGGCTTGGCTAAATTCTTTAGAGCCTAACTCTATTCATTCATGGAATGAAATGGCTGAAAAAAATTTAGGAAAATATTTCCCACCTATCAAAAATGCCAGGTTAAGAAATGATATTACATCTTTTAGACAAAAAGAGTTTGAGTCTTTATTTGAAGCATGGGAAAGATGGAAGGAACTTTTAAGAAAATGTCCTCATCATGGTTTACTGTTATTATTCAAATGGAAACATTTTATAATGGTTTAGAACCTCAAACCGAATAATGCTTGATGCATCATACGGTGGAGTGTTATTAAATCATCATACAATGAAGCATGTGAATTAATTGATAGAATAGCGACTAATAGCTCTAGTTGGCCTCACCGAGAGGGTGAGTGCCCAAAAGAAACCATCGAGGGGTACATGAAGTTAATGATATATCCGCCACTATCCGCTCAAGTAGCCACTCTAGCTAATTTGATGAAAAACTTCATTTACAGCAATGCTATCTCTTGCATCTAATGCATTTGCATCACCAGACAACATCTTGCAGCAAAGAAGAGAACAAGTACCTCCAGGCACACCTAGTTGTGTGTACTGTGGAGGAGGTCACTTGTATGAGGAGTGTTCTAGCAACCCTATCTCTGTAAATTATGTAGGTTATAATAGGAATAACAACCCTTATTCCAACACTTATAATCCTGGTTGGAAAGATCATCCAAATTTTAGATGGAGCAACAATAGTGCACCTGCACCTAGAACTGCACCAACTATACCAACCAACCCACCAGGATTCCCAGCTCAGAATAACCAAAGAAACTCTCAACCTACCACTGAGAATTCTCTAGAATCCATGCTTAAAGCATTTATAGGTGAATCTAGAACTGCTAGACAAACCCAAGATGCTTCCATTAAGAACTTAGAGAATCAAGTTGGTCAATTAGCCACAACTCTGTATCAAAGGCCACAAGGTGCCTTACCTTCAAATACAGAAGCTACTCCTTCTCAAACCAAAGGAAAGGAGCAGGTTAAGGCTATTTCATTGAGAAGTGGTAAGGATTTGGTAGAATTAACTGAGAAGGAAAGTGTAGAAAAGGGAGAAAAAGCCAAAAATCAAAAAGAAACCAATGCAGAAGCATCTAGTGCTCCTGCATCACAAGAAGTTCATAGTCCAATACCAAAGTTAGTACCTGAATACCCTCCTCCTCCTTATCCTCAAAGTGAAAAAAGCACATGAGGAGAAGCGGTTTAGTAAATTTTTAGAGGTACTAAAACAATTACACATCAATGTTCCCTTAGTAGAAGCACTCCAACAAATGCCAAACTATGCAACATTTATGAAGGATGTGCTTACTAAGAGAAGAAGATTAGGAGAGTTTGAAACTTGATTGCCATGATGAGAAGATTGTAGTTTGCTTATGAAAAATAAGATTCCTAGGAAATTGAAGGATCCAGGTAGTTTTACAATTCCATTTTCTATAGGAAAATCCTATATCTTAGTAAAGCTTTATGTGATTTAGGTGCAAGCATCAACTTGATGCCTAAATCTATTTTTGACCGATTAGAAATAGGAAATGCAAAACCAACCACTGTGACACTTCAATTAGGTGATAGATCAATAGCCTATATCTGGAAGGTATCATAGAAGACATCCTAGTTAAGGTAGATAAATTCGTATTTTCTGTAGATTTTGTTATCCTTGACTTTGATGCAGATAAGGAAGTGCCTATTATCCTAGGTAGACCATTTCTAGCAATTTGGTAAAACCATAATTGATGTGTGAGAAAGGTGAACTCACTATGAGAGTGAATGATCAAGAGATCAAATTCAATGTAATGAATGCTATGAAGTATCCTTGGAGGATACTGAGAAGAGTGTTCATCCTTATTCTCTCTAGATCAATTGGTAGAAAAAAAAATTTACAAGCAGTATGATCACTTAGCCAATGCAGATGCATTAGATGCAGCTGCATTGCTAGATGATGAAATACTTGAAAAAGAGAGTCTGCCAATAGAAAACTCTTGTAAGGAAGTATGGGCTAGAACTTATGAACCACTCAATCTTGAGGATCCAATTCTCAAGAAGAACTTACCCTCAATAGAACAACCTCCTAAATTAGAATTGAAGATATTGTCTGAACACCTTAAGTATGCTTTCCTAGGAACAAATGAGACTTTACCTGTTATCATTGCTTCTAATTTAACATCAAAACAGGAGAGTGATCTCATTAGTACTCTAAAGAAGCATACCAAAGCTATAGGTTGGCAAATGGCAGATATCAAAGGAATTAGTCCTTCTATATGCATGCATAGGGTTATTTTGGAAGAAAATTCCAAAAACAGCATAGAGAGTTGTTGCGCCCGAAAAAGTCCCCGAAGGATTTTCTTCGTTTACAACGTTTTGAAACAATGAAGTCGCCACCAATATTTTTTATAAGGAAAATATTGAAGAAAAACCTTTTTGGAGGGCAGATGGTCTTTTGGAAAACCGGGAGATTTGGGTTCGGGGGTCGGTTAGGCATGGGGAAGGTATTAGCACCCCACACCTCCTTTCTACTGAAAGGGAACCTTTAATTAAACGTGTGGTTTTAAGTGTTGATTTGAAAAATACTTAAATTTGCCTCTTGATTGAAAAGACTTAATGAAATTTTTTATGTGTGCGACGGCCAAGCGAGGGTTAGCCGCTTTGGGTTTTGAAAGGAAAATTGTTTTTAGTTTATTGTGCTTGACGGAGGATCCGCTCCTACGTATCTCAGTGCGATGGAGAACTCAAAGCTACGTAGTTCTAGGTTTTTATTTTTAACTTGTTTAGTTGTGGCGAGCTTTCATGATGATCAATTGAGCGAAGGCTCCAAGTGACCATCATTAGCACTCCATTGTTAATAATCATGCAAGCAAAGGCTTCGCAGGATTGCCAACAAAGTTTTTTTCATTTATTGAAAGTTTTTAGAAAAATTAGGCATTCATGATAATCAATTGAGCAAAGGCTCCAAGTGACCACCACTAGTTCCTCATTGTTAGTAATCATGCAAGCAAAGGCTTCGCAAGACTACTAACAAAGTTTGATTTGATTTATTGAAAGTTTTTAGAAAAATTAGGCATTCATGATAATCAATTGAGCAAAGGCTCCAAGTGATCACCACTAGTTCCTCATTGTTAATGATTCATGCAAGCAAAGGCTTCGCAAGATTGCCAACAAAGTTTTTTTCATTTATTGAAAGTTTTTAAAAAAATTAGGCATTCATGATGATCAATTGAGCAAAGGCCCCAAATGATCACCACTAGTTCCTCATTGTTAGTAATCATGCAAGCAAAGGCTTCGCGAGACTACTAACAAAGTTTGGTTTGATTTATTGAAAGTTTTTAGAAAAATTAGGCATTCATGATGATCAATTGAGCAAAGGCTCCAAGTGATCACCACTAGTTCCTCATTGTTAATGATTCATGCAAGCAAAGGCTTCGCAAGACCATTAACAAAGTTTTAATTTAACAAAAAGAAAAAAATATTCGAGTTAAAAGAATTAAAAACGAGAAAAGGGTGAAAAATTACAAAAGCGGGGTGTCATTAGTTACGGGGTGGTATAACTAAGCAGGGGTGTAAAGCGTAAGCCCGGTTCGCATAGGAGGGCCCGATATAAACCGGGCTTAAGTGAGATGGGGTGTGCGCATTAATCGAGTAGTGCAAGAAGTAACTCGATAATTAAAAAAGAATAACTAATTTCGGAGGCGATGAGCCCAAACCCTAATTTCAAAACCTAAAGAAAACTCATTCCCCTCTCCATCTACCTTGCTGCCATGCGACTTCCTCCATTCCGGGGAGAGAGAGCGAGAAATCGGGAGGTGAGAGAGAGAGATGCTCGGCGGATTTTTAGGAGTGAGAGAGAGAGCGGCGGCCATGAGAGAGAATCGGCGAGCTCACGGTTGGGACTCGACCGGACCCGATGAGCGTCGCGCGCGGAGGCGACAGCGGCGATGGGGACTCTCCAGTACACTTCTCTGCGGTTCGTTTCTTCACGTTTTTCGTTTACGGTTGGTTTTGTTTGGTTTCCTCTCCTTCCTTTGATTCTCTTCTTGCTTTGTTTGTTTGGATCGGTTTGGGAGGTGTATGGTGGGTGAATTACGGTTTGTGGTGTTTGAGTGGAGGCCAGCGGTGGTATGGGAAGGGTTAGGTGACAGTGGTGGCTCGGTTGAGAGAGAGGGAGAGGCGGTTTCGGTGATGGTCGATAAAAACGGCGGGAAGGCGGTTGGAGAAAGGGGTACTTCGGTTTGGGGGGAGGAGGACGATGGTTTGTGATGATTGGAGGTGAGTTGTGGTGGTTTCGGTGGTGGTTGGAGGTGGGTTTGGGTGGAGTGGTGGTGGGTGTGAGGGTTTGATGGTGGGTAGTTACGGTTGTTGGATGCCTTCCCTTCTCTACTTTAATTTTTTTAGACCGATATGCCTGTTCCATCTTCTTTGGACTTTTCGATCGCCTATGACAAGTGTATGGATGATTAGGGTTTCAATGTAAAACCCTAATCGCTTTTTTTGTCTTTGTTTACCTTGAAAAACCGTGTCCCTTTATCGAGCCTTAATGACTCTTTTATATTAAAATACTAGGTCGAGCATTTAATTTAGTTTGACCGAGCTTTGATTTTTCTGATTTGGAGTGGAGCGGATCGGCCCAGTTACTTGGAGAGCAGCTGTTGGAACCCCAACTTTATCTGCTCACTCTTCCGTTATTTTTTTTTTTTATTTTATTTTATTTTTTTGTAATTTTGAATTTATTTATTTTTGTATATTTGTATTATTATTTTTGTATTTTTGGACATTGGGACATTTGAACATACAGTCCTGTAATAAGAATTAAATAGTATTTTTTTTTGACATTTTGGACTATTAAACACTTTTAAATTGTAAATAAAACTAAATAGGATTTTTTGCATTTTTAGACTATACACATATACTCAAAATAAATTAAGCGCACAAGATTAGATTAGTAAGGAAAAGAGTCGGGTCAAACGCAAAAAGAGAAGCAGGTCGGACTAGGCGAATATGCTAAAGCGAGACTCAAATAGAAGAAATGAGCTCATTAACTAAAAACACTACTTATGTACGACTAAACCTAAATACGAAGGTTAAATTGAAGAACGCACGATTTAAACAGCGTGCCTACTTAGTTTAAACAGTGGTATTTTGATTTAGTTGAGCTGGACGACTGAAATTGACTTAAATTAAAAAGGGCGGACGAAATTGGGGTATTACAGCTGCCCCTCTTTATTTCACATTTCGCCAAAAAATATGAATTGGCCTTTTCATATTTGGTGGTGAAATGGAAATAAAGATATAGAAATAATACTAATTTTGTCCGCTTCAGAAAAGTTCAAATCTTTTTGTTATTTTCCTTTTGAGAGAGGGGTTAACACTTGTCGCATTAACGAGAAAACAATAAATTGGGAAAAGCGGTAAATTGGGAATTCGGAGGTTGCCTAAAACCTTTTAACGGACTCTTGTCGAGTCCGAGCTCTGGGGGTGGCCTTTTCGAGCGGCCGATCAATATCAAGTCCGGAACTGATTTGATCAATGGATTTACGTTGTGCCTTAGGTGACACAACTAATCCGGAAGGACTTAACGGTTCGATGGATCCATCGCGTGCTCGTGCGATGTTGTGATCTCGTGGAAGGAGTTCACTAACTCGAAGGAGTTCACTAACTCGGGTTGATGGAGTTTACGAACTCGGATTGATGGAGTTTACGAACTCAGGGGGGTGGCCTTTTCGAGCGCCGATCAACATCGGTCCGAATCGATTTGATCAATGGATTTCTGTTGTGCCTTAGGCTGACACAACTAATCCGAAGGACTTAACGAAGTCTGATGGATCCATCGCGTGCTCGTACACGATGTTGTGATCTGTGGAAGGAGTTCACTAACTCTGAAGGAGTTCACTAACTCTGGGTTGATGGAGTTTACGAACTCTGGATTAATGGAGTTTACGAACTCTGGATTGATGGAGTTTACGAACTCTGGATTGATGGAGTTTACGAACTCTGGGTTGATGGAGTTTACGAACTCTGGATTAATGGTGGTTTTCTGAAAGTGAGATTTTTGGGACTCTGCAGTGCAAGTAAATTTTCTCTTGGATGGTGCATGAAATGCATGCACTTGGGTATTTGGGTGCATATGAATGCAATGATTGATTTTGGTGAGATGCTTTTTTGTTTTGTTTATTCCTTCGCTCTTTTGAGATGCGAATTTGAAAGTGTAATGCACTACTGTTTGATGCCATGGAGTGATGAATGATATGGAGATGTTGTGTTCTTTTGTGTTTGCTTCTTCTTTGTAGTTTATGAGATGCAAATATCAACATAATGCTTTGATGTTTGAATGCAAGTGTATGCGGTGATTGATGCTTTGATGAATGGAATGCTCCTATTCTAACTTCTGTGTGTTTCTTTTTTGCTTCTTCTATGAAATGCAGACCTTAATATGATGCAATGCTCTGATGTTTGATGCAATGATTTTTGTTCTTTTTCTTTTATGGAAATGCTAGCATTAATATGATGTCAATGCAATGAAAAGATTTCTGCTTTTTCTTCTTTACTATTTTTTTCTATGAAATGCAAGTATTAGTATGATGCAACTGACGTGGACCGTTTTTTGCTTTTTGCTATGTGATGAATGCACAAAATGTGAAGATGCAAATGTACTGCTTTGATGCATATGCCATAATGAATAGATTGAAATGCCTAGATGCATGAGGTGTACATTTTTGTGATGATGAGATGCGAGACTTGAGATGATTATTGACCATTCTGTTGAATTTGATTCAAACTCCGGTGTCCTCAAGGTTTTTATTTACAAACAAACTCACTTGTTTTCTCTCTCTTTCCATGATGACTGAATTTTAGATATCACATAAACAACTTGTGTTCTCTCTTTTTGAAGCATTGTCTAGTAAGCATGCATAGGAGTGCAGATGTGAATGAATGAGTCAGTTAACTTGGCATTGGTTTAGGGCATGGACATTTATGGCAAGTGAAGGAATGACAGACATGGTTATTGCCGAAGCTCATGAGGGATCAAGAGATACAAGATTGCCCCAATTCAAGTCTTTGATGAATAGCTTGCCCCTGTCTAGTGGTGACAACAACTAGGGGTGTAGAAGATGATGAATTGGGAATGCTTCGGCTTTTGAAATGAAGGGTGGAGCAAAAGAGATTTTGTCTCAACCCATAAAGTTTGATGTTGCCCCAGTCATAACAAGGACAAAGCTGCCCCAATTAGAATGACAAGGCCTTGTTTAGGATAGTGAGTTGAGAAATTGCCCCGGTGAGGTTTTATAGGAATGAATGAGGTGAAGGAATGGGAACGCACTTGCCCCACTCTCGAATGATATTTCAAGCAGTTTCTTTGAGTGAGGTTGTGAAAGCGTGAGTTATGGTGATGGTTATGAACTGAGGGTGATATATGAATGGGGTGAGCAATGAACAAACCTCCCCAAAGTTGAGCGGAGTGAGAGGTGAAGGGAATGCCCCCTAGTACACACTTTTGGTTCTCTTTAAAGGCAACTCAAATGCAAGGAAAGTTTTGACTTCCTGGTATGAGGAGAGGCTCCACTTGATGACCACTAGACCTTGTTTTAATGCAACATGAATACATCTTGGAGTGCAAGTCCTTCTTTGATTGTTTTTTTTTTTTTTTTTAGCAGCTTTCTTTTTTCTGCTTGTTTGTTTTTTCTTTTTGAGCAAACACGTCGTAAATGGATAAACTTATTTGTCCTAAGATTAAAACTTGAGATAACGAAAGCAATCAGTCATTGATCGGAATGGACTTTTTAGGTTTGTGATGTGGAGAAGGGGATGATTGAGCTTAATGAAGTGTTTGGGGTTGATGGGGAGGATGTGTCTTGTTCGGCGTTGGCCTATGGTCAATGGTTTATGAAGGAAATGGTTATTAGGTTTGATGAGGTGTTTGAAGGTTTTATGAAAGAAAAGATGGTTAAACCCAATGAATTGAGGGCCTTTTTGAAAGGGGAAACGATTGAACCCATTGAATTTGAGGGCCTTTTTGAAGGGGAGCTCTTATGGCAAAATGTATTGACTCTTCATTTATACTCCCTTTGTCTTCCTTTCTTTGTTTTGGGATTCTCCTTTTTGAGACTTTGTTATTTCCCTCCTTTCGTGAATTTCCTTTCCTTTTAGCTTGGGTGAAAATGATATACCATCTTTGATGTGGAATTGACCTTCGCCTGCAGAGTGATGAGGATATCTTGGGCTTTTCTCGGCTTAAGATGGGTAACAAAGGGTATTTTTGTGATTTTGAATCTTTAGCTTAAGAGGGGTAGGAAATGGAATTTTTGGGATGTTAGGTTTTGAGGGTATGGAGAGATGACCAAACTTCATTTCAAATCCCGATTGCTTATTTCTCGTAAGACTTAACTTTAGGACAATAATTTATCTACCTTCATGTGTTTGCTCTCTTTTTTTTTTTTTTTTTTTTTTTTTTTTTTTGTGTGTGCCCTAGTTTTTGCCTGGACCGCTCTTTGCGAGTTTTCAATCCACCAGGCGCTTTTTTTTTGCCTAGGTGCCCTTTGCGGGTTTTCAACCTAGCGAGCTTATTTTATCTTTTTATTTATTATATACCTTTTTAGAAAGACTTGCACTAATGGAATATGATAATCGACAAGGAAAATTAGTGATCACTGCAACTGCCTCAAACATGGAGGATTTAAAGTGTTAACGAGAATGAACCAAAAAGTCAAGTATGCAATCGATGGGAGAGAATATGCGCTTTATGGGTGGACGGGCGGGGCTAGACTTGGATGGGGAATGATGATAAATGAGGAAATTGGTCGACTCAAACAAGAGAAACTACACGTGGCATGCATACTTACTAGAAGAACGCTTCACGAGAGAGTTAACATTGGTTAAAACATGATATAAAAAACTTTTGATAAATCTGTTTGATCTTTTATCATGGAGTGGATGAGATGCAATGCTTTTTTGAAGGAAATACAGATGAGTTATTGATGTGAAAAACTGAGGGCCTTAGAACACCTTGAATTTGCAAATGAGTGAGGGTAAACTTTTCCAAAGAAGGAAAGATTACTTTGCAAGAACATCTCGTCTTTCATCACAAAGTTTTTGTTGTACGCAATGCATGGATGAAAATACTATGATGCATACATGATGACAATGGAATGCATGAATGCATGTTCACTTGAAAAGTGTGATTATTCTAAAAGTTTTTTTTTATTTTTTTTATTTTTTTTATTTTTTTATGCAAGACGAAATATGGAATGCCAATGCATTTTTGGATGATGAATGATGTAAGAATGATGCTTCTTTTCAAAATGACTTTTATAGGGGCAAGACAAGATATGAAATGCCGATGCCCCTTTTCTTTTGAAGGATGAAAGATGCAAGAATGGTGATATGAGGCAACTGATTGTCGTTACCCTGAGTAACCTGCATGAAACATTGAGTGGATCCTGACCCAATACTTCACACAATATACTGAAATGTTTCGACAATTAGTTGACTCAACTTAATTTCCTACTTGAAAATAAAACACATGTGACTGGGTCCAGTGGCGGATCTTGAGAAAAAAATTGGAGGGGGCCAAAACAGTAACAAATATACAAACCAAAATTAATTGTGTTTCATAATAGTTTGCTTGGTTTAGTGGTCAAAGTTATCTTTGTCAATTTTAATGTCCTGAGTTCAAATATTGCTTAATGCAATTTTTTACACTAATTTTTGAGAAAAATATACAAATAACTGCTAAAAAGAGGTGTGACCATCACAAGAATTGAGCTGGGGACCCTAAATACACCAATAATGCTCTTATCCACTTGGCTACTAATACTTTTGTTGCTTAGTGTTCATTTAGTTCTATATATTCTAACTTTGAGTATAAAATATATCCAGTATATATTAACTTAATAGGAGCCGAAGTACCAGTGGCTCCCACTCCTATAAAGATCCGCCAATGACTGGGTCAAAGTGCCCTGATATCGTAGAGTAACATCTCAAATTTGTAGTCGACAAACAAATTTGAGATATTACCCTTCGTCGTTCAAAGGTGCACTTCTACCCATTAAACCATCACATGAGGAAATTTTTCTTTGTTTTGAAAGGATGCATGCAGGAGAAATGATGTATTCGAACAAAGTGATGAGGATAATGAAATGATGCATGAATGCTATATTTTGAATGAATTTGATGATGATTTTTGTTCATGATTATGAATGAGATGCTTATGCAATGCGGATGATGATTGCTTATGGTTTTCATTTTTTTTATGTAATGAAAATGAAATGTGTGATGCTTACAATTACTTTCCTAATGTATGAGAGATATTGAATGGAGATGCATGTGAAATGAGATGTTAATGTTTATTTTTTCATGATGCGTGAAAAATGAAAACAATAATGCATGAGACGCGCCCTAATAAGACACAAACCTTAATGAGATAGAAAAATGCATGTATGAATTTCATCGAGTTTTTGTTTTATGCAATGCAAATGATGACGTATGCATGATGATGATGCTCTATGCAAGATAAATGAAAGAGGTTTTATTGGCAATGATTCAAGTTTTTTTTTTTTTTTTTTGAAGATGCGGGTCGTACGTGGCTTCATATGGACCTAGTAAGGGAAAGGCTACAACGGCAGCTCTTTCTCTCTCTTTTTTTTTTGAAAAGGGTGGACCACACGTTGCCCCGTACGGACCGGCAAAAGAAAGGCTGCAACGGCAGCTCTTTCTCTATTTTCTCTTCTTTTTTTTTTTTTTTTTTTGAAAAATCTCCTCTCCTTTTTTGAAAACATGCCTAGATTAAAATGCAACGCATAATTTGGTATGCCCCTTGTGTCCTACGAAGGGTGGGAATCCTAGGGTCTAAAGGCGACGAAAAGGGTAATCCTCCCATGTAGGTTCTGATCACTTCCTCACAATGGCAACCAAGAGCTAAAGTCTCTCTCATGATGACACCCACAATCGTAGAAAGCTACCGAGTGTGAGGCATCATGACAAAGCGCACTCTTGGGCGGAACTTTCATGAGAGCCATACAGACAAAGGTCTACGAATGGCAGTCACTAATCGTTCCCACTCTCCTAGGTTTTCGTTCAGACCTTGGGTTTTAGGCCCCACTCAAAACATAGTAAGCATAAGGTGTGAGTGTGTGTAGCAATGACATAACACCTAAAACTACCCACATATACCCCTCACCTGCGATGGAAAACCCAGAACAGTCCAGACAGTAGCAAGCAATAACATGTCGTCTATCCTAGGGTTCAATATCAAATAAGCTAGCCTAGGGTTTCAACAACAATCAAGTGCATTGCTTTACTTGAGAGAGGAGCCAAGGAGAGGGGATCATGGCAGAATTAGGGAGAAATACATGAGCTTACCTTGAAGAAAGGAGCAAAGAAAAAGGGAACATGATTGGGATTGGGGAAATGCATGAGGGTATTTAAGCACATAAGCAAAAAGGAGGAAGGAAAAACAAACCTGGAAGAAGAGGAAACAAATGCACCTGCATACAACATGATAAAAAAGAAAAGGAAACCGAAAAAGGGATAGAGGCAAACAAGGTATCCAAATCAAATTAATAGCACATTAAACCACACATTTAATTAGTTAGGCTCGACCCACTTAAAAAAAGAAAAGTCCCGGTGGAGTCGCAATTTATGCGCCCGAAAAAAAGTCCCCAGAAGGATTTTCTTCGTTTACAACGTTTTGAAACAATGAAGTCGCCACCAATATTTTTATAAGGAAAATATTGAAGAAAAACCTTTTGGAGGCGGATGGTCTTTTGGAAAACAGGAGATTTGGGTTCGGAATTCGGTTAGGCATGGGAAGGTATTAGCACCCCACACCTCCTTTCTACTGAAAGGGAACCTTTAATTAAACGTGTGGTTTTAAGTGTTGATTTGAAAAATACTTAAATTTGCCTCTTGATTGAAAAGACTTAATGAAATTTTTTTATGTGCGACGACCGACGAGGGTTAGCCGCTTTGGGTTTTTGAAAGGAAAATTGTTTTTAGTTTATTGTGCTTGACGGAGGGGATCCGCTCCTACGTATCTCCAGGTGCGATGGAGAACTCAAAGCTACGTAGTTCTAGGTTTTTATTTTTAACTTGTTTAGTTGTGAAAACTGAGCTTTCATGATGATCAATTGAGCGAAGGCTCCAAGTGACCATCATTAGCACTCCATTGTTAATAATCATGCAAGCAAAGGCTTCGCAGGATTGCCAACAAAGTTTTTTTCATTTATTGAAAGTTTTTAGAAAAATTAGGCATTCATGATAATCAATTGAGCAAAGGCTCCAAGTGACCACCACTAGTTCCTCATTGTTAGTAATCATGCAAGCAAAGGCTTCGCAAGACTACTAACAAAGTTTGATTTGATTTATTGAAAGTTTTTAGAAAAATTAGGCATTCATGATAATCAATTGAGCAAAGGCTCCAAGTGATCACCACTAGTTCCTCATTGTTAATGATTCATGCAAGCAAAGGCTTCGCAAGATTGCCAACAAAGTTTTTTCATTTATTGAAAGTTTTTAAAAAAATTAGGCATTCATGATGATCAATTGAGCAAAGGCCCCAAGTGATCACCACTAGTTCCTCATTGTTAGTAATCATGCAAGCAAAGGCTTCGCGAGACTACTAACAAAGTTTGGTTTGATTTATTGAAAGTTTTTAGAAAAATTAGGCATTCATGATGATCAATTGAGCAAAGGCTCCAAGTGATCACCACTAGTTCCTCATTGTTAATGATTCATGCAAGCAAAGGCTTCGCAAGACCATTAACAAAGTTTTAATTTAACAAAAGAAAAAATATTCGAGTTAAAAGAATTAAAAAGCGAGAAAAGGGTGAAAAATTACAAAAGCGGGGTGTCATTAGTTACGGGGTGGTATAACTAAGCAGGGGTGTAAAGCGTAAGCCCGGTTCGCATAGGAGGGCCCAAAGATAAACCGGGCTTAAGTGAGATGGGGTGTGCGCATTAATCGAGTAGTGCAAGAAGTAATGTCGATAATTAAAAAGAATAACTAATTTCGGAGGCTCGACAGCCCAAACCCTAATTTCAAAACCTAAAGAAAACTCATTCCCCTCTCCATCTACCTTGCTGCGCCGCGCGGCTTCCTCCATTCCAGGGAGAGAGAGAGACGAGAAATCAGGGAGGAGAGAGAGAGATGCTCGGCGGATTTTTAGGAGTGAGAGAGAGAGGCGACGGCCATGAGAGAGAAGAATCGGCGAGCTCACGGTTGGGACTCGTGACGGGCCCGATGAACGTCGCGCGAGACGAGCGCCGGCGATGGGGACTCTCGGTACACTTCTCTGCGGGTTCGTTTCTTCACGTTTTTCGTTTTCAGTTGGTTTTGTTTGGTTTCCTCTCCTTCCTTTGATTCTCTTCTTCTTTGTTTGTTTGGATCGGTTTGGGAGGTGTATGGTGGCTGGGTTACGGTTTGTGGTGTTTGAGTGGGGCCGAGCGGTGGTATGGGAAGGGTTAGGTGACAAAGTGGTGGCTCGGTTGAGAGAGAGGGGAGGCGGTTTACGGTGATGGTCGATAAAAAAAGCGAAGGGAAAGCGGTTGGAGAAAAGGGTACTTCGGTTGGGGGGAGGAGGGACGATGGTTTGTGATGATTGGAGGGTGAGTTGTGGTGGTTTTGGTGGTGGTTGGAGGTGGGTTTGGGTGGAGTGGTGGTGGTGTGAGAGGTTTGATGGTGGTGGTTACGGTTGTTGGATGCCTTCCCCTTCTCTACTTTAATTTTTTTAGACCGATATGCCTGTTCCATCTTCTTTGGACTTTCGACTACCTATGACGGTGTATGGATGATTAGGGTTTCAATGTAAAACCCTAATCGCTTTTTTTGTCTTTGTTTACCTTGAAAAACCGTGTCCCTTTATCTTGAGCCTTAATGACTCTTTTATATTAAAATACTAGGTCGAGCATTTAATTTAGTTTGACCAGGGCTTTGATTTTTCGATTTGGAGTGGAGCGGATCGGCTGACTACTTGGAGAAGCGTTTGTTGGAACCCTAACTTTACTTCTTTGCTTTGCTTACTGTTTTTTTTTTTTTTTATTTTTTTGTAATTTTCGAATTTATTTATTTTTGTATATTTGTATTATTATTTTTGTATTTTTGGACATTGGGACATTTGAACATACAGTCCGTAATAAGAATTAAATAGTATTTTTTTGACATTTTGGACTATTAAACACTTTTAAATTGTAAATAAAACTAAATAGGATTTTTTGCATTTTTAGACTATACACATATACTCAAAATAAATTAACTGCACAAGATTAGATTAGTAAGGAAAAGAGTCGGGTCAAACGCAAAGACGAGAGCGGGTCGGACTAGGCGAATACGCTAAAACGAGACTCAAATAGAAGAAATGAGCTCATTAACTAAAAACACTACTTATGTGCGACTAAACCTAAATACGAAGGTTAAATTGAAGAAGCATACGATTTAAGCAGCGTGCCTACTTAGTTTAAACAGTGGTATTTTGATTTAGTTGAGCTGGACGACTGAAATTGACTTAAATTAAAAAGGGCGGACAAAATTGGGGTATTACAAGAGTCAAAGAAGACTAAATCCTATTATGAAAGAGGTTGTGAAAAAGGAAATCATAAAGTGGCTAGATGCTGGAATCATATACCCCATGCTCATCGATAAAGTGCTTGGGTAAGTCTGTCCAATGTGTACCAAAGAAAAGGGGTGTGACATGTAATAGCCAATGAAAAGAATGAGTTGATACCAACTAGAAATCATCACAGGTGGAGAATCTGTATGGATTACAGAAAACTCAACAAAGCTACCCAAAAGGATCACTTTCCTTTACCATTCATAGACCAAATGTTAGATAGACTAGCAGGGAAAGAATTTTATTGTTTCCTAGATGGCTATTCAGGCTATAATCAAATAGCCATTGAGCTTAAGGATCAACACAAAACCACATTTACATGCCCTTATGGAACCTTTGCTTTTAGAAGGATGCCATTTGGCTTATGTAATGCACCTGCTACATTCCAAAGATGCATGATGTCTATATTCTCAGATTTCATTGAGCAATCAATGGAAGTATTCATGGATGATTTGTCTATCTTTGGAGAAACATTTCAAGTTTGCTTAACAAACTTGGAACAAATTCTCAAGAGATGTGAAGAAACAAATTTAGTCTTAAACTGGGAAAAGTGCCATTTCATGGTACAAGAGGGCATAGTGCTAGGACATAGAATTTCAAAGAATGGTCTAGAGGTAGACAAAGCTAAGGTTGATGTCATTGAGAATTTACCACCACCCAATACAATTAAAGGTATCAGGAGCTTCTTAGGCCATGCTGGTTTCTATAGAAGGTTTATCAAAGATTTTTCAAAAATCTCAAAACCATTATGCATGCTTTTGCAACATGATGTAGAATTTATCTTTTATAACTTTTGTATAGAAGCTTTTGATAAACTTAAAAGGCATTGGTGATTGCACCAATTATAGTAACTCAGCATTGGAGTAGGCCATTTGAATTAATGTGTGATGCTAGTGACTTTGCAGTAGGAGCGATCTAGGGCAAAGGTATGATAAGGTCTTTCATTCCATATATTATGCTAGCAAGACATTAATTGAAGCTCAGTGAACTACGATTCTGAGAAAAGGAATTATTAGCTGTTGTAGCGACCGAAAAATCCGGGAAAGGATTCTTCGAAAGGTTCTTAGGAAGCCGCCACCAAATTTTAGTTTAAGGGCAAATTCGGAAAATCCCTTTAGGTTTTAGGACAAGGCATTGTTAGGGTTCGGGAGTCGTTATGTGTGGGGAAGGTATTAGCACCCCACGACATCCATGGTCTAATTAATTTAAGATTTATTTAATAATTACCCTTTATTTATAGAGAAGAGACTTATTTAAGTTTTTGGTTTTTAGTGCTTGACAAGAGTTGAGTCTTGCTCCTACGTACCTCCAGATGCAATGGAGGAATCAAAGCTACGTAGTTCTTCCTGAAAAAGTTTGTGGGTTGGTGTTTTTTAGTGTAGGGGTCCTAGGATTCCTTGAACTGTATAGCTCACTGATTCCTAGGACACTGACTAACCCGATTGTACAACCGACTTAGCCCCCTACTTTTGAAAATGATTTTAGCGTTTTTGAAAGAAATTGGTTTGGTGTGAGGTGGGTTCGTTTTAGAATAGGTATTCTAGAACTCCTGAACTGTACAGCTCATTAGTTCTAGAACGCTGACTAACCCGGTTGTACAACCGACTTAGTCCCCTATCTTTTAGGAAAAATGGTTTATTCATATTTATTAAGTTTTGTGGTTCTTGGCTCATGCGACTCATTGGCCCTAAAATAATGACTAACCCGGTTGTACAACCGACTTAGCCGTTTATTTTTAGAAAAATAGTTTATTCGTATTTGTTAAGTTTTTGTGGTTCTTGAATCTATATGCATACTCATTAGCCCTAAAATAATGACTAACCCGGTTGTACAACCGACTTAGCCGTTTATTTAATTTCGCGAGAAAAATTATTTGCGTTTGAGTTGGAAAAGAATCAAAAAGAGAAACGGGGGTGCACATTATAAATTTGGGTTTTGTTAATAGCAGGGTGTGGTATAATTAATTGGAGGTGCAAAAAGGAAAGCCCAGTTCACATAGGAGAGCCCAGTATGCGAGACTGGGCTTAAGTGGGGGAGGTGTGCGCATGAATTAAAGGGGGGTGACTAACAATAAAATAAAAAAAAGCCCAAAAAACGACCACATAACCTAAATTGGAAAAACCCTAAACATTTCTTTCCCCCTTCCCTCAATTTCTTGTTGCAGCCTTTCCTTTCTAGAGAGAGAGAAAGGCGATTAGGCACTGAAATCACGGCGGAGATGGCGTTGGGGGGCGAAAGTCTCGCCGGTGTGGTGGTGGTTTTTCTTCTGATTTGGTTTCCCTCTGGTTCTCCTTTCGATTTCTTCTCCTATTGTTTGCTTTGGTGGTTGATGATGGTGATGAGAGAGGAGAGGCTTCGCGATGAGGAGAGATTAATGGGAGAGACGAGCGCGCGAACGCAGGGGAGAGAAATAGCCCAAGGAAGGAGGCTCGCGGTGAGAGAGAGTCCGCGAGAGAGGAGAGACGGCGCACCGTCGCGCTGGTGGCGACGTGGAGGTTCGTGGTGGTCGGAGGATGGCCGGCGTTCTACGGCGGAAGTGGACCGTTTTTATTTTTTTTATTTTTTTCAGGGAATCAGGTTGATTCTCTTCTTCTGGTTTTAGATTCTTTCTTCTATTCTTAATTTCTGTATCTCTGTTTTGGGTTTGTTAGTTTTGTTCTTGATCCTGCTTTATTCTGCTTTTCATACTTACACTGGTCTAAGGATTTTGTTATACAATTTTCACATTATCAACATTTAATATGACATTTTAATTATATTTTATAACAAAATATGTCTGTTTATAATAATATCACACAATGAATGTTCTTTTGTGCAGTCTTATATTCATGTTAGTACACGTAAAAAAATTCAATCAGTAAGAGAAATTGTAAATCACATGCTTCCAGAAGATCATATTAAAATACCTAATTCCAGCCTTTGTTATGCTCCTCATTTTACTGCTCATATCTTTGTTGATTCTCTTTAAGCGTGGCCAGAACCATGCTATCGTGTTCGCTTGATCGCTACTTTCTTTAGATCTTTGAAACCTCAGAACTGTGTTTAGTGGATTAGGGTTTCAATGTGAAACTCTAATCCTATTTTGGGTGATTTTAGCAGTAGTTTTCTGCTTTGGTTTCTGTGTGTCTTAGACTCTAGGCTAGCCGCTTATTTATAGGTAGAAATTAGGTTTTAGCATTAATGACTGATAATGTGGGCCTACTGAGTAGTCTTGGAGAGCAAGAAACGGACCGAGAGATTCACGATCTTTGCTTTCATTTATTTAATTTTCGTTTTTTATATTCTTTGTATTTTTTATATTATCATTTTTTGTATTTTTGGACTTTTTAGACTATTAAGTGATCTTAAATTGTAAATTAAACTAAATAGAATTTTCTTGACATTTTTGGGCTGTATATATGCTTAAATAAGTTAAATAAACAAAATACGAATAAAAAAACAATAAGAAAAGGAGTCGGGCCAAATACAAAAAGACGAGGACGGGCCGGACTCAACAAATACGCTAAAACTAAACCAAAAATGGGCGTGTTAACTACAAACCCCACAGTTAACTCGGAATCGCATTAGTCTGAATTTAAACCAAATTTTGAGAAAAATAACTTTAGGTGGACCTGCTCACATGCGACTAAACTCAAATACAGATAATTAAATTGAAGAACGCACGAGAAGATCGATCATTCGCGCGCATGCCTAATTTAAACAATGGTATTTCGAGTTTCGCTGAACGGAGTGACTGGAATTGGTTTGGATTGGTAACCGACACTCTACACTGATAATTCTTGTAATCATGCGACTCTGAAACACGCCCTAAAAATAAACGACTAAAGCGAGAAAAAGAAGACGGACAAAATTGGGGTATAACAGTTGTGGTATTTGCATTTGAAAAATTCAGATCATACTTAGTTGGCACTAAGATTATTGTCTATACTGGTCACTCTGCCATTAAGTATCTAATTTCAAAGAAGGATGCAAAACCAAGGCTGATAAGGTGGATTTTACTCCTACAAGAATTTGATTTAGAAATTAGAGACAAGAAAGGAGTAGAAAATCAAGTAGCAGACCATTTATCAAGGATTGAAGGAGAATCACTTGGTACACAAAGAGAAGAAATCAAGGAGAGTTTTCCAGATGAGAAACTATTGGCAATCACAGTCAATGCAAAACATGAAACTGCATTTGCTATAAGCAATGCAGGAGCATCTAATGCATCTGCACCATGGTTTGCTGATATTGTAAATTTCCTTGCAAGCAAAATAGTACCAGTGAATATGACATATCAACAAAGGAGAAAATTATTCCACATAGTCAAACAATACTATTGGGATGATCCATTCCTTTACAAGATGTGCCCTGATCAATTAATGAGGAAATGCATACCTGAAGAGGAGCAACAAGCGATTATCCGCATTGCCATTACGCACCTTATGGAGGACACTTTGGAAGCACTAGAAGCAAATGACTAAGGTATTACTGATCAAGTTATTTTTGGCCTACTTTATTTAAAGATGCTTATTTTATGGTCAACATTGTGATAAATGTCAAAGAAGCAGGAAATATTTCGATAAGCATGAAATGCCTAGAACAAATAATTTAGAAATTGAATTATTTGATGTTTGGGGGCATGGATTTCATGGGACCTTTTCCACCTTCTTTTGGTAATTTATATATCTTAGTATTTGTTGATTATGTGTCCAAATGGGTAGAGGCAGTAGCATTACCTAATAATGATGCTAAATCAGTGAGTAAGTTTCTGCAAAGAAATATATTCACTAGATTTGGAACTCCTAGAGCTATCATTAATGATGAAGGTTCACACTTTTGCAATAAGATCATAGAAAACCTTCTAGCTAAGTATGAAGTTAAGCATAAGATAGCTCTGACCTACCATCCTCAAACTAGTGGACAAGCGGGAATTATCCAATAGGGAAATTAAAAGAATGCTAGAAAAATGGTAAGTCCAAATAGGAAAGATTGGTCTTTACATTTGGATGATGCTTTATGGGCATATAGAACGACATTCAAAACACCCTTAGGAATGTCCCCTTACAAATTAGTCTATGGAAAAGCATGCCATTTACACGTGGAATTGGAAAACAAATCCTATTGGGCTATGAAGAAGCTCAATTTCAATCTGAACAAAGCGGTAAAAAGAGAATGATAGAGCTTGATGAGCTAGAAGAAATTAGGCAAACCTCTTATGAGAATCTTTGAAATCTACAAAGCTAAGACTAAGAAATGGCATGACAAGAAAATTCACAGAGAAGAGAATTGAAAGAAGGAGGACTAGTTCTGCTATATAACTCTAGGTTGAAGCTATTTCCTGGAAAACTTAGATCAAGGTGGTCACGACCATATAAGTTGATAAAGGTTTATCCACATGGAGCAGTAGACTTATTTGATAAATCCTCAAATACTGTCTTCAAAGTAAATTGTCAAAGAGTCAAAATGTACTATGGTGAACATGTGGTGAGAGACAAAACCACCATCCATTTGCAAAATCTCTAAGTAAAAAGAGGTAGTCAGGCTGACAAGACTCTTAAAACAAGCGCTTAATGGGAGGCAACCCATTGTTTTTAATTATTTTGTGCAATTTTATGTTTTTAGTTGTTTTGCAGAAATCACGAGGAAACTAATGCAGTGCATCAAATGCACTGCATTGAAAAAATGTGCCTGCATCGAAATTTATAAACTTGAAGAAAATTGGTTAAGTGTGAATCATAAGGCTTCAGGAAGATCAAAAGGGGAGTTAAGCAAGGTTAATGAAGCATTGGTAACCAAGCATGACACATGGCATGATGCATGCGCAGCACACATTGCTAACGGCTACCTAGAAATTCAAAGCAATTACAATGGTGAAAAAGCAATCAGCACAAAAATCATCAGGCAAGCAGGCCAAAACTCCCCAAAAAGAGAAGAAGGTCATGCATGCATCATCATCATCAATCAAGAAAGGCAAAGCCAAAGAATCAACAATCAGAACCGATGACAATGTTCATCTCTGGAACATGCATCTACTACCCGAGAGAGGGTATGATTTGAAGAAGGCAAGCCCATCATTCATGTCAACAGTGGCCAATCTCAATTGGGACCACTTCGTGCTACCAAGAGGAGGCTATATTGAAGACATAGTGAGAGAGTTCTATGCTGGAATCACACCACAAGAAGGACCAGAACACTCCTACACTTCCATGGTGAGAGGTAAACTTGTACACTTCCATGCAAAGAAATTGAATGAACATTATATGCTGAAGTATAATGGAAATGATTTTGAAAATAGAGTGGCCAAGGCCTTTAAGAAAGAAATGGAAGAATTGAGGAATAGAATTGCTATATTTTTGGCGCCGTTGCCGGGGATTGCATTTAATTTTTATTGTTTAGAAATTATTACATCCTTAGGGAGGTTTTACCTTGGTTTTGTCTGTGGTGTGTTACAGGAAGTGCTATAGCGTTTGACGTTATAGCGTATGCCCAGATCAGAACCACCCACTTTTGAATTTGATCAAGAACCTGAGAGAAGATTCAGAAGGCTAAGATGCCAACAAAGATTACAACAACTTAGACTAACTATGTCTGAGCACACTCATCCTACTGCTAGAGGTTCAATGGGTGGAAGAACACCCTCACAAATTAGAGGAAGAGGTCAAAGAGGTGGAAGGCAAGGTCCTTTTACCCATATCGAAGTTGATGAGGAATCTTGAGTACAGAGCAGATTCATTAATCAAGGACCTAATCAAATGGTGAATGACAGAGACAGGCCAATGAGAGATTATCTTTGTGTTTGATCCACATTCCATGGAAACAAGCATCACCGAAGCTGTTGTGGATCGCTACTCATTTTGAGTTCAAGCCGATGATGTTCCAAATGCTCCAAACAACTGGACAATTTGGAGGTTCCACTCAAGAAGATCCTTTTGCTCATCTGAGAAACTTTCTTGAAGTGTGCAGCAATTTCATTATTCCAGGGGTGAGTGAGGATGCCTTGATGAAGTTGTTTCCTTATTCTTTAAAAAGACAGAGCAAAGGCTTGGTTGAATTCCTGGAGTCCAATTCTATCACAACTTGGGAAGATATGACAAAGTAGTTTCGGAGAAGTATTTCCCACAAACAAGAATGCTAGGATGAGGAATGACATCACATCCTTCAAGCAAAAAGAAGGAAATCATTACATGAAGCTTGGGAGAGATGGAAGGAATTGCTTAGGAAATGTCCACATCATGGAATTCCTATAGTAATTCAGATGGAGACTTTCTACAATGGGTGGAAGCACCTACTAGATCTATGCTAGATGCCTCATCCGGAGGGTGATCCTTAACTCATCATATAATGAAGCTTGTGAGCTCATAGAGCGCATTGCCATTGCAGTTCTTCATGGCCTCTTGAAAGACTGAATTCTACAAGGAAAATAGTGGGGTTCATGAAGTGAGTGAGGTTTCGCTCTCTCAGCCCAAGTGGCTACTCTGACAAATATGATAAAGGAGTTAAATACTTCCAACGCTATAGCGTCTGATGCTATAGCGCCTGAAAGGTCAACTGCAGCAGCAATTGAACAAGCTTCACCTGGAGAAACGAGTTGTGTATATTGTGGAGGGGCTCATCTGTATGAAGAATGCACAACAAATCCGCTTCATCAATTATGTGGGTTACAACAAGGGTAACAAC
Source organism: Oxytropis ochrocephala (assembly GCA_020916435.1). Lineage (NCBI taxonomy): Eukaryota > Viridiplantae > Streptophyta > Magnoliopsida > Fabales > Fabaceae > Oxytropis > Oxytropis ochrocephala. The sequence continues at coordinate 15,959,226 of CM037094.1, read as the reverse complement.
CCTTATTCCAATACATACAACCACGGTTTGGAGGAATCATCCTAACTTCAGGTGGGGGGGAGGAAATAATGCTAACACAAGCACAAATGCTCCTACTATTCCCCCAGGTTTTCCAAGGCAACAACAACAACAACCTCAGAGACAGACGGCTCTTGTTCCTGCTATGGATAACTCAATGGAGTCTCTGCTAAGGTCATTCATCAGTGATTGTAAAACAACAATGCAGACTCATGAAGCATCCATCAAAACTCTGGAGAATCAAGTGGGACAGATTGCATCTGCTCTCACTCAAAGGCAAAATGGTGGACTCCCATCTACTACTGAACCTTCTCCATCTCATGCACGTGCAAGGAGCATGTGAAAGCAATAACCACGAAGTGGTAAGGAGGTAAGTATTGCACCTAAGAATTTAGAGTCAAGTGTTGCTGAAAATGAAAAGAATTTTCCAGACGTTATAGCACCTGACGCTATAGCGTCAAATGCAAACAGAACACCTGAACCTAAATTGGTGCCTGAATATCCTGCTCCACCTTACCCTCAAAGGTTGAAAAAGGCACATGAGGACAAACAATTCAATAAATTCCTTGAGGTGTTAAAACAATTGCACATTAATGTTCCTCTAGTTGAGGCATTACAACAAATGCCCAACTATGCCAAATTCATGAAAGATGTTTTGACAAAGAAAAGAAGGTTGGGAGAATTTGAAAGCGTGGCAATGACTGGGAATGCGGCATGTTGATGCAAAATAAACTCCCCAGAAAATTAAAGGACCCTGGTAGTTTCACAATACCCTGTTCCATTGGAAATTTTTATTTTGGTCGTGCTTTATGTGACTTAGGGGCTAGTATCAATTTAATGCCTAAGTCCATTTACACACAATTGGGTATAGGAACTGCCAGACCTACTTCTGTAAGCCTCCAATTAGCTGATAGGTCACTAGCCTATCCTGAGGGAATACTGGAGGATGTTTTAATTAAAGTTGATAAATTTATTTTTTCTGTTGACTTTGTTATCTTAGATTTTGAAGCGGATGCGAGAGGTACCTATTATTGCAGGTAGACCCTTTCAGCACACGGGGAAGACACTAATTGATGTACAAAAAGGAGAATTGACAATGAGAGTTAATGATCAAGAAGTTAAGATCAATGTTCTGAATGCATTAAAGCTCCCAGATGTCAATACTGAAGAGTGTTCCTTTGTGGTTTCTCTTGACCAAGAGGTTCAAAAACATTTTCAAAAAACTAACAACAACTTGGGAAAGGTACTTAACAGTACTGAGGAACATGAATTGTTGCAAGAAGAGGAATTTCAAGAAGGAAAGCAAGCTGTGAATGAGGTTTGGGCTAGAAGATATGAGTCACTAGAGCAAGAGAACTCAAACCTAAAGAAGAGTGTGCCTTCCATTATTCAACCACCTGATCTAGAGTTGAAGGAATTGCCCAAGCACCTGAAGTATGCATATTTAGGGGAGAATGAGACTCTACCTGTCATCATTTCTGCTAGTTTGGATCAAAACCAAGAGGTGGAGCTCATTTCAACTCTGAAAAGACACAAGAAGGCAATAGGTTGGCAAATGTCTGACATACATGGGATAAGTCCTACAATCTGCATGCATAGGATTGTGTTAGAGGAAAATGCTAAACATAGCATTGAAGGACAGAGAAGGCTTAATCCCATAATGAATGAGGTAGTAAAGAAAGAAATCCTCAAGTGGTTAGATGCAGGAATTGTGTGGACTACAGGAAATGAATTAAGTCCTGTGCAGTGTGTGACTACAGGAAATGAATTAAGTCCTGTGATCACAGTTACCCCACCTTTCTTAGTGCATGGGTAAGTCCTGTGCAGTGTGTGCCTAAGAAAGGTGGGGTAACTGTGATCACAAATGACAAAAATGAATTAATTCCCACAAGAACAGTGACTGGTTGGAGGATTTGCATGGACTACAGGAAATTGAACAAGGCCACAAAGAAGGACCACTTTCCCCTCCCTTTTATTGACCAAATGTTGGACAGACTTGCTGGTAAGGACTATTACTGTTTTCTTGATGGCTACTCTGGCTATAACCAAATAGCAATTGTCCCTGAAGACCAACAGAAGACCACATTCACATGTCCTTATGGCACATTTGCTTTTAGAAAAATGCCCTTTGGACTGTGTAATGCCCCTGCAACTTTTCAGAGATGTATGATGTCCATATTCTCTAATTTCATTGAAAAATCTATGGAGGTTTTTATGGATGACTTCTATGTGTTTGAGGATAGTTTTCAGATGTGTTTGGACAACTTGGAGGAAATACTAATAAGGTGTGAAGAAACAAACCTTGTGCTTAATTGGGAGAAGTGTCACTTTATGGTGCAAGAAGGAATTGTGCTAGGACACAGGATTTCCAAGAAAGGTTTAGAGGTGGATAGGGCCAAGATTGAAGTTATTGAAAAATTGCCACCCCCCTCAAGTGTCAAAGGTATAAGAAGTTTCTGGGGCATCTTTGGGTTCTATAGGAGATTCATTAAAGATTTCTCAAAGATCTCAAAGCCTCTCTGTCAACTCCTTCAACATGACATCACATTCAATTTTGATGAAGCTGCGCTTGAAGCATTTCGTAAATTAAAGACTGGCATTAGTCATCGCACTTTGTGATTGTGACTCTCGATTGGAGTAAACCTTTTGAGCTAATGTGTGAAGCAAGTGACTATCTTTGTGAGGAGTGTGCTTGGCCAAAGGTATGACAAAATCTTTCATTCTATATATTATGCAAGCAAAACACTTGTAGAAGCACAATTAAATTACACTGTCACAGAAAAAGAGCTATTGGCTGTGGTCTTTGCATTTGACAAATTCAGATCGTACTTGGTGGGCACAAAAGCTATTGTTTTTACAGACCACTCTGCCATCAAGTACTTGATCTCTAAGAAAGATGCAAAACCAAGGCTAATTAGATGGGTTCTCCTCCTCCAAGAATTTGACTTGGAAATTCGTGATAAGAAGGGGTGGAGAAACAGGTTCTTCGATCATTTGTCTAGGCTTGAAGGTGCAGTACAAAGACAGGTGAAATTAAAGAAATTTTCCCAGATGAGAAGTTGTTGACAGTATCGGTGCAAAAGTGTAACGCTATAGCGGTTGCCGCTATAACGCCAGACGCTATAGCGTCTGATGATACTGCTCCTTGGTTTGCAGACATTGTGAATAACTTGGTGAGCAGAATTGTGCCTGTAGATCTGAACTATCAACAGAGAAAAAGGTTTTTCCATGTAGTAAAGGACTATTATTGGGATGAACCTTTTCTCTACAAAAGCGATGTCAAGATCAAGTGATAAGAAGATGCCTTGCGAGAAGAAGAACAACCTCAAGTGTTAGAGCATTGTCATGCTTCACCATGTGGTGGACACTTTGGAGGAACTAGAACACCGCAAAGGTCTTTGCAATGTGGGTATTCTTGGCCTACATTATTCAAGGATGCTCAGAATTGGTGAAGAAGCGTGCAAAGTGTCAAAGGACTCGGGAACATTTCAAACAAGCATGAAATGCCCTTAACCAACATTTTAGAGATTGAACTCTTTGATGTATGGGGCATGGATTTCATGGGTCCCTTTCCTCCTTCTCATGGGAATTTGTACATATTGGTGGGTGTGGATTATGTTTCAAAATGGGTTGAAGCCGTGGCTCTCCCCAATAATGATGCCAAGTCGGTCGCCAAGTTCTCGCAGAAGAACATATTCACGGATATGGGACACCAGAGCAATTATCGGTGATGAGGTTCTCTCTTACGTAACAAATTGATTGAGTCTCTCTTGGGAAAATATGGGGTGAGGCATAAAATTGCCAACGCTTATCACCCACAAACAAATGGGCAAGCTGAATTGTCTAATAATAGAGATCAAGAGGATGCTTGAAAAGATGGTGGGACCTTCAAGAAAGGATTGGTCAATCCATTTGGATGATGCATTATGGGCTTACAGGGAAGCCCTTCAAGACACCTTTGGGAATGTCTCCTATAGACTTGTGTTTGGGAAAGCTTGCCACCTCCCTATTGAACTACAACACAAAGCTCATTGGGCCATCAAAAAGCTCAACTTTGAGTATGATAGCGCTGGCAGGGAAAGGCTACTTCAGTTGAATGAGCTTGAAGAGATTAGGCATGCTGCCTATGAAAGCTCAGCCATCTACAAAGAGAAAACCAAAGTGTGGCATGATAAGAAGAACCAGAATAGAGAGCTGATTGAAGGAGGTCAAGTGCTTCTTTTTAATTCAAGATTAAAATTGTTTCCTGGCAAGCTCAAGTCCAGGTGGTCTAGACCTTTTAAATTGGTCAAGGTCTACCCTCATGGTGCTGTGGATTTATATGATCAAGCAACCAACACCACTTTCAAAGTGAATGGACAGAGAGTAAAGCAGTACCATGGTGACATTGTGATGAGGGACAAGACCTCAATTGATCTTCAAGATCCCTAACATCAAAAGAAGAAGTCAGGCTGAAGACTCTTAAAACAAGCGCTCTTGGGAGGCACCCCAAGGCTGAGGTAGAAATTGAGATTCGTGATGAACGAAGGACTCCTCAAGGAGACATTCCTGCTGTGTTCAAACCCAGGCAGAGAAGTTCTAGCGCTATAGCGTCTGATGCTATAGCGCTTAATCAGTTGAAAAAGAACCAACAAACACTGTGCAAGTTTATGAAGGCCAAGTTTGAATGGGAGAAAGCTGTTCTGGAGAAGTTATCCAGGGGAAAGGAATTACTGGAACCCCCGGTGTTCCCAGAGTGGTTGATTGAGGAAGAGGGTGTGAAGGAGCCACCTCAAGCATAAGAAGGGGTGAGTAAAAAGGTTTCTGTGGATGCGCTCAAAAAGAGAGCAAGGAGCCCTGCCAAGAAGAAGGTAAAGAGTCCTGCCAAGAAGAAAGCAAAGGTGAGCAGTGAAGAATCTTTGAATACTGAAGATTTAGAGGAACTCAGTGAAGAAGATGAAGAGGAAACAAGGAGGGTAATGAAAGAAGTTAATGAATCTGAGGAGGAAGATTCTGAGAGTGAGGAGAAATCTGGTGAAGAGAGCCAAGAAGAGGAGGAAGGGTCAGAGAGTGAAGAATTGGAGGAAATTCATGCTGACCCCACACCCAGCCCAACTAGACAACCTTCACCACACATACCTTCACCACAAATACCTTCACCAAAAGCCCAAGACCAAATCATTCCTGAGACCCCACAATCTGAAACCACCATCCCTCCACCCATCCCAACCAACGAAACATCACCCCCACCTACACAGCAACCACCAAATCTAAATGAGCCAGCACAACCAGAACCATCTGTCCAATCTCCCATAGCAAGAAAAGAACCAAGTCCACCACCTGCATCACCACAGCAACCCAATCCCCAAAATCCTGCTGAAGAATCTGTGTCAAGTACAACAAAATCTCCTAGGCTTAAGCAAAAAGCCCAAATGAGCCCTCAATCAAAAGCTAACATTCTTGCAGGTTCTGAAGAAGAAGCTCAGGCCATGGCTGATACCCCTCCCAGGGAGGTAGTGCAAGGCTCATTGCCATCTGGCACACCAAGTCGTAGTCTGAAGGAGAAGCACGTGGCAACAAAGAGGCCAACATATGTATCTGCAAGAAGGAGCCCAGGTGCAAAGCTTGTCGTGATTGAAGAAGATGATCAAGAAAGTGTGCAGCCAGAAGCACAAGAAGCTGAAAAGGAGGTATCTGAACAAGAGGCAGAAGCTGCTAGCAAGTTAGCAAAGATGAAGGCCGCTAAAGAGAAGGAAGCCCCAAGTGGTAGCGCTATAGCGTCTGAGCAAGGCCAGAAGGAAGAGAAGAAGAAGAAAAAGGCTGAAAAGCCTCCTCAGCCAACTCGTGTCAGTTCAAGGACCAGGTCTGGTCTAATAAAGAAATGATCTTAACATTCTGCTGTAGTAGTTTTTAGTTGTGTTGTATGTTCCAATAAGTTGTGAAGCGCTATAGCGTCTGTCTTGCGCTTCACAAATGTTTCAAGACTTGTTTTATCTTGTTTCTGTTTATCTTAGGCCTCTCCCTAGTCCATTAGAGCAGTGAGGACACTGCTCACTTTTGTTATGGGGGGAGGACCTAGAGTTAGAGTTATCAATGTTCTGTTTCAAGTGTTTCATTTTTAAGTATAATCATTGAATGCATTCTCTTTGGGCTAGTTTTAGTGATGATTGTGTGAGTGAGTAAGAGAGCCATGCTTTTAGAAAAAATCTTTGTTTATTATTGCTCCCACACATAAAAATCTGTGTTAAGGAAAAACTTAGTTAGCCTAGACTATCTCGATGCTTAGGTTAGTCCTGGTTAACCAAGGTGACATCAAAACTTGATTAAAAACTTGAAGAGCTGTAGAAGCTAAGTTTGGGGGTGCTTGGATTGCATAAAGGCTAGGTACAAAGGTCTTAGGGTGGTTAGTGACGAAGGAAATCATTGTAAATATAGTATATATATGTAAAAGGCTGTAGCTACCTGAAATAAAGGCTGGGTTGTTCCAAAAAGGCCGCAATTGTTTAAAAAAAAAAAAAAAGTGCCAAAGGAACTCAGTAATGAGGGGGCTGCAGTCTGTAAAGTTGTCAATTTTTGTCAAATTTTGTTCAGCCGCTATAGCATCAAACGCTATAGCGTCTCTGTTTAGTCATTAGGTTAGGAACACTAGCCACAGGCCTGAAATACCTAATCAAGCCCTTTGTCATGTCTGAAATCCCTCAAATTTGTGTGAAAATGTTAGTCTAGTCATTGTTTTGAAAGAAATTTTGGTGTCACCAAAAGAAGGCCACTCTTCCCAAGGCTAAGAGAAATCTGAATCTAGCTAGGAATTGAGATAAGTCAGAGATCACACACACACTATTGAGCAGTAATAAGCTTAGAAGTTGAGTAAAATGCATTGGTGTGTTGGTGTGAGTATGAATCTGAATTATTAGCCCATTGAGAATATATTTGAATGAGTGTGCTTAGAAGTGAAGTGCTGATCAGGTCTTGTGTTTGTGAATAAGTGTCAGTTTGTTTTGTCTTTGCAAGTGTCATTACTTGGGGACAAGCAATGGTTTAAGTTTGGGGGTGTGATAACTCATATTTATATGAGTTATTTATGCCTCTAATCATTAAATTAAGTAAGTTCTCAAGTAATATTAGTATAGTATTTATTGCATTTCTGTTAATATTAGGTGAGGAAGGGCTAAACATTTGCTTTTGTTATGAAATTGGCACATTTGGTGCCCTTGTGAATGTTTTGATGTATTTTGTGAAGTAGTGCAGTGTTTAGCGCTATAGCGTCTAACGCTATAGCGTCAAGAAGGCAGATCAGCTGAGCATCTAAAGGAAAAGTGCAATTTTGGCGCCAAGCTCATTAATCCATGTTCCATATCTTGTGTCCACTGTGCTTGCTGACATGTGCGGATTTTATTGGATTTGTGTGGACACTTGGCATCGCATGAGTGAGGAATAGTGGAGTTGGTGAAAAAGCAAACATCACCTTTATTGACTTTTGAGAAGATTTGTACCTCATGCTAGAGAGACTAGATATGCTGATTTCCTTCCCTTACCTTGGAGTAATCGAGAGTTAGAGAGAGTATTGGTAGAGAGAGAGAGAGAACTTGACATTTTCTTTTTTCTCCATTGATACACTTTTAAAGCTTTTGAAGATTATTTTCTTCCTTTGTGATTTTCTGTACTTCTCACGGTGTAAAGCTACTGATTTGTATTATCATTGCGTGGATGATAAGGAGACATCAAGATTGTATCTTTTGCACTTGTAATTTCCTTTCTACCTACGGTAATGCAAGTATGTTTATTTGTGTTATTTTGATGATGCTCAACATGAGCTAAACTCCCTGAGTTGGGTTGCTATAGCTTGTAATGAACCTTTAATATTGCGTATATAACTTCTCACGTTTTGTGTTTTAATCCTTGTGTTATAATTCTTCCAAACTTGTTTTATATTTGGCCACGTAAAACAAGTACATCTGTGGATTCAGACATGAACCATAGAAAGAACTCAAGGGTTAATATAAATGATAAGGTTGGTTGAAGACATTTAATCAATTTTTGCGTCCTCTAGACATAGAAGTTGCAATAGTTTATAAAGCATAAGCTGTGGGATCTTGATTATACAGGGGTGAACCTATTTAGAACCTAGACATAGGCATCTTGTAGTGAAACCCTGGCGCTAGTACTGAAAGGTGCAAAACAATTGCAACAGCGCTTAACGCTATAGCGTGTGACGTTATAGCGTCTTATTTCTGGGAAGTTACGTAGTGAAAGCAATCCAACTTATTTCTCTCATAGTTTAACTTACTTTAACTTGTTACCTTAAAACAACTCTTGTTCAACTGAACTTTGCTACTCAACTACTTGTTACTTGATCCTCTAAGTGTAATTCCTTTTTAAACTCTAAAATTAATACCAATCCCTGTGGAGACGAACTTTACTTATCAATATATTACTTGTTGCGATTGTGTACACTTGCACAACTACTTTTCGCACAACACTATACCAGGGGCTGTATGGGAAAAATTTACACCTAATGAGATTAAGCTTAGAAGCAATTATTTAATAAATGCATTAGGTAATTGGCATTTGTTCATAGCCAATTCAATTCTGCCTACATCACACACATATGCAATGACCAAAGAGAGATTGATCTTGCTAGATACAATTTCTCCTGAGGGAAATGTAGACATAGGTAGATTGATTGCTAGAGAGATTCTTGCATGCTCAACAAAATCAAAGGGATTTCTGTTTTTCCCTTGTCTCATTACTGAATTGTGCATGAAAGAGGGTGTCCCAATAGCTGCTAATGAACAAAGGAAATTTCCCCCTGGTAATTTGAGTGCTGAAGTAAAGGAGAAATTGAGAAATGTAAGAGGCCCTGCACCTGCAATGCAAGAGCATTACATGCAGAAGCAGATGGCTGTATGGAAATTTCAGAATGATCAACATGATTGGCTTCAATTGGTCTTTGACAATATCTTTGATCTTGTGGGCCAAGTGAATGCCCCTGAATTCCCAAGTTGGGTACTGAGAGCTGAAGGTGAAGAAGAAGAGGAGAAAGAGGTTGAAGAAGGAAGGAAAGGTAAAGAGAAGGTAGAGGAACCTAGCACCAAGAAGAAGGTGACTAGGAAACAATCAAAAGGTAAGAAGAAGGTTGTGGTAGAACCTGTGGTTGAAGATTTATATGATTCTGATACTAAGGATGAGGAATTAGAGAAAGAAATGGATGAAGAAATAGAGGAAGTTGAAGAAGAAGAAGAGAGTGATGAGGAAGTTGATGAACAAGAGGAGGAACATGCTAGAGGTGTGATCCTAGAAGAAATTGCTAGACAAAAATATGTCAAACAAACACCACAAGCCCAAAAAGAAACCCCTCATACTTCACCAATTACCAAAACACCTATCATCTCACCAAACCAAGAATCATCCTCTATTCCAAAATCACCATTACCCTCACTCAATGATCCACCAGTCCTATCACCACCACAAACAACCCCTCCACCACCTTCTCCAAGAAATGAACCAGAGAAAACAACTCACACAGAAGAACCAACCCCTGTTATGCCAACAGAACAAACAGTACCTTCTAGCCCAAGCAACATTACTACTAATGTTATTTCTGCTCTTGAGAAAGAGATTTTGCAGGAAAGAGAAGAAGAAGGACTCAACAAAGGAGATAAAGGAGAAGAATCATCGCAGACAGAGCTGTTGCTCAAACTGTTGAGATGCAGAGTGATGCTCCTGCATCACTTGCTGCTGCATCACAACAGGCAACAACTATGCATGATGAAGCAACAATCAAACTTGTTCGGAAGAAATGGCTCAATGTAAAGAGGAAGCATTGCACAACACTCGAAGTTCTTCAAGCAACTGCAGCCAAAGAATCAAAATTGACACCTAAAAGGAAGAAACCTAGTGCAGTCAGCACTGATGCACCTGCATCAGTTCAAGAAACAGTTCCTGCAACTGTACCAGAGGAAGGAGGTGCATCTGCACCTACAGAAGAAACACCAAGCAAGCCACCCAAGGAGAAGAAACAGAAGGTGAAACACACTCCTCCATCCAGGCAAAGCACCAGAATCAGGAGTGAAGCCAAGAAATGAGTATCATTTACAAGCTTTCACCTACTACTACTATAGCTTGTGTTAATTCTGTTTAAACTATTTCCCTGGTTGTTTTTAATCCCTCTCCCCTATTTTTGAACAAATGGTTTGTATTTTGTGAACAAATTGCAGTGAGGACACTGCAACCCCTTAAGTTTGGGGAGGGATTTGCATGTTATGTTATGTTTTAATATGTTTCTATCTAATATGTTGTGTGTTTAATTAATATGTTTTATATAGTAAATATATATGTTTTAAGTAGTTTTTAGTTTGTTTAAATATTAGATGTACATAACAAAGTAGTATCTAAATATTTTAGTAGAAAAGATCAGTTTTTCAAAAATATGGTGAAAGCCCTATGGATGGAATTTCAATGATGAAAAAGAGAAAAGAAGCCTTATTTCTCAGAAAAACCAAAATTATTTTTACTTCAACACTTCAAAACTGAGTTTGTGAAAAGAACCTTGCTATTTAAAGATCAATCTGATGCAAGGGGAATTTTTGGTAAGCTTAGGTCAAAACAAAGCTTTACTAAAAAGAAAGAAGAGCTTAAAGAATTAAGTTTGGAGGTGTTTTATGAAAACAAAGGCTGAATTTCAAAAGTATAAAGAGTAAACAATGTAGAAAAAGAATACAAAAATGTGGACAAAGCCATATCCTGAATCTTTTGAAACTATACTTGTGCCTAAGTACATGAATGCATCTGGAGGTCAAAGACCTGTGCCATGCAGGAAAAAATGTATCTGGAGGATAGTTCAAAAACTGAACCTGTGCCAAAGTGCAAAGAAAAAATATATGCATCCGAAGGTCAAAGACCTGTGCCAAAGTGCATTTGCATCTGGAGGTCAGTGAGGAAGGTAATATGAGCTAGAAAAAGAAAAAGCATCATCAGTGCAGAAGCATCAATGCAAACTGCACTGAAGAAAAAGCAAAATGCAGAAAAAAATCAATGCACAAAATCACTTCAAAGAAGTATTGCATTTGCACAAAAAGATCCACACAAAAAAATAGAAAATTGCATTGGCTCAAAAGCTTTGAAAGATTCAAACAAGCCCTTTGATTTTAGAACTCCCCAACACTTGAGAAAATTTTGTGAGTCTAAACTCTCTTTTGAAAAATATTTTGGTGTGACCAAAGATGAACCAATCCTTTCAAAGGCTAGGAGGAAATTTTTCACTTAGTCTTGGAACCAATCTCAACTCAGTGGGTTCACACACACACAAAAGAGTTTGAATAGCTTTGGTAGTTTTGAAGAAATAAAGGCACAAGAAAAATTGTTAAAGAAATGAAGTTCATAGGGAACTCCTCATGAAAATCCAAATATCAAACTGATCTATCTTCTAGAATTATAGTTTTTAATAGTTTGTCTTTGTCATTACTTACTTGGACAAGCAATGGTTTAAGTTTGGGGTGTGATAACTCTATTTTATATAGAGTATTTCATATGTTTAAACTTAGTATTTGCTCTCTTTCAAGTAATAATAAAGAGTTTATATAGTATTTTATGTGATATATGATAACTTGAGTGATTTGAATGGTTATAGTTATTATTAGGCCATTTTGGATATATTGTGGTATGTTTGATGTTTTTGTTCAGTGTAGTCTCAATGCTAATCGCATCAATGCTCCCCTGACCGATCCTCGCATCAAATCTGCACTACTTGGTGAATAAGCAGCATGTTTCATATGCATCCACTTGCAAGTGATGACCTCCTGCCTGGTTCTCTGATGCCATCCCACCTTGTATAGTAGGCGCCTACCATTCACACATAGCTATAGGCATAGCTTTGAAGAGTCACCAACATAGGGACACATGTTCTATCACCATGGAACCGCCCTATGTCATTAGTCAAAGATTTCAACATGGGATAAACCTCTGAAAAGCAACTACAGCTATGATCCACTCAAGATTACTTCAACATGAAGAAAGGAAGCACCTCACTTGAAGGCTATAAAAGGACCTCACATCTTCATTTGGAAATATATCACAAATCCATAAGTTAGATCAAAATTTCAATATACATAGTTAGTTTTTATATTTTTAGAGGAAGAGGAAGGAATTCATAAATCCTCCTTAACTCATTTTCATAGTGTTTGTATAGTGCTAAGGAGTAATGCTAGTGCATTGCTAGAAGATTTCATACAAAGGTTTTCAACATTTGTAACTTTACTCTTGTTGTTTCTCTTTTGTGATTTCTATATATATAAACATGGTCTATTCAGTTTATATATATCTTACAATGTCTCTTGTTAGCTAAACCTTTCTTAGTTGGAATGTTCTAATCATTTAATGAGCTTTTAAGTAAGTATGATGCATGTATGTATGTTTGTACTTTAGTTCTTGCTTGATAATCTTTCCAAACTTATTTTGAACTTGATCACTTAGAATAAGTAAGATTTGTAAATGACCAGAAATGGCTTACAATTAAGAACTCAAGAACTAATATGGGTGAGTGTTTTACATAAAGAAAACTTTGTGAAAACCATGCTAAGTCCTAGAGATAGGATAGTATAGTCCATAGGATAATTGTGGGTACTTAAAATACAAGAGTGAATTTATTTAAGCAAATTGGATAATTGTTAGGAGGCAAGATTGGCATTAACACCCCTTTCTTTACTGCATAGAACAAGGATCGTAAGAGCTGGTGAAGAAAGTGACCAAAAGGCACATAGCTAATGCAATAGCATTCAGTGCAGCTGCATCACATACTGCATCAAACACTTATAAGTAAATTACTTGATAAAGACATTCCAACTAGCTTTTCTCTTTTACACTATCAACATTTTTACTTTGCTTTCTAACTTAGTTGTGATCATCAAACAAAAATCCAAAATTATTTTGTTACTTTGTTACTTTACACTTTATTACTTTATATTGATTTTAAAAGTGAGTTTTTCAATCTCTGTGGGTTCGATCTTTTTACTACTTGTTTTTGGACAGTGTATACTTGCACACAAGTGTATGTGATTTCCATACACCAGCAGCACAGGGGGGCGCCAATTCCACAGGAAAGTGGCGCCTGGTGTGTGTGTTTTCGATGCGTGCAGTGTGTGCAGGGGGGCGCCATTTGGCTGCCCCAGGGCGCCAGTTTGTGCGCCCGTGCCGTGTCTGTGCTGGGCGCCGTTTTGGCAGCCCTGTGCGCCTAAGTTGGCGCCTGTGAGCTGTGTGTTGCGTGTGTGTGTGTGGTGTGTGGTGCAGGGGCGCCATTTGGCTGCCCTGTGCGCCTAGTTTGGCGCCTGTGTGTGCCAAGGTGCCTAAGTGTGGGTTCAAATTAGTCCCTAAGTGTGAAATTGACCCTTATGGAGCCAAACTAGTCCCTAGGTGTCAAAATAGTCCCTAAGTGCCAAAATAATCCTTATGGTGTCAAAATGGTCCCTAGATGTCAAAATGGTCCCCGAGGTGTTAAACTAGTCCCTAAGTGCTAAAATGGTCCTTATGGTGTCACATTAGTCCTTAAGAGGTGATTCGGTCCTTAGGTGTGGGTTTAGTCCTTGGTGTGACATATAGTCCAATATGAGGTGTGGGGTGTTGTGGTGATGATTAAGCGATGGGTAGGCTTCGGCCAAAGCGACGGGTTGTGTTGTGGAGATGATTAAGCGATGAGTCAACGAATGTTGTGGTAAATGTATTGTGTTGTGGTGCATTGTCATGGTGTCGCATAAATCATACGTATAAAGCGATGTGGGCTTCGGCCAAAGCGACGGGGGCTTCGGCCAAAGCGATGGGTGCCCTTGAGGCTTATAGCGATGGTGATGGATCCACATGCATATTGCATTCCATGCATTACATGCATGCTTTGGTGATTGATTGGGTGTTCATGAATTAATGGTGTGTCGGTGTAAGCGTGTATTTGTGTGTAGCTTGTATATGTGACGTAATCAGTATAATTGACGTGAATCAGATATCGGCGCGTGAATCGTAATTGGTGTATGCTGTGTTGATGGTGTCTTGAATTGATTGTATATCCGTGTACCTAATCTATTGTGTTTCTTGTTTTATTTATTATTATCTATGTATTGAGACTCACCCTACTGCGTCGTGTTGCCTCGTATGTCGGCAACCTGCAGGTGACGGTGAGTAAAGGTGTTTAGAGATCTTTCCTCTAGTGTGGTCGAGTCGACTCTGATACGTAGCACCAGGGGGAAATATTTAGTAGTTGTTATTTTATTACGATTTGGACTATTATGTTAAACTATTATCTTCCGCTGTTGTACTACTTTATTCTCAGACTTGTTGGTGCTATGTCTTATATACTGGGGTTTTACTTTAATTAATATTTTGGAGTATTGTAAGGTGTTTTGAAAAAATGTAGCACTCTCTTTGTGGTGCGTGGAAAAATATTATGTTTTTGAAAACTCTGATTTTATAATCGATTAATAAATAGTAAATAGAAAGGGGGTGTTACAACGGTGACGCGCGACGGTGCTTCGTCGGAGGAGAACACAAATGTATCAACGCTTCTAGTTTCTGGTTCCTTTCATTCTTTATGGTTCTGTACCCTTCTTCTCTCCTACTCTCTAATCTATTTTCTTAAAAAATCTGATTTTGAGGTTTTTTTTTGAAGAGATATGTTATTGAAAGCTATCTGTTGTTGCTATTGCTTTGACTGAAGCCCTCTTCCTCTCTGTGTGCCTACTCAAGTGAACTAGAGCTCAAATGTTGTGATATTCTTTTGCTAGTATTTTCTGTCTCAGTGTGTGGGTGTGTTTCTGTTGCGTTTGTTGTGTATTTGTGTTTACTGTGTGTTTGTTTGCTGTGTGTTTGTTCTCCCCTTTGTTGATGTTTGAAGGTTGCTTTTATAATCCAAAGTTGCCTAGATTGTTGCATTGTGAGGTCAATTTGAATCTGCCCTCTGTTTTGCATTTTGTTCAATGTTTTTCCTTTTGGTGTATAAAACTCTTTGCACATGGTTTATCTTCCTCCAAGTCTCTGAAGCATTCATGAATTTGGACTTGTTTGACCACTATCCAGCTATCTAACCTCTTTCTTTTGGTGTATGCGTACAAATCAAAATTTGCAAAAGAAAAAGAGTCTCCCATTTGAAGCTTTGGAATAGCTATAGAGCTTATCCCTTGAAGTCTAGGTGCTGTCACATGCTTGTCTTCTAGCTCTTGTCTCAAATGTCACGTGTTCCTTTGTTTTTGTTTCTTTTTTATTAAAAAAAAAGTATTATTTTGCTCTTAATTTTTGTCCACATGTGTAACAACAAGTTGACTTATGTATTTGTACCAAATTAAAAAATATTTATAATAAAAACAATTTGAAATCTGATTTGTTTTATATAAAAAATAATGATTTAATAAACTAATGAAAATATATGGATAACAATAATAAGTAACGAAGCCATTACGCGTAAACGACGAGACGCGAGCGCGCGCACACAAGAATCAAAACACGCACACGAATAGAAGTAATACGCGCAACAACGAGGATAAGTACGAGCGCACGATTCGCAATGATACGCGCGCACGATGAGAAGAAATGCTAGATTGACAACGAACGCAACTCGAACACATTTGTGCAATTGAAACCTACCAAACGAGACACATATTTTGGGGCTTTTTGAAAACGAGAAAAATGCTCGTTAAAATTGGGCGTTTAAAAAAATACAATTTTATTTGATTTTCAACTAGTCGGACAAAATTGGGGTATTACAGCTGCCCCTCTTTATTTCACATTTTGCCGAGAAATATGAATTGGCCTTTTCATATTTGCTGGTAAAATGGAAATAAA
This sequence comes from Oxytropis ochrocephala, assembly GCA_020916435.1. NCBI lineage: Eukaryota > Viridiplantae > Streptophyta > Magnoliopsida > Fabales > Fabaceae > Oxytropis > Oxytropis ochrocephala. The sequence continues at coordinate 15,943,410 of CM037094.1, read as the reverse complement.
GATATAGAAATAATACTAATTTTGTCCGCTTCAGAAAATGTTCAAATTTTCTTTTTGTTATTTTCCTTTTGGAGAAAGGGGGTTAACACTTGTCGCATTAACGTGAAAGCAGTAAATTGGGAAAAGCGGTGAATTGGGAATTCAGAGGTTGCCTAAAACCTTCTAATGCGGACTGTCGTGAGTCCGAGCTGCACGGGGTGGCCTTTTCGAGCGCCGATCAACATCGGTCCGAATCGATTTGATCAATGGATTTACGCTATGCCTTAGGCTGACACAACTAATCCGAAGGACTTAACGAAGTCGGATGGATCCATCGCACGCTCGTACACGATGTTGTGATCTATGGAAGGAGTTCACTAACTCGGTGAGAGTTTACTAACTCGGGGTTGATGGAGTTTACTAACTCGGTGCTGATGGTGATTTTCTAAAAATGAGATTTTCGGGACTCTCTGGTCTGAAGTAACTTTTCTCTTGGATGGTGCATGAAATGCATACACTTGGGCATTTGGATGCTCATGAATGCAATGATTGATTTATGCGAATTTGAAAGTGTAATGCACTACTGTTTGATGCCATGGAGTGACGAATGGTATGGATGATATGAGAATGATGAATGATATGAAGATCTTGCTTTTTTTGTTTATTTTGTTTGTTTTCTTTAAGCAGCTTTCTTTTTTCTGCCTATTTGTTGTTTTTTTCTTTTTGTTTATTCTGTTTGTTTTCTTTAAGCAGCCTTCTTTTTTCTGCTTATTTGTTTTTCTTCGGCACTCTTTTTTTGCTGGTTAAGTCGATTTGCCAGACGGAAGCTGTTCCAGGACGATGATCACGCGAGGATTGCGCACTGGTTCGTCATGACTACTTTTTCACAATTTTATTCACTTGGGAAATCATTTCTTTCTGTATTTTTCAAAGATTTCGTAATGATCCTGTAATGCTCTGAATGTGCACATGTTTTGCAATTCAATTTCATCAATCATAAAAGTTATTATTTTGAAGGAAACTGAATAGATGAAAGCAGAGACACGAAAAGCACATATATGAAAGAAAAGTTGGACTTTTATTGATATAGAAATTGGACGTGTAGAAAGTCACGCCAATTGAAAGTACATTGCAATCTTTCTTTTAAACTAAGAAATACAAGAAAAAGGAACAGATCTCGTGATTTCGTCTCTCAAGTACTTGGTGCCCACCGCCCATACTCATAACCCCGATCACCCCTTATCCGAACCTTTGGGAATGCTTTGGTTGCCTTTTCTTTTCTCAAGCCCAAGTTTTTTCGACCTAATTTTTGCTGGATCGCCTCTTTGCGGGTTTTCAATCCACCAGGGTCGCTCTCGATTTTTCCTAGTCGCCTTTGCGGGTTTTCAACCTAGCGAGCTGATTTTTCCTTGGCTTATCTTTCTCTTTTTTCGTCTATTTTTCTAGGCATAATACTTCTTGACCACATCTGAGTTCACTGGATTTGGGACCTCATCTCCGTCCATATTCGCCAGAATTAAAGCTCCTCCTGAGAATGCCTTCTTCACCACATAAGGTCCTTCATATTTGGGAGCCCATTTGCCCCTGCAGTCTGTCTGGATCGGCAAGATCTGCTTGAGCACAAGATTTCTTTCTTAAATAATTTATATATAAAAATATATAATATATATACTAAACTAAACTAAAACTAAATAATTTATATATATAAATATATAAATATAAATATATATACTAAAACTAAAACTAAACTTATTCAAAGATGATACTTTTGTCTCTGTGTTTTCACATCGAGAATTTTTTGTAGAAGAAGAGATGTCAAGGGTACTTCTGACTTGCCAAACAGACAAAGATTATTGGAAATATATAAATAAACCCTGGTTTTTTACACAAGAAAAACATTTTGAATTGTTGATTCATCGGAGATGGTTTCTTGTCAAAAGCCCTCCTCATCCTCTGTTGGTACAACTGTCCATGACACATTGCGGCCACCCGCTTTTCATCAATGAGGTTCAACTGGTCAAGGCGGAAGCGAACCCATTCTCGCTTCATCAAGTTTTGTCTCCATTAACACCCGCGAGGATGGTATTTCAACCTCAATGGGGAGGATCGCCTCGACCCATATAAACCGTGGGAGTAAGGGGTTGCCCCTGTTGAGGTGCGCATGCGAGGTTCTCAGTAACCATGCGGGGCAAAGGGAGCATCTCATGCCCGGTCATTATAGGTCACAACCATCTTACAGATTATCCGCTTGATATTCTTGTTAGTTGCCTCAACCGCCCCATTCATCTTTGGGCGGTAGGGAGAAGAGTTGTGATCTTTGTATCTTGAAGTCTTTACACAAGTCCTTCATCATTCTGCTGTTCAAATTACTGCTGTTGTCTATGATAATCTTGTTTGGAAGGCCGTAGCGGCAAACCAAATCTTTCTTGATGAACTTAGCAATCATTGAGCTCATTACATTGGGATAAGAAGCAGCCTCCGCCCACTTAGTGAAGTAGTCAATAGCAACCAGAATGAAACGGTGGCCATTGGAAGCTTTGGGTTCAATGGGACCAATGATGTCCATGCCCCACATTGAGAATGGCCATGGTGCGCTCAAGACGTTCAGAGAAGTTGGAGGTACATGGGTGTGATCTGCATAAATTTGACATTTATGGCATCTTCTCAAAATCAGAATGATCGATTCCATCCGCAACCGTGTAGTATCCAATCTCTCAGGATTTTTCTAGCCATTGTGTGCCCGCTGGAATGAACCCCAAATGAGCCTTCATGAACATCTCGCATAATCTTTACTGATTCTTCTCCTGTTACACACCTAAGGAGTACCAAGTCATGCTTTCTCTTGTAAAGGACGTCTCCACTCAAGAAGAAACCTGCTGACAGCCTCCTGAGGGTTCTCTTGTCATTCTCTGTAGCTCCGGGAGGATACTCTTTGTTTGTGATATACTGCTTGATGTCATGGTACCAAGGCTTACTATCTGATCCCTCTTCGACTGCCATACAGTAGTGATAAGCAGGTCGTCCTCGTCTTTGGATTCGAGCGATCGTCAAACTTTTGTCACAGTTGACGTTGAACATAGAAGACAAAGTTGCCAAGGCCTCTGCCAACTGATTCTCGCTGCGGGGTATGTGCTGGAAAGTGATTTCCTCAAAGGGCTTGATTAATTCTTGAATGTAGTCACTGTAAGGAACCAAATCAGGATTTCTTGTTTCCCAATCTCCTTTTACTTGATGGACAACTAAAGCTGAATCTCCGTACACGTCGAGCCTCTTGACTTTCCAATCGAGAGCTGCCTGGATACCCAGGATACACGCTTCATACTCTGCAATATTGTTTGTGACATAGAAGCTTAGTGCAGCGGTGAATGGTATGAAGCGGTTATGCGGAGAGATCAACCTTTATTCCGACCCCGTGCCCCCACATGTTAGAGGCACCGTCAAACAACACTCTCCACCTTTCATCATCTTGAGATTTCCCTTCGTCAAATAATGCCATAATGTTCTCATCTGGGAATTCACATTGCATTGATTGGTAATCCTCAACCGGTTGATGTGCCAGGTAGTCTGCCAGTGTGCTACCTTTAATCGCCTTCTGGGTTACGTACACGAGGTCATACTCCACTGAAGCATTTGCCAACGAGCAATTCTACTGTGAGCTTGAGTTTCTCAAATATGTACTTGATTGGATCCATTTTGGACACCAACGGGTAGTGTGACTCGATATACTTGTCTCGGTCGATGCGCGAATTTCAAAGCTAGAGCACAACAAGTCTTCTCCAATGGTGAATACCTTGCCTCACAGTCTGTGAACTTCTTACTCAGGTAGTAGATCGCGTGTTCTTTCTTTCCTGACTCATCGTGCTGCCCCAGCACGCAGCCCATAGAATTGTCTAGCACAGTGAGGTATAGGATGAGAGGCCTGCCAAACACAGGTGGCATTAGGACTGGTGGATTTTGGAGGTACACCTTGATTTTCTCAAATGCTTCTTGACATTTATCATTCCACTTCATCTCTTGGTTTTTGCACAGCAGTTTGAAAATTGGTTCGCAAGTTGCAGTCAACTGGGAGATGAATCGAGAGATGTAATTTAGTCTTCCCAGGAAACCATGAACTTCTTTCTCTGTTTTAGGTGCTGGCATCTCCAGGATTGCTTGTACTTTGTCCTGAGTTTGTACTTTACGAGGACGCCGAGCGGAACCTCGCGAGTTGACCACGTGCTCTTCATCAGTCTTTGATTTGGCGATCATGTCATCCACATAGACTTCAATCTCCTTATGCATCATGTCATGGAATAGGGTTACCATCGCTCTTTGGTAGGTTGCCCCAGCATTCCTCAACCCGAAAGGCATTCTCCATAGGGTTACGAAGGTGGTTTTGTCCATATCCTCTGGAGCCATTTTGATCTGGTTATAGCCTGAATATCCATCCATGAAGGAGAACATCGAATCTTTGAGCAAGATCTTGCCCACCAAGACGTCAATATGGGGTAGAGGGAAATCATCCTTAGGGCTTGCTCTGTTCAAGTCACGGTAGTCGACACACATTCGGACCTTTCCATCTTTCTTAGGGACCGGAACAATGTTTGCTACCCACTCAGGATATTTTGCCACAGCTAAGAACCCTGCATCAAACTGTTTCTTGACCTCATCCCTAATTTTCAAAGACATTTCAGGCTTCATTCGCCTTAACTTCTGTTTTACCGGGGAACATTCTGATTTCACTGGCAATCTATGCTCAACAATATATGTGCTCAACCCTGGCATGTCCTAATAAGTCCATGCGAATACGTCAACAGTAGTCGGCGGGAGTGAGTGAATCAACTTTTGCGCTCTCTATCCCCCTTTCGGTACCCAACTTTACCTCTTTTTCTGTCTTCCTTAGTACCCAAATTGACCATTTCTGTAGACTCCCCATGGGGCTCAATGACCTTTTCTTCTTGTTCTACCATTCTCATGATTTCCGGAGGAGTATCCCAATCATCCTCAACATCTTCCTCGGCTTGATTAACCGGGTAATCAAAGTCACAGTATGAGTTATGAGCATTATTATTTTCAGAGATTATTTTCGATCTGCATTAGAATGGAGTGGCGAATAAAAACAAAGAAAAGACAAACAAATAAAAGATAAAGACAGAAATTTTATTGAAAATTCAAAATAACACTTTATTGATTGATGAGTTTTGACGAAAACATGCGTGCCCGAATGAAATATCCCAAGGCCTCGGGCAGAGCGAGGATTTGCATTACAACGATAATTACTTTAAATTGAAAAATACGGAAATCCATGATCTCCCGGTTTGCAATTTTCTCTCAAAGAAAGACAAAGAACGCACGGGCCGACAAAGCAGAGCCACTCGAGTTTGATCCTTCTTCAACCACATTAACCTGGTCGGGGTTCAGCATGCCAGCACTCCGGAAGTTGTTCTTAAGGTTAGCTATGACCATTCTCCCCTGATTGGGTGCCCTTCCTCTGCGTTTGGCCAACCATTTCTCCCTCCTGTTAGATGCCAGCCTCTCCCGATCAGCAAGGCTTGGGATGTACCCAATACCGAACCTTTCAATGTTTCCTCTCAACTGGACAGGTGTTGCAATTCCTTGAGAAGCTTTTCCTAGGCCCTTACCGACCTGGTACCCATGTCCTAACATCACCTTTGCAACCATCATGTCAGCCTTGGACCACTTAGGCTCACTTTCAACGAAGACAGCGTTTGAGATCTCCAATCCTTGGAAGGTAGTCTCAAAGGACTCTTCCGCTGCTTCCACATAATACTCAGGTGGTGATCGGTTTATCAATGTTTCTTCCTCCCCGTAGATCACTATCAACTTTCCCTCAGCCACAAACTTGAGTTTCTGATGAAGCGAGGATGGCACTGCCCCAGCAGGATGTATCCAAGGACGTCCTAGCAGGCAGCTGTAGGAGAAACTAATGTCCATCACTTGGAAGATGACATAAAACACTTCGAGGCCTACCTGCAGCGGCACTTCTACTTCTCCAAAAACTTCCTTCACTGACCCATCAAATGCTCTGACCAAGGTAGAGCTCGGCTTGAATATGAGCGATCTACATTCAAATTTTATCCATTATAGACTTAGCAAAGACATTCAAGGATGAACCATTATCAATGAGCACCACGGCAAGTATATAGTCCCCACACTTGACTGAGATGTGAAGAGCTTGATTATGATTCTTTCCCGACGGAGGAAGCTCAGTGTCTGAGAAAGTCAAGTAATTGGATGCTACAATGTTGCCAACAATACCATCAAGTGGTTTTATGTAATGTCATGGGAGGCGTGGGCTTCATTCAAGATCTTAAGCAGATGCAAAGACGATGTGCCTCGAACTAAGCAACAAAGAGAGCATTGAGATCTTGGATGGAGTTTGACTCGGTGGTCTACCACCCGATATTCACTCTGTTTCATTACTTTCGTGAATTCTTGAGCTTCTTTGTCTGATACCCCTCTAACTTCTACAGTTTCTTTGTCTTTTCCTTTACGGGTCCTTTCTTCATCTGTTTTGGATTGCTCTCCCCTGAGGTTTTCAGGAGCATACAACCTTCCACTCCTTGTAATGCCGCTACTCCCAGCGATGTTAGTTATATCCAAAGTGCCATTAGGGACCTCCAGTGTGTTGCGCACATTGCGGCTCCATGGAATCATCCACGGTCTCTCTACTAAGGGTAGCAGCAATGCATGGAATAACAACGATGACGGTCTCTCAAATCACAATGTGAAACTGGCTGGAATTCAGACTACAGGGGATTTCAATCGGTCTCCTGAAGCCTCATTTGCCTGATTGCAAGGTAAATACACTTCCTTCCTTCTCCTGGATTCCCACTTGGACCAGGTGTCTGTCTAAGAGATCTTGGAGAATTGGTTTAAAGCCTTCACACATCCCAATGCGGCGAGGATTATCGCAAGTGTCTTTCCTAGCACACCCCTCTTTGATGACACCAAGACGGCATAATTCAGCATGGATGACATCCAAAGGCATCTGAATGCAATTAACCTCTCTAATCAAACACTGACCACCCTGATCGTCAATGGCATTGGCAGAAGATCCTCCATGCCCCGGCAACGGATTGGTGGTTATATTGGGTTGCTGAAATGATATGCTCTTTGAATCAAGAAAGTCTTGCACCACGTGCTTGAATGCCTTACAATCCTCTACCGCATGAGCTACTGCCCCGGAATGAAAGGCGCGGGTAGCATTTGCATTATACCCTCTGGGATAGGGAGGCTGATATGGCTTCATTTGACGAGTACTGATTATTTTATTGGCGATGAGATAATTGAACAAGTCCGTGTAGGACATGGGAATAGGATCGAAGACAACAGGCTTCCTTTCACTATAGTTCTGGTACTGGTGGTTTGACTGAAATGGCTGTGCAGGTGGTGCCTGAGAAGGAAACGAAATAGCTTGCAGATTGTTGCGTGATGGACCACTGGCTTCGATAATTGCATTGGTTTCACCCTCTTTCATCTTGTAGGACCCAGAAAAAGGCTTTTTCTGACTAGAATGAGGTGTTGGGCCATGAGCTATCCTTCCGCTGCGCATGCCGTTCTCTACTCTTTCCCCTGTGACGACCATCTCAGAGAAATTTGAGGCTACGCTGCCGACTAACCTATCATAATACACCGCAGGAAGGGTTTCCATAAACATGTGGACCATTTCTTTGTCCAGTAGAGGGGGTTTTACTTGAGCAGTGAGGTTCCTCCACCTCTGAGCGTACTCTTTGAACGACTCATTATCCTTCTTAGACATACATTGCAGCTGAGTCCTATCTGGAGCCAAATATTGTTATACTGGTATTGACGCATGAAAGCATCTGCCATGTCTTTCCAGCGGCGGATATTGGTTGGCTCCAACTGCATGTACCAGTCAAGGGGAGCTCCAGCTAAACTTTCCTGAAAGCAATGCATCATCAAGTTGTCATCACGGGCATGGGCAGTCATCTTCAGGCAGTACATTGTCACATGACTGACTGGGCAAGTCGTCCCTCTGTATTTGTCAAAAGTTGGTGCTTTAAACTTGGGATGCAGGACTAGATCAGGGACCAAACACAGCTCATGGGCATTTCTGGCCTGGGAACCCGCTCCTACAACAGCTCTTAATCTCTCTTCTAGCATCTGATACTGACTTCTAGCTTCAGTAGGGTAATTCTGTGGGAAACCGCCAGCACCATAGTGAGGGTTATTCATTGATACCACGGCCGGAGTCATGTGGGGGTGAGCAATATTCTGAGCGATTGGGCCCTGTACTCGTGGATGAACCATTATTGGTGAGTTGAAACCCGCCGGAGTTCCTGGAGCAGTAGCAGGAATTGGGATCTGAATCTGGGCTTGAGGCGTCCCCGTTCCAACTTCATTTACAACGGTGTCAGGGTGAGCGTGCTCCGCGGTTCCTGAAGGATCTCTTCCGGGGTTTGCATCAGCAGCAGGAGGCGTATAGCCTAGTGGGAGACCATAGAGAGGCCATTGCACAGCTTGAAGGGTTTGAGAGATCCCAGACCCAGGAAGGGGAGGAGGATTGTTCACGCCAGCAGCAGCAGCTTCGGTTGTGCCAACATCTCTTAAGGCACTTAGCACTCTTATGACCTCCGCCATTTGAGCCTTTATGACTTCCATCTCAGCTTGAATGACTTGATTCCCCTAATTCTGACCATGCTGACCCTGGCCATTAGGATTCAGACCTCCTGGAATTCCGTCATTCTGATGTGGCTGTGGATTGCCCTGATCAGCGTTGGCTTGATTGTTCTCCATGTTTCTTGCTTGCAGACGCGTCCAATAGCGATGATTAACCAGCATGCCTGACTTTCTGTTGACGGAACACACTTATGAACACAAGAACGAATGAATGAATGAATGCAATGCGAATGAATGCATGTTTGGTTTGTCTTGGGCCGAGAATCGCAGTGTATTATGTCTTGTCATAGATACACAGGTAGATCATTGATTATTCTTATTATATTACTTTCTTTGTATCATAATGAAATCGGAATCTGGAAGTGAAACAGGTGTATTCCAAACATTTGAATTTAAACAAAATACTTCAAAATCTGAATCCAAAAGTACGACATTCTGATACAATGATTGAAAAGGAAAGGTACAATAAAAACAAAAATGGAAAATTACAATAAAGAAGCTCAAATACAAAGAGCTTTGACATTTCTACTCCTTTTCCTTTTGTTGTTGGTTGAGGTACTTCTGGCTTTCTCTTTGGCTTCCTCAACTAGGGCTCTGCAGTACTACACAAATTTGTACACCTCAAGCGGGGTGTTGAGGGAATGCATCTCAATTTCATCTTTTCTTAATTTCTTGGGAACATCTGCAAGAGCCTGGTTGGCTAACTCTGATAGCTTGGAGAACCTATCCTTCCAGTGTTGAACTTCATCCTCATTTCAATGATGGTATGCGCTCTTCAATCTTACCGAAAGCAAAACTCAACATAGTGATGTTCCCAACATCGACTTTCATCCTCACTTGCTTAGGTATGCATGCGATGTGTGAAGGCTCCTCTTCAACTCATCAGAATCCTCTTGTTCTGCTTTTAGGGCCCGCTGATATTCTCAAATGAGTCTCTCTCTTGCACAACACTGTCTAACTTACTCTCCCATTCAGCTTGTAACATGTGGGATTCTCTTTTTGACTTGGCAAGCAAGCTTTTCGCAGTTCTCTCTTCCATTTTTGCTTCATCCCACAATTCTTTCCACTGATTGGCTTCTTCCAGGGCCTTCTTCTCTTTCAAGCTTCGCCTCTTGATTTCCTCCTTGGCTCCTTGCAGATACCTTTGAACTTCTAACTTGCTCTCCTCTTCCCCTTTTAGTTTCTGACTGAACTTCTCAATGGTAGCAGACTTGAGGGCATTTTCTTCTTTCAACCTTTTGTTCTTCAGAGCCATCTTCTCTATCTCAGTTTGCAAAGCTCTCTTCTCTTACTCTGCCTTCATCAGAGCCAACTTAACCTCGCCTAACTCTTCGACAACAGGAACACTAGCGTCTACTACTTCCCTCTCGACTTGCAATTCTTTTTGGTAGGGCAATTGAACACTCTGGATTCTTTTTCCAAGCCACTGAGCGAAGGTAATACCACTAGTCCTCTGAGCAAGCACTACTTTTCCCATGCGAATGTACTCAAGGCTTGCAAGACCTTTCTAAGCAAACTGTCATCTTTTGGTCCTCCCTCAAAGATGTAAAACGGGAATATCATCTCTTCAGTAGGCGAATTCCTCATCGGATATCCCAATTGCCTCAGAGTCAGAGACGGGTTGTAGTTGATGCATCCCTTAGTGCCCATCAGCGGGACATTTTGAAAACCACCACAGCGGAAGACTACCTTAGGCCTATCTTCCCAGCAAGAGATACCAACGGATCGAGTGCTCATCTAGACTCTCTAGAAACTGGATCCAGTCTTGAATACTCATAGCTTTCACCTCACAAGTTGCAGTGTAGTCAATCAACTTTTCCACTCGTGTTGGATTGGTGAAGGCATGAATAAGAAGCCAAGCGTACAACAGGTGAGAAGAGCAAGAGATTTTCTTCCTTCTCAAGTCACAATGATGAGTAAGAGCAGAATAAGTGTCAGCAAGGATGGCGGGAATTGGATTAATGGGGCTCCTCCCATTCTGAAAAGCTAGGAAAATGCCAATAACGGTCACATCTGCATACCTCTCAATCTGCGGGAAGAGAACAACTCCAAAAATTGCTAAGGCCAAAACTCGCTTGAAGACAACCCAATTTTTAATTCTGGCATAGGCTTCCATTAAACCCTCAAGGTAGCTCTGCGGGAAACCTATCACGTTGTTTCTCTTCTGCTTTTGGAGCTTTAACAATGCAAAGAAACCCTCATCCGTGTAAGATTGTTCTTGATATCTGGTAAGGGACGACTGGTCGAGTGAAACCCAAAATCTGGCGATATTCTTCCAATGTGGGGCCATTTGAAATTTTTTGAAAAGAAAGCATCTGATTTCAGGATCATAGAATCTACTCAGAGCCACAATAGCCTCAGTCTGCACCTTTAGCAACAACAACTTCCGGAGATTCCCAAAGGTACTATCAAAAGATCCCCGCTCAATTGGTCCATCAATGCAACACACTTCTTCAGACTAGTCACATCTACCTTGTTTACAGCTGGGTACCTTGGAGTATACACCGTTTCCCTTCTGGATTCCATGTCGTATCTATGACAAGAATTTCTTATTACTTGTGATCCTCGGCAAGCAAACCATGATGAAATGCAAAGATGCATGCGAGAATTGTTGAAAATGTATGTTTTATGCAAAGGATGTATGCAAATGATGATGATGTTTTAAGCCTATGCAACTTAGAGAAAAGTCCTTATTCAAGTTTTTTTTTTGGAAAATGCGGGCCGTACGTGGCTTCATATGGACCTAGTAAGAGAAAGGCTACAACGGACTCTTTTCTCTTTTTGAAAAGAGTAGGCCACATGCTACCTCGTGACGGACCAGGTGAAAAGAAAGGCTACAACGACGGCTCTTTCTCTCTTTTTGAAAAGAGTAGCCACATGCTACCTCAGACGGACCTAAGCAAAAGAAAGGCTACAGCGGCAGCGGCTATTTCTCTATTTTCTCTTTTTGAAAAATCTCCTTTCCTTTTTTGAAAACGTGCCTAGATTACAATGCAACACACAATTTGGTATGCCCCTTGTGTCCCTACTGAAAGGGGACCTAGGTTCTAGGACAACTCAAATGTTCCTCCCATGTGGGTTCTAGTCACTTCCTCACCAGTTACATTGGGGCTAATTCTCTCTCACAATAGCACCCACAACGATGGAACGCCATCCGGTGTGAGGCATCATGAAAGAGCATACTCTGGTTGAAACTTTCGTGAGAGTCGAGAAGGACAACAGTCCAATTGCCAGTCACTACTTGTTTCCACTCTCCTAAGTTTTGTCAGACCTTGGGTTTTAGGCCCCTCTCAAAGCACATAATCATAAGGGTGTGAATGTGTGTGGCAAGGGCATACCACTTAAAACTACCCAACACATATTACCCCACTGCAAATGAAAACCCGGAACAAAACCGGACAAAACAAGCAACAACATGTTGTCTACACACTGGGGTTCAATATCAAATAAGCTAGCCTAGGGTTTCAACAACAATCAAGTGCATTGCTTACCTCAAGAAAGGGAGCCAAGAAGAGGGGATCATAGCAAGATGGGGGAAATGCATGAGGGTACTAAGCACATAAGCAAAGAGGAGGAAGGAAAAACAAACATGGAAGAAGAGAAAACAAATGCACATGCATACAACATGATAAGAAAGAAGAGGAAACCGAAAAGGGATAGAAGCAAACAAAGTATCCAAATCAAATCGATAGCACATTAAACCACACATTTAATTAGTTAGGCTTGACCCACTTAAAAAGGAAAGTCCCATTGAAGTCGCTACTATTGCGCGAAAAAGTCCCCGAGGATCTTTCTTCGTTTACAACTTTTAAAACAATGAAGTCGCCACCAATATTTTTATAAGGAAAATATTGAAGAAAACCTTTTGGAAAGCGAATGGCCTTTTAGAAACCGGAAAATTTGGGTTCGGGGTCGATTAGGCATGGGAAGGTATTAGCACTTCACACCTCCTTTCTACCGAAAGGAACCTTTAATTAAACGTGTGGTTTTAAGTGTTGATTTGGAAGATATTTAAATTTGCCTCTTTATAGAAAAGGGAATGAGAAGACTTAATGAAAATTTTTATTTTTGGCGCTTGACGAGAGTTAGCCTCTCGCTCCTACGTATCTCGGTGCGATGGAGAATTCAAAGCTACGTAGTTCTTGTTTGTCTGAAAAAGGGTTTTGTTTTTAATCTTTTTTAGAGTTTTTCGCAAAGGGGTTGAGCGTTCGCGATGACCAAACAACAACGATTTAGAGTGGCCGCACTAATAACTCTTTTTGAAAATGGGATCATCACTAACAATCAAACGGCAACGGCACGAGTGACTATTGATAACAATCGGTTTTTATTTTGATTATTGAAAAGGTTTTCGCAATTGGGGGGGGGGGGGACTGTTTGTGAAGACCAAACAACAACAGTTTAGAGTGGCCGCACTACTAACTCCCACGGGAATGAAATCATCACCCACAATCAAACTACAACGGCGCGAGTGATCATCAATGACAATTAGATTTGATTTTTGATATTTCCAAGATTCGCTTTTGAAAAGTGTTTCGTTGGTTTGATTTGGGGAAAATGTTTTGATAACTTGAAAAAGGGTTCGCAATTGGGTTGATTCTTGTTTATGGAATGATTTTGATGCTTGAAAATGCTTTTGATTGAAAGTGGGCCTAGACTACACACATTATGACACAATACATATATAGGCAAAGGCATTGTATAATCGATAGGGGGGTGCAGAATTTAAATAAAAGAGTGTAAGAAGCTGCAGGGGTTGTACTATTAAATATGGGGTGTAAAGAGTGAGCCCAGTAGCGTTTTTTGGCTCCAATGCGAAAATGGGCTTATGTAAAGGGGGGGTATAAAAAAACCATGTCTTAAAAAAAAGGGTGGTGTAAACATTAATTAGAAATCAGATTCTTGGCAATAACAAAAGAAATAATAAATAAATAAATACATAAAAATAATAAACAACAGCCCACACTATTAATTTAGTTTAGGATTCTGCAACCCTATCTTTATGCTCAGCGCCGTTCCATTCCCTTTTTTAGAGAGAGAGAAGCAGATCGAGAGAGAGAGAGAGAGAGAGAGAGGGTACCACGAGAGGGGGGGAGGTTTTGACGACGATGGTGTGATGCTCACGGTGGTCTGAGCGACGAGGTAGCGAAGGCGTGTGGTGGTTAACCGGCGACTGCGGAGACGTGGTGGTGACGGTGATGCGCGACAGTGCTTCGTCGGAGGAGAACACAAATGTATCAACGCTTCTAGTTTCTGGTTCCTTTCATTCTTTATGGTTCTGTACCATTCTTCTCTCCTACTCTCTAATCTATTTTCTTAAAAAATCTGATTTTGAGGTTTTTTTTGAAGAGATATGTTATTGAAAGCTATCTATTGTTGCTATTGCTTTGACTGAAGCCCTCTTCCTCTCTGTGTGCCTACTCAAGTGAACTAGAGCTCAGATGTTGTGATATTCTTTTGCTAGTATTTTCTGTCTTAGTGTGTGGGTGTGTTTCTGTTGCGTTTGTTGTGTATTTGTGTTTGCTGTGTGTTTGTTTGCTGTGTGTTTGTTCTCCCCTTTGTTGATGTTTGAAGGCTGCTTTTATAATCCAAAGTTGCCTAGATTGTTGCATTGTGAGATCAATTTGAATCTGCCCTCTGTTTTGCATTTTGTTCAATGTTTTTCCTTTTGGTGTATAAAACTCTTTGCACATGGTTTATCTTCCTCCAAGTCTCTCGAAGTAGAACTACATTCAAAAAACAAAAAAAACCAAAGCGAATCGCAGAACCGAATCGAATCGAATCAAAAAATCGAAGCTTTTCATTATAATTCGCAAATCGAATCGTTGTTTATAGATCACGATTCACTAATCGAATCATTAAACTTAGTTCGGTTCATGAACCAACAAAACCGAACTGGTGGTTCTGTTAAACACAATTCAGTGGAGAAACTTTATAGACCTGACAAAGCATGACGTTGCAATGCACAGTGTCTTTTAAAAGAGCCACAAATAAATAATCAAACCACCGATTGAAAAAAAAAACATTAACTCAACAGATATGAAAAAAATAATTAACTTGTCATTGAACGTGGTACAGTAGATGGCTAGATGCTAATATTGTTTGTTTCTAAATAAATAGTCTTTGCAGTAAGATATACATTTTTTAATGATTCATTTTATTTATTTTGAAATAATACCCTTTCTTTTGACTTATTTTATATTAAGTATATGTTCTTTAATATATTTTTATAATAAAATCTTTTGATACTCTTTTCCATTTTAATTTTTTAACAAATTGAAAAAAGTTCATCGAATCATCAGTTTTTTTTTACAATAATCATCACTTTTTCCTCAAAAACAAAATCATCATTTTTATATTATTCATTTCATTTTTTTCGACACATATTCATTTCATTTATTAAAAATTGTTGATGTCAATTTTTTATTATTAAAAGTTGTTCAAAAAAGTTTGGTTAATGGTTCAGTCCATTTCGAGTTCCAAAAATTCAGATAGAGCAGTTAATAAAAGTTCATTTTCTGAAGCAGTTCGGTTCGGCATTAAAAACTATGAACTGAACCACTAACACGATTCGGTTGGTTCAAAAGCTGTTAACGTTAGATTCGATTCGATTCGTGAACTGCTTTATCAATTCGATTCGATTCTTCACTGAACCGAACCATGAAAAACTTCTACTCAAGCATTCATGAATTTGGACTTGTTTGACCACACTATCCAGCTATCTAACCTCTTTCTTTTGGTGTATGCGTACAGATCAAAATTTGCAAAAGAAAAAGAGTCTCCCATTTGAAGCTTTGGAATAGCTATAGAGCTTATCCCTTGAAGTCTAGGTGCTGCCACATGCTTGTCTTCTAGCTCTTGTCTCAAATGTCACGTGTTCCTTTGTTTTTGTTTCTTTTTTATTAAAAAAAAAGTATTATTTTGCTCTTAATTTTTGTCCACATGTGTAACAACAAGTTAACTTATGTATTTGTACCAAATTAAAAACTATTTATAATAAAAACCATTTGAAATCTGATTTGTTTTATATAAAAAATAATAATTTGATAAACTAATGAAAATATATGGATAACAATAATAAGTAACGAAGCGATTACGCATAAACGACGAGACGCGAGCGTGCGCACACAAGAATTAAAACACGCACACGAATAGAAGTAATACGCGCAACAACGAGGATAAGTATGAGCACACGATTCGAAATGATACGCGCGCACGATGAGAATAAGAAATGCTATATTGACAACGAACGCAACTCGAACACATTTGTGCAATTGAAACCTACCAAACGAGACACATATTTTGGGGCTTTCTGAAAACGAGAAAAATGCTCGTTAAAATTGGGCGTTTACAAAAATACAATTTTATTTGATTTTCAACTAGTCGGACAAAATTGGGGTATTACATGTATCGAAACAACTAGCAACCTTCCCATTAAATAGAATAGATAACTTTTCCAAATGAAGAATAATCTTGATCTCAAAACTTGTCATAAACCCAAAGACGTTCAAAAGAAAGTTTCAGTCAAGGGGGGTATCAAAAGCCTTTTTAATACCAATTTTTAATGTTAGATTATCTCCAAATGCCCTTTTATTCAGCGAATTAGTAACCTCCAATAAGACAAATCTTTATTATATTTAAACTAGTTTTTTACCCGTGCATACGCACGGGTGATACCGTATGGTCGGTTTATTGTGATGAATTTATAATAGTAATTTGAAAGATATTCATAAGTTGTGAACAATGTCAAAAATGTATAATTTGAAATTCAAAGAGGAAATAGATAAGTATTGTGGCATATAACATACAAATGCAAATTATAAGTATTAGGAAATTAGAGGTAAAATATGCATCCCCGTTGGGCATTCCGTTAGCAGCCTCGTTGACGCTCCCGTTGGCTTTGGTTGCGACTGTTGTCGCGACTTGCGTTGCAGATCCCATTGTCAGTGTTTCTACTAAACTATCGAGTAATTTATTTTTAGTAAAAATGGAATTTTCTTTTAATGTTTTTGACAAAAAAAAAAAGGAAAAAAGTCGAGTTAAAAATGATGGAAAAAGATTTATTAGAAAAATTGATCTTTGTATGGTCAAGTGTATTGCTATGAAGTCATAATAATAATTTGGAAGTTATTCATAAGTTATAAACAATGTCCAACATATATGATTTCAAATTCAAAGTGGAATATGCATCCCTGTTGACAATCTGAATTACATTGATCCATAATAATGTATTTGGACATTAAAGGTAAAATATGCATCCCCGTTGGCCCTCCCGTTGGCGCTCTCATTACCTCTCTCATTGTCAGTTCGGTTGCCTCTCCCGTTGCCACTCCCATTTTGTCAGTCTCTCGTTGTCGCTCACGTTGCCACATTTTTATAAGTAAGTTATTTTGAAATATTTGGTAGTGGGTAAAGTTTTTTTATTTTTACAATTCATAGTGATTAAATTGATTGATCTTAATAGTTTTAAAAGATAGATCTTAATAGTTTTAAAAGATAGATTATAGAAAATAATAAATTATAGATAAAGTAAAATTGAAGAAAAAATAAAATAATATTTTCTAAAATATGCACTCCCGTTAGCGCTCTCTTTTTTTCCTCACTGCTCCCCACTCCTTTTCCCGTTGTTGATTTCATTGTCGATCGACATTATTTGGTCCCATTGCCACATATTATGACTTTTTTTCTCTATAAGAGTTAATTTAGAAAACTTAAGTTTAATTTTTTTACAGCACGCGTCTTTTTTGACAATGGGTAGTGGTTAAAATGATTAATTTGATCATTGTAAAAAAAGTAATTATTTTTAGTAGTTTGACTAAATTATAAAAATAGTGAGTAAGTATTTTTAGTAAAAAGAGGAAAAAAATTAATTTTTATGACAAAAGAAACTGGGAAAAAAATGATGAAAAATTATTTTGTATTTAAAAACAGTTTTTAGAAAAAAATGTTTTTTTTTTTAAGCAAAGAATTTTTTTTTTTAAAAAAACAGTTTTTTAAAAATGAAAAACAGTTTTTTTTAAAAAATGAAATTAGTTTTTAAAACTGAAAATAAAACTTTTTTTTGAAAAAAAGTGAGATCGACACGCAGCGTCAACATGTCGGTGACAATGCGTCAGCGTGACGATGGCGTAGCGTACATCGCGTCGATCAATTTTTTTTAAAAAGCTGACACCAATAGTAATTTATTTGTCTTTTAGCGGTAAAATGACCAAAATACCCTTATTTTGTGACAAATGTCAAATTTATAAGATGTCTAAAAATGTAAATTTGCTGGCATTTGATTTTATTATTGTTAAAGTAGATAAGAGTTTGACACATAGACTCTCCACCTCACACATAAAAAAAGCTACGTAATCACTGTAAAAAGCCACGCAAGACACACTAAAAATATGTGTCATACACCTCAGCATCAAAATAAAATGAGACAAAATGTTTAAAAAGAATAATAACGTAATTATTGTCGTAATTAAAACCGGTATTAAAACCGAAACATTACATCTAATTCAAAGGAGATCACCATTTAATTCTAATGGAGTATATGGTGATCACCATTTAATTCTTGCTGTCAGTCAAACATATTTTGAATTTTTAAATTGGTGGCATTATAACGATTGATATACCATTATAACGATAAGCGACAATGAGAAATATTCTATTTTTAGTCATCAATATATATATATATATATATATATATATATATATATATATATATATATTAGTAATTCAAAGTAATTATTATAACAAAATTAAATAGTATAATATCTCATGTAAAAAAATGAATAATATCGTAATATTATAAAACAGTATAATAGCATTTTTTTTTACAAGAACAATAGCATGTTATAATTACACACCTCTTAACTACACACATTTGAGATTTGAGAATAAGTACACATAAGCTGCTCACTAAAACACCTCTATTTCTGGTGACCAACCAACTCTCTTACTCTCTCTCTCTCTCTCTCTCTCTCTCTCTCTCTCTCTCTCTCTCTCTCTCTCTCTCTCTCTCTCTCTCTCTCTCTCTCTCTCTCTCTCTCTCTCTCTCCTGACATTAGAACATTATTACTAATAATTTAATTTCCATTTTTACTAAACCCGGCGGAAATTTCGTTCGTTTTAATTTTGGCATTGAGAAAAATCAAATTTAAACATTTGGTGCATTTATCAAAATTTCCCTCCAACAACTATAACCAATAACAAAAATCAAATCCATTTTCTATTTTTTTTACTAAATCATTCTGTTTGGGTTTTTGGTATATCGGATCCAAATCAAAAACCAAAAAAACGATAACCAAAAACGAAAAGAACAGAGAAAACCTAGACGACGGTCTCCATAAAGAAAACAAAGCAAGAGAGGGAAAATAAGAAAGAATAATTTCAGCTGCAACGATTTAGATCGAAGAAGGACGCTATAAACAGTGAGAATAAGAAGTCATTGATTGAGTCTTGATTTCGAATTTAGAGGATGAGCCTACTTTGCTTTGTGTCGTTTATGATGGTCAAGGTAAGATTTTAAAATATCTGGCTATTTGAATCGATTGCATAATACTATTTGTATTACACTACAAATTGCTAATTAATGTCTTATTTTCAATGTTATTGTGATATTTTTTTACTTTTTCTATTTTTTGTCTTCTCTTTTTTTTTTTTTTTGTAAAAAATGCATACAAATAATCTCTTAGCTTGTGCTTAAAGGTACTAAAGTAATCAATTCGAGAAATGATACTACTCAAGTGGAGGTGACCAAAAATCTGGCTGCAACTAAAGACTGAAACTTGCAGTTGCATATGATGACTCTGAGATGCACTAAAGTTCAAAAGACTTTTGAGTAGAGAATTGAGTTCCATGACATCCATCAATGTATAGATGATGAATTTTTTTTTGATATTAACGCAAGTTGTAGGCTTCATTTTGTTGCAATGGTTGATAGCATTTTTTGGCTTTACTGGGTGTTCGGTTTGGGCATTAGAGATTTAGGTTCTAAATTTGTTAGGATTGGAAATTAAACTTTTGGCCATTAGGGGTCCTTTGCTTTCTTACATATATTTGTTACTTATTAGTCTTTGATTACTGTCACTTGCTGTTTGCTCTTATGTGTGTTCTTTGTAAGTGAGAGACGAGATGGTAATGGCTGTTGTGGGGCAGTTGCGAAAACACTCTAGAGCTCTTGGTTCTTCTCTCTATTATGATATGGTTAGTGGTAATCCATTTTTTCTCACGAAGCATGTGCTTATTTTGCTGATGAAATTTTCTAATTTTTCATTGTTTAATAGGGAAAGTTGACGCCTTTCCTATGTTTGAGGATACCTTCAGATGAGCAGGCTGGAAATGTCAAAAAAATTAAAAAATAGAAACACAGTGGCACCCCAGATGATACTAAATTATGGAAATGTTCAAGCTTATTAAAGAAGAAGGAAAAAGTAACTTTATTATATATTCCAATTGATGTTGATAAATTAAAAAATTCAGTGGCAGATTATATTCAACAATCAGAGAAAAGGAAAAACCCGTTGGAAGGTTTGCCTTCCTATCCTAAAGGGTTCTTAAAATTAACAATTTAGTACTCACTCACTTTGTTAATTATTATTCTTCTTTGGATGTTTTGAACTATTTTATTATTCTTCTTGGATTTTTGAACTATTTTATTGAGTGTAATAATTCCATTAGGATTGGATCATTGCAAGATCAAGCAACATTGTATATTTTTTTGTAAGAGTAGCATTATATTTTGTATATTTATTTCATCATTCGCCTCCATGATTAAGTCGACTGTAGAGTTTCAGGTTTTTGAGTTTGTTCAGCCTTGATTTTTGGTTTGGTGAGAAGTTAAAACCTCATACTGCTCTTAGGTTCTTATTGTTATTGTTATTGTTGTAGTACTGTAAAGATTGTTTTGTTTTCTTTAGTGTTATTTTTGCATTTTCTTCTAATTTACAGCTTACATTGGGGCTTTTGATTAACAATCTTAGTTGTACTGTTTAGATTGAGGTTCTTGACAAGTAGTATTCTAGCCATGTAAGTAAGATTTGCTTTATTATTTATTAATTTGCTAATGATTTATCCTTCTTGCTTTCTCTTATACTGATAGTGCTACTCTTCTTTTCTTTTGCCTCCTCTTTATGGTCCCATCAATTATTCTTTCTCAAAAGAAAAATCTCAAAATTCAATGATTGCTACGTTAAGAGATAGTCAATTGTTAAGTACACACTTTCAAACAGTAAGCTAGGCCATAATTTGTTGATCACAAATTATGTTTCCCTGATGGCATGCACAGTTCACAACAGATTACATATGAGTCAGTTTAGACAATGGTTAATTAAGCCAAGAAGCTGCCATAAAGAAAAGTGACATGTAAGCAAAGTGGCATGCATAATTCTCAATGGATTGCATATCATTATATATATTGTATTTGGTTTCGTTCTAATTTTTCATCATTATGTAAAACCAAATATTTACAAATCATATATTAACTTAATCCATTGAGGGGATTGCAAATCATATATTAACTTAAGATCGTTTTTGACTATATATGTCACATTCATTTTGTTTTTACACAACTTCTCTGTCACTTGATAAAAATCTGAATTTTCATTGTGAGTAGTTTTCTATTGCCTACCTGTTAGTGTTTTCCTTGGGGTTGGGGATGGTGATTTTACGGGTTTTACTGTAAGTAATATGTATCCTTTCCATTTCCCTGTTTCTTTACTTTTTACATTTGTTTAGTTGGACAGCTGAGTTACTATAAGCCTTTGAATGTGTTTAGAATATGGGAGTTTGAGGTACTATAAGCAGTAGCACTCTTTTTATTTTAATTTGCAGACAGATAATATATATATATATATATATATATATATATATATATATATATATATATATATATATATATATATATATATATTCCTAACAATAAAAGAACAACTTCTAGCTATAATATCATACTTATGGCAACAAAAGGACAATACAATAAAGGAGTTATCAGATTTACAGTTAGTGGCTACATTGTTGCTAAACAATGCTTTCATTGTTATATAAGGGGTATATCACTTCAAACAACAATCCACTGACATAGAATTCCCAAAACACCCCTAAATAAATTATTAAAACCCTGATACACCCTTTTGTAACCCCCTTTCTTTTCCTAAAAACCCTTCTTTTGTTGTTAAATAATTTAGAGATTTGTAAGAACATGAGAAGTTGTTTTGTGTTTGTGTAACATACTGAAAATCACTTATTTTAAAAAAATCATTCTTAAAAACCGATTTTTTGAGAAGCTACTCAAAACAGCTTCTCATATGAAGCAGTTTTTAGATTAATTTCAACTTTTCATTTTTTCAAGAATCTGTAACAAACGGATAGCATGTCGTCATAAGTGATTATTTTTTAAAAAAAAGTGATTTGTTTTTTAAAAAATAAACCGTAACAAATTAATGGGCTCTAAGTTTTCTGCTAATACTTATTTTTTGAACAACCGTTTATGAACCCTTTCATATAGCTAAATACCCAAATTACATTATCTTATATCAATTTTGTATTTTATATTTCTTTCTATAACTATATTGTTTAGTAACACAATAACAAATTTTAAAATCCAATATTTTTTATTAGTAATAGACTTCATTGATTTTTAAATTTATAAATTGGAATTTATTAAAACTTTTACTCTAATCAAATTGTTAATATGATTTTACAAACATTTTTACGACAGTAAAAAATACTTCAAATATATTGTCCTAACATTTTTACGACAGTAAAAAAATACTTCAAATATAAATTGGAATTTATTAAAACTTTTACTCTAATCATATCTATATATTATAATATAATAATTCATAATAGGTTTATTCGCCGTTATGTACAAATAATTTTTTACGTCAGATAACACACTAAAATACCAAACTGACGTTACAATGAGATGTATACCCGTGCTGGCACGGGTGATACATACTAGTACATCTGATATATCTATCTAACAACTTTGTATGTAACCTCTTTGTTTGGATCAATTTTAGCTAACCGGCCTGCAATAATCTTAGACTGAATAACTCAACTCTATATACCTTAAGGATTGAGGAAGGCTTAGTGAGACTGAAATTGTCTTCCTTAAAAATAATAGGAGAGATAGTCTCATCAATTAAATCACTGGCAGTACAATTGTTACTTGACGCAAATAAGGATTGATAGATAATATTTGAGAATGTGCCTTTTATTAGTAGTAGGCATGTCAAATAGATTTTCTCATCCTCTCAAGAAAGATATGTGTTTAGTAACCCTTCTCACTTTTTCCATCTTGTAGACGTACTCAATATTTCAATCACCATGAGTATGTCACATAACACGTGATTTCTCTTTCCTAAAATTTTCCTATAAGTACAAACATAGCCTTTTGTAAATCCAATTGACCTGCTTTTTCTCTAGAGAAATTTATGAGTAAGAAAGTTACTATCAGACTATTTCCACAGAGAACGTTTGTTAATGTAAGTAGTGATGTGTCATAAATAGCAGTAATGTAAACCTCCTCTGCACCATGGGAGATAGAAAAATAAATCTGTTGAATAGAAGAAGAAATAAGTTTTGGGTTTAAATGATCCTAACAAATGTGCAGCAAATTAGGATGGAGGTCCATATTCAATTAGTAGCAAAAAAATACCCCTATACTGAGAGGGACTTGCTGGCTAGTAATCCAAGGCTATGCAATAAAAATAAGGCATATCTCCCACTTGCTTAAGAAAAGTAGTTAGGTCCAATAATTATAAGGTCAACTCTATTTTCATTAACAAAGAATGGAATAGACCGACTATGGTCACACATATATAAGAATAAAATAAAACGTTTTTTTGGTTTCATGGAAATGAATAGAAATGAAAACGAAAAAAAAACAATGAAAGTAAACTACCCTTTCATTTTTGAAAGATGAATTACATTCTAGAAATTAGATCATGTAAATCTGCCACATGCATAGTTAAACATTGATCCGTACCTGAGAGTCCTTGGAGTGGACCACTCGGGTCTAAGATCGTACTGCTGCTGTTGAAGTCACGAGCAGAGCTCGATGCATGTTGTACCTAGAAAGACACTCCAACGCCAAAGTCAGGGGAGAAGAAGTCATAGCAGAGAATTAGTTACGTGTTAAAAGTGTACCTTTCTATAGGGGTTGACCCCTATTTATAGAGTCAGAAGGCGCTTCCTGACCGTAGGATCAGCCAGTTCGATCTCAGCCACTAATCACGCCCTTCATGCGTTTCATAGGTCCAATTTTTTATAGCGCCTCTTTAATAGTGCTTTATAGGAGAAGCACTGTCATAGGTCTCTAAGCCAAAATTTATTTTAACATAAGGTTTTTTTGTTGACCAAAACATAAGTTTTAAATACAACAAATTTAGTTTTAGTCTCTGTACAATTGCAAATCTTCAAAGTTTAGTCCCTATGAAAATGTAGACCATATTTAGTACCTTCCAATAAAAAACATGCTTGTCATTTTAATACATTCAGAGACTATAACGAAAAAAAACGTATTAATCTGGAAACGAAAAAACAAAATCAAACGAAAAAAAACTAATTGAAGTTCCATTATGAGATCTCATGAAGAAGAAGACATGTGTTTACGTAACATATATCATTTCTTGGCTACTCTCTTTGATAACGGGTTTGAATCCTATATCCGCCAAAATGCTAATATTTTTTAAAAGAAAAACCAAACCTAAAGAGTAACCGTTGTGACTTAATGCTATTATAGGTCACTTATGTCAACACTCCTTCAAAAGCCGCACTATAGTATGGGATCTATGACAACACTTTTTATGAACAAGCGCTTTTAAAGGGGACCTATAAAAGCGCTTCTTAAGTGTTTGGAAGCACTTGTCATAACTTATAACAAACATCGAATAGACAACGCTTTTATGCTTGTTGTCATAGGCTAAAAAAGCTACTGTCAAAGCCCATTTTTGGCGTAGGGTCCATTGATATCTTCGTTTGCAATTTTGAGGATACTAGGATTCCAAATCACCTTTAGGACCAACCATTTTCTTAAAAAGTAATGTTATCTAGACATTGAATTTTTGACAAAAATCAACAAAAACCAACTTACAACACCAATTAACCAAGTTTTTTAGACTATTAGCCAAGTGATCAATTAACCAAGTTTTTAATCAACACCAAAAATCGTGAAAAAGTTAAGGTTAGCTAATTGTCTAAAAACTTGGTTAATTGGTGTTGTAAGTTGGTTTTTGTCTATTTTTGTCAAAAATGCAATGTCTAAATAACATTTTTGTTTCTTAAAACCTCGTGGTGTCAATGGGACAATAAGTTACCTAGGCGAACATTAACTTTAACATTTAGAGACCAAAATTGCAAAGAAGATATAAGCAGTTTTTTTTTGACAGAATATAAGCAGTATGTTAGTGATATGATGTTATTGGAGTTTCACTCCTCGTGCAATCGCCTCGTTTTCTATCAAAAACAAAAAGTTCCCTAATTTTATAGGCGCTATAAACATATAACTCATTGGGAAAATCTAAATCTATCTACTCCTCTAATTTTGCTACATCAAGAATCTTTAGGATAAAATTGTAAAAGCCTCATAAAAAGAACAAAAAAATCAATTTTTCAAACTTCTCTCTCTCTCTCTTTCAAGTATTTCTCACTTTTTTCTTTTTTTATTTCATCGCTCTCAGTCTCTCTCTCAACCTTTTTTTCCTTTTATTTATCTTCTATCTTCTTCATTTTTCCTTCCATTTCAATTTTTATTCCCTCTATTCTCTCTCCTCACATTTCAACTTTTTTTAATCTATCTACTATCTATCGATTAAAACACTTATTAATAAATCTCTATTTTCTATCTTATAATCTATCTATCTAATCAAAACACCAACTACTAAAAATATCAAACTACTATCTCAAAAAGTCTTTATTTTTAATAAATGAATACTTTGTGTTTGAGTCTAGATAAGAAAACATTAGATATTATCATAATAATTTTTTTTTATATTTTTCTTTTGAGTTCGTATGGGAAAACGTTAGATATATTGTTGTTTACTTTCATTACTTTTGATTTCCAAAGACGAAACATTATATTTCTCGAAATAATTATATTTTATTTTCACGAATGTCTTTATTTTTGTAAATGGCTATTTTAATTTTAGTCTTTAAGGAAAACAATTACATGTTAATTAACTATTTTTGTATTGTGAGTTTATAAATATGTTTATTTTTTATGATTGAATATTTTGTTTATAAATCGTTGTTTCTCTTTTGAGTCCCGACAAGAAAGCACTAGATGTTGTCAAAATAATAAGTCTCTTATTTGTTTTTGAGTTTCAACGGATAAAAATTACATTTTGTATAATTTTATTTTTTTATTTCCTACGGTGGAATGTTATAAATTATTGAAATAATTATTTTTTATATTTTGTCTTCATGAATGCCTTTATTATTTATATATGATTATTTTTTAGTCAAGATGAGAAATATTCAATGATTTGGGAATAATTACTTTTTACGTTATGCTTTTTAGTTATAGCGAGAAAACGTTACATGTGCTTGGCATAATTTTCTTACTGATAAAATGTTATTAAATCTTTCATTTTGTTTAAAAATACTATAAGATATTTGACTAAGAAGACATAATAAGTTAGTTTTACTAATCAAATTCATTTATTTTGCACCATGTAATTTATTTATTTATTTGACAAACAAATTAATTTTTTAATTTAAAATCCATTTTCAATTAGTTGTCTAATAATTATATTATTTTAATATTATAATTTGAGCGATGCGTGATTAATTTACAAATATCATTCACAATTTACGAGTTGATATTTGATAACTATATCATAATTTCGGTTTCAGACTACTTTATGAAAATAGCACGAAGAGTATGTTGCTAGTTAGTTTCTAAACTATGAAGCCTTGATACTCCAAAACTGGTCAAATATCTATATCTGACACGTATCTAATACTGATACGCGAATACGTATCCATGGAGTATCCTGAAATTTTCATTTATTTTTTTAAAAAGAAAAATGTTAGATACGTGGGGGATACGTGACCGATACTACTAGGACACAGCTGGCGTATACAGATATCTCATATGGATACGCCTAGGATACGGCAGACTTATATGGATACACATCAGATACTTATATGGATACACATCAGATACACATCTGACAACAACCAATGTGATTCCTTTTTGAGTGCTTCTAATTTATATCCTTAAAACAATTATAATAAAATATTAAATCCTAAAAGGGGTTACTACATATGTCAATTAGCAATTTTTTCCTAAAAGGAGTTACTATCTTGTAGATAAACTGTGGCTCTTTTTTTGTGAGTTTTTATCCTATTATGAGCAATTGTCAATTAGTAAAGTGAATATCTCTTTATTGTTATCTTTAGTCATGTTTGTATATTATGTTTTTATTTTTATATATTTGAATTTTAATTTAATTTTTTTATTAAATATCCAGCCGTATCATATCTTGATTTTAAAAAAATTCCTATCAACGATCCGTGTCGTGGTCGTCTCCGTATGAAGACTTCATAGTTTCTAAAGTATCCACGGGATAAGAAGATGGGGCGCAAAAAGTCGCCTCTTTAAAAATGGCTCATGCTTCTTCCAACCCCTAGCTACTCACTAGAACCCCTTTATGGGGTGAAATGACCAAGATGCCCTTAATGAAACCTATGATTTTTATTTTTTAAAACATAAGTACGGTTTGGCGACGCGCTTCGTGAGTCGGTTCAAATTTCATCGTGACCGAGTGTGTTATTTTCAAAGACAACCCCTTAAAATCTGCTTTTTGTTAGGTTCGGAGCACGGCCAATCAAACCGGTTCGGAGCACAGACGGCCGAACCTAACTGTGTTCTCACTAAAATAATTAAAATCAGATAATTGAAGCAAAACAAAGCAAATCGAACCTAACTGTGTTCATTTGGGTATTTCACGAAATCGTAAGTTGAATTCCAATGCATCAGAAAAATCTGAGGCAACGTTTTGTTCCAATCAATGATAGTAAGCTTAAGTGACGATCAATTAATCGATTATACATAAAATTTTCAAGTTTTAAACCCCTTACATGACTTTGAGGCAGAACGATAGTATTTGTTTTTGACAGGTTTTATGGTACAATCTGTTAATAATATTATTCATCATTGTATCTCATAATTATTGAAAATAAATGTTGGCTTGACACTAGTGAATTATGTATTTTCCTTATTCTGAAAAAAAAAAAATCCATAGATTAGTTTTGGAGATGATGATGAAGAGGAAGAAATAGGTACCTTGAAAAGGGGGTTTTGTGAGGTTCGGTGCTCCAAGAACCGAATTGGTTCGCACGCTCTGCGCCAAACCGCTTAAAATATAGCATTATGAAGTTTTTGATTTGAGGGTAGTTTGAAAATATTTAAGGGTTAAAAGGTGTATAGTGAAAGAACCAGGGGTGTGCGGTATGAGCGTGAGTTTAAAATATGCAAGAGCCCAGAAGCCCTACGCGGGCCGGGCTTGTGCGGTTAATTAATGGAGCATGACCGTTAAAAAGCAGATGCACAAGACAATACTGATAAGCGGTTTTTTGTCTGTAAAATCAGATCAAAAATGAGTTATTTTACATATTTAGCATGTACCCTGTTTCTTCGATTCCATTCTTGATCTGAACATTGCTTAATATTTAATTTGCGTTGGATTTACTGAACATTTAGCAGCACGAATGGACAAGGTTTTGTTTTTGTTAGATAATAATAATAAATAATTGGTGAAATTTCGATGGGTTCTGTAATCAGTAAAGGCGCTGATGACCTTGGAAGTGTTATAGGAAATGCTTTTACGGCTCCATTCAAAAGCATTTTTGGTGGATCATGCCAGTAAGTTACATCATTTTACTTTTGATCCTCTCTTTCTGCATCCATTTCTTATTATTATTTGCAACACACTTTAGAATTAGCATGAGTTGATTTCCATGTTCAGCCTATGTGATTTTGAGCCCACAAAGTTTGAAATTATGTATGCAAATTAAGGCCATCTGTAATTTATGCAGCATTTTTCATATGAGGGAAATTCAAAATCAGAACCTGATGATACTCAGATCAAGTACTAACCTCTGTAGCACCGACACTTTCTGTTGAAGGCGTGTCTGGTGTTTGACACGTATCGTGTCGGACACCGAACACTGACACTTTAACTATTTGTACTTTTCAAATTTAAATTGGTGTAGGCGTGTCTGTGTCGGTGTTTCATATGTTCTAACTGCTTCGAATATGACGTAATCTGATACTCCACCTGATTACTATTATTACTAGTTGTCTGCATGTTTACTGGATATATTCTTTACTTAGCAAAACCATAAATAGTTTGCTTCCAACTCAAACTTTTATCATCTAGCTAGGTTCAAATCAAATGATTCAATTCTGCTTGTGTTGGTATATATTTATAAATTATAGATAAACAAATCTGAACTTCTCTATACGTCAGACACTGATATTGAATGTGAATGTAGGGACATATGTTCAGGATCATGGGACGTTCCTTGTTTCATTGAGCACTTTTGTATCTCCAAACTTCAATAAACTATTGTTGATTTTTGCCCTTTGCTACATATGTAAGCTTGTTTCCTTTTCATGTCTTTTGCATTTTCTTGGATTTCAATAAGAACTTATGAAGCACGGACACCTCTTCTGAATGTCGTGTCCGTGTCGGACACCTAGACCATTGGACGCCGACCCGACACGCGTCAGATTCTTCTTTATGGTGTCTGTCTTAAAAAAAAATTATTTTACTTGGGCGCTTCTTAAACACCTTTTAGACACCTCTAGGACACTCTTTCAGACAATTTTTTATTATTAAAAAAATTCAACTTCTTGAAATTTGTAAGTTATTATACTTAATTTTAGGATATAAAATCTTTTATCTTAATTTTTTTTTATAAAGATTATCAAGTTTGCTTTTAAAAAGTGAATAGATTAAGGCTTATTCTCAATTTAGATTTTTTGCCGTGTTGGTCATATATGTGTTTGTGTTTATTAATTTAGTTATCATTGAAATTACTTATATGATCTATTCGGTGTCCCGGTGTCCTATATTTTCAACATTAGCGATGTCTAAGTGTCCGGTGTCGGTGTCTGAGTCTGTACTTCATAGATAAGAACTGAGATATGTGCCACTGATATACATTATCTATTTATATATATCTACTATCCTGACCACCCTTTTCAGGTCTGTTGTTCATTTGCTTATTGTTTAAACTTGGTATATGCCAATGCATAGGAAGAAACCTTTGTAAGATGTGTTGTGTAACTTGTCAAGCTTGTTGGTTTGTTTTTGAAAACTTGTGGTACAAGCTACTAAACGCCAAAAGGGTTTATCGTGGAAGGCGTCGTTTTCGAGATGTTGAGCTTGGGTACAACTCAACTGATGATGAAAGTTATGATCGTCGACAAGTTGGTAGAATGAGAAAGTCGTTGAGGGAGCGAAGAAATGGTCGTTACTACCGCCACCTCACAAGGCCGTCGAAAGGAAGGTCTTATTCTTGGAGACTGAGGCGGAGCTCGAGACAGATTCAATTAAGTAAAACAAGAAATCTGCGGCATAAGAGGATATTCAAAAGGAGGCGGCTTAAATGCTGAAATGCTACAATACAGATTTTCCTTAGTCTTTTACCTCCAAATTGTGTTACTTCTTTGGGTCTGTATTCACATAACAGTGACACGCTTTGCAATAATTTATTTTAGCTATATATATGGATTAACTAACATTATTACAACTAATCTGAGTTTAGAGGATAGTTGAGAGAATGACTAACTTAATTAGTTAGTTTTAGAATTTGTTAGATGGTTATTTTTGTTAGTTAGAATTCGGTTAGCATAGTTGTGTATGTAAACAAAGCTTGTACAGATTTTTAATTCAGTGAAATCATTTTCATGTTTTCAGAGTTAAGATGGAAACCCAATTCTTTGAGTTCAATTCAGTTTTGAGTTAAAATGGTATCGGTTGAATCTTCTTCCGGAAATCATTGCTTTCGCCTCTGATTTCCAATCTTTTTGTTCTTAATCAACCTCTTGTTTTTCTTCATCTGGTTGATTCTCATGGATAATACCAATCCATTGTACATCCGTAGTTCAGGTTTGGTTCTTGTTTCCAAGCCTCTTGATGGTTCAAATTACCTCAAATGGTGTCGTTAAATGATGCTTGCTCTCGATAGCCGCAACAAACTATGTTTCGTTATTGGGTCCATTCCTAAACCCAATCCAAATTATGTGAACAAACTCCGTTTGTGGAATCGCAATGATAGCATTATTGTATCATGGATCTTGAATTTTCTCACAGATGAGATCAGTGCGAGCGTAATCTACTCTACTTCGGCATTGTCAATCTGGTCTGATTTGGGGAATTGCTTCAGTCAAAAAAAGGGTCCAAATATCTTTCAATTCTCGCTAGCCGCTCCCCAACAATTGGTATCAGAGCCGAGGTTCGGCTCTGTGGGGGAGCGGCTATCGATGTGGGTGACTCACACTTGAGGGGGAGATTGTTGAAAAATTCAAGTGTGAGTAGCTAAGTCCCACATCGGCTAGGAATGAGCTATGTGAAGGACATATAAGAGAGGGGACCCATATACCTAATACCTTAAGGTTTTGGGTAGATATGTCGTGTCCAAGTCTATTGGTGGTTCGTTCATTGGATTCGGCAATTCTCCCCGTGCTCCCCCGGACTCCCCAACAATGGTGACCTAATGTGTTTCCCCCTCACTTCCCTTTGCCCAAAATTCCCTGTGTTTACACTCAGCTCAAGCCCAGAAATAATCTAACTTCCTAATCCTAGCTCATGGATACATTTATATGCAGTTACAATTGAGTTACAAGTTGTTAACAAGATTAACCGAAAATAACAGCTTTTTCCGCCAAGAGCAAGTCTTCAAAATCTTCACTTTTGAGTTGGATTGCCACGTAGGAATAGAAGAAGCTTAGTCACACAATTGAGTTGCCACATCATCAACAATCTCCACCTTGGCATCTCAAGCACAGAACCAACACCAATGAATCATAGAACCCGATCTGCACAATCCAATTCCCCTTATCTAACCTTGATCAATATTGAGCAAATTCAAGCAATGCTTGAACTTTGACAATGGACCTTAGTGATAAAATCAGCTGGATTCTGAGAAGTATGAACCTTGTGAACTTCCACTTTGCCACCAGCAATTACATCTTTAATCCAATGTAGTCTTATGTCAATGTGCTTTGTTCTTTCGTGAAATGAGTTGTTTCTGCATAGGTGTATTGCACAATACACCTTTACATTCTCTTGTTGCTCACCAAGCTCATTCACCAGCTCTTTCAACCATAAAGCTTCCTTGAAGGCTTCTGTTATGCCAGTATATTCTGCCTCAGTAGTTGAAAGTGCCACTACATGTTGGAGAGAAGCTTTCCAACTAATAGTGTTACCAAACAAGGTAAATACATAACCTGTTAGGGATCTTCTCTTGTCCCTATCACCTGCAAAATCAGAATCTACATACCCCACAACTCCACCTGAATCATGAGCCTCTTCTTTGTATCTCAATCCCAATTTCGCAGTCCCATTTAGATACCTCAGAATCTGTTTCACAGCACTCCAATATTGTTTCCCTGGGTTAGATAAGTACCTGCTAACCAAGCTTAAAGCATAAGCTAAGTCAGGCCTAGTGCACACTATTGAATACATCAAGCTACCAACTGCACTAGCATAGGGTATTTTCTCCATTTGTTTCCTTTCATCATCAATTGTAGGGAAATCAAAAGAAGACAATTTAAATTGAGCTCCTATAGGTACCTTAGCAAATTTAACAGCATTCATATTAAATCTACTTAGCACCTTCATAGCATAACCCTCTTGATTGACTAACAACTCAGATGATTCCTCTTTTCTCTTTATCTCCATTCCTAGGATTTTTCTAGCTTGTCCTAAGTCTTTCATTTCAAATTCTTTTAGGAGAAGAGCTTTGAGTTTGATGATCTCATGCTTATCCTTGCTTGCAATAAGCATATCATCAACATAGAGAAGTAAGTAGATAAAACTACCTTTGTTTAATTCTTTGTAATACACACAACTATCACATGAACTCCTTTTGTATTTGATGTCAATCATGTAGCTGTCAAAACGTTTATACCACTGTCTTGGAGATTGCTTCAATCCATACAGTGACCTTTGCAGCAGGCACACATGGTCTTTCTTATTTGGTTCCTCAAATCCCTTAGGTTGTGTCATGTAGATGTTTTTTTCAAGTACTCCATGAAGAAAAGCTGTCTTAACATGCATTTGTTCAAGACATAGGTTGAATTTTGAAACAAGTGCTAGAAGCACTCTTATAGAAGTGTGTTTCACAACAGGTGAGAAAATCTCAATGAAATCCACTCATTCCCTTTGTGTGTAGCTTTTAGCTACAAGCCTAGCTTTGAACCTAGGTGGATCACTATGTGTGTTCCCTTCTTTTACCTTGTAGATCCACTTGCAACCAACTAATTTTACACCAGTAGGTTTCTTCACAAGCTTCCAGATCTGGTTTTTCTGTAGAGAAGACATTTCTTCTTTCATAGCTTGATCCCATTCATGGTGATCTTTTCTACTCATAGCTTGATCACATGTCAATGGTTCTTCATAGATCACACTAGCAGATGTGTTTAAGGCATAGACAGTCATGGATTCGTATCCAAATCTATCTGGTGGTTTGCTTACCCTTATTTCTCTATCTCTGCATAACAAATATTCTGGTTCATTCTCCTCAATTTCACTTTCTGAGTCTGTACCATCAACCACACATTGATCATCACTTTGGTCTATTCCATCATCACCAATTTGATTCTCACATTGCTTTTCCTCAAGCTCCACCTCAATCTGAGTTTCCTTGTTAGGCAATTTCTCATTAAGAGTTTCACTGTCTTGATTGAGATCAATCAACTTGGATTCATTAAATGTAACATCTCTACTAATGATACATTTCTTATCATTGATAGACCAAATTCTATAACCTTTAACTCCATCGGGATATCCCATGAAGTAACCTTTCTTGTGCCCTTGGTTCAAGTTTTCCTTCACTCACATGGAAGTAAGCTGGGCAACCAAATACTCTCAAATTTTGCAGATCAGGTGGTTTACCATTCCACGCCTCTTGAGGAGTTTTAAACTCAAGAGCTGTAGAAGGTCTCCTATTGATCAAATAGCATGCAGTATGAACTGCCTCTCCCTAGAAAGTTTTAGGCAATCTAGCACAAGACAGCATACATATAACCTTCTCCAACAAGGTTCTATTCAATCTTTCAGCCAAACCATTCTATTGAGGGGTGCCTCTAACAGTTAGTTTTCTGTAAATGCCATGATCTTTACAATATTTGTTAAACTCTTCATTACAAAACTCTAAGCCATTATCAGTTCTTAGAGCTTTGACATGAAGACCAGTTTGAGTTTCAACTTTCTTTTTCCACTCCATAAAGGTTTTAAAGGCCTCATCTTTTGATTTTAACAAATAAATCTAAACCTTTCTACTATAATCATCAGTAAAAGTAATGAAATATTTGTTACCTCCGTGAGTTGGAGTTCTGGATGGCCCCCAAAGGTCTGAATGTACATAGCCAAGTTTCTCTTCTGTCTTGTGCTTACCAGTGGCAAATTTCACTCGAGTTTGCTTGCCAACAACACAAAGTTCACAGAAATCAAGCATGTGAATCTTATCTCCACATAGCACTCCTTGTTTCTCAAGTTCTTTCAGTCCTTTTTCACTCATATGGCCAAGTCTTTGATGCCATAGAAGTGATTTACTGCTTGATTTTACAACAACAGATGCTTCATCATTTGTAATACCTCCTTGAAGAATATAAAGACAATTACCTTGCCTTGTTCCCTTCATCACCACCCTAGATCCCTTCATGACCTTTAGAGTTGAACTCTCTCCTTTGAAACTAAAACCACTCTTCTCTAATGTACCAAGAGAAATCAGAGGTCTTTTGAGACCAACCACATGCCTTACATTTGTAAGTTTCTTTATTGTTCCATCAGCTAGCCTTAACATCACAGTACCTATGCCAACTACTTTACACTTGCCATTATTTCCCATAGTAATTTGTCCACCTGAATAGAGTTTATAGTCAATGAACCAATCTCTCCTAGGGCACATATGATAGGAACATGCAGAGTCC
Organism: Oxytropis ochrocephala; assembly: GCA_020916435.1. Taxonomy (NCBI): domain Eukaryota; kingdom Viridiplantae; phylum Streptophyta; class Magnoliopsida; order Fabales; family Fabaceae; genus Oxytropis; species Oxytropis ochrocephala. The sequence goes on along the minus strand of CM037094.1, from coordinate 15,908,630 downwards.
ATAGCCCAATCATCCTCTACATTCTTATTATCCTTGTCAGTCACTTCCTCACATTCACTTGCAGAAGCAACTAATACTTCACAGCTATCATATCCATCTGATGCAACAGATGCATCACCATTATCATTGGAACCATTGGTTTTCTTATTCTTCCTATCAGGATAGTCTTTCTTATAGTGGCCTGGTTTGTGGAAAATATAGCATTTATACTTCGTTTTTGACTTAGATCTAGCCTTTCCTTTCTCATCTCTGTTATTACTTCTTCCCTTAGCTACAAGACTTTCTCCTTGATATTGATCCTTGTTTCCAGACTTTCTATGGAGTTCTTTGGACATCAATGCACTTTGAACTTCATCAAAGGTTATTGATTCTCTACCATATATCAAAGTATCTGCTAAGACATCATATTCACTAGACAAATACCTAATTAACAGCAGGGCTTGGTATTCATCCTCTATTTTCACATCAATGTTCTCTAAGTCTAAAATCAATTTATGATACTCATCAATGTGATCACTTATAGACGTACCTGGGTGCATATTGAAGGTATAGAGTTTTTGCTTGAGATATAACCGATTTGCAAGGGACTTGGTCATGTACAAACTTTCAAGTTTGACCCAAACAGCAGCAGCAGATTTTCCTTTGAAATCTCTCTCAAGACTTTATCAGCTAGACACAAAATTATAGCACTATATGCTTTCTTCATCTTTTCTTTCTTTTCTTTATCAGTAAATGTATCGGGGAGTTTGCTCTCTCCTTCCTTCATCCTACCAACCACATCAGTCTTCCAACCCACAGCAATACCACCTGCAAAACCTCTATTCTCAGAAAAGGTGAAGCCATCATAGCCCAGCAGACGAAAAGTGTTCTTAAGTTTAGCTGGGTTACACCTGGTTTCAAGCAATCCAAAGATATCAGGATGATGAACATCAAGATACTGCTTACAATTCCAGAATAAATCTGTACTAGCTGCCCCACGACAATTCCGAATAATTATTTTTTGTAAAGTCATTAAAAATAAAAAAATAAAGAATTATGGAACCAAACACACCACACGAGTTAAAACAAGATTAAGAATGAGGCGTCTTATGGACCACCTCCATCTCAGAATCGCTAGCAGTTGCATCACCTTGGTCATGCGCATCGATAAATTCCTCGGTGTCCATCATACCCACATCCACAGAGCCAGACGTAGAATTGGGGGTGTGGGTAGCAACTGTAACACCCCAAATCGATAAAATATATTATGACGTGATAAGTATTAAAATAAGTGGTACTTATAAAAGATGATAAGTAGATCAAATATAACTACTAAATAATTAATAGATGGGATATATATGAAATTAGTAGGACTGATTTTTTTACTAAAAAAGAGTAGCAACTAGAGAAGCTCGTTAGAAAACAAAGAAACACTTTGAAGAATATTCACCCATCATTGTCATTACTCTTAGTTATAAATAATTGGATAAGATGGTAAGGGTCTCTTTTGGCCTAACTAGATCTTAAATTCAAGACAAATTAGCAGGGTACCGTAATATTAATACTTTAAAAGAATAATTTTACTTGGCTCAAGAAATTAGTCTTTGCGGCTGCGCACAGAAGAAACAAATTAGATAAATATTGGAAATTCTCACGTGAGAATATCTAAACTTGCCCGAGAAGCAAAAACATGTAGCTGGGGATAGAAGAGAGAAAATCTCCTCTTCGTAATAAGCCATGTATGGATTACTAGATCCTTCCATCCATACTATAAATATACCCCACCACTACTAACATCTCAATCAGAACAAACAGATTAACCCCACCATCACTACCCCACCCTCTCCAATCACTTTCCCTACCCCACTCTCTCTAATCACTTTCTCAACAATTCCTTTCTACCTTTCAAACCTCACTCAAGTTTCAGTCACGTCACTCTCACTCTACTACACTCACTATACACTCACTTTTCCCTCTGACTTTCAGAACTTCTCCCTTGTTACGTGACAAAGATCCCGGCGTAAAAGAATTAAGGTAGGGGGTGAGGAATATTCAACAATAGTAGTAGAGTAGTTACTAAATTATTGAGTCAAGGGTGACCCTAGCCCTTTTTATAATTGAACTTTTAATTTATTAGTACTAAATTTTGTCTCTTTGATTATTACTCTAACTGTTATTTATATCACTAACTGATATGTTATTATCGCTCGATACTCGTATACTTTGACTATTAACTATGACTTAACCGACACGGAACTATAACTTGAACTAACTTACTAACATTGTTATCATGTTCTACTAACCTTACCGATAATTGGAATCTTATAACCCTTAAATTTTACTTCATCGCTATCATTTTATCTACTATTTTGTTAATATCCATGTTCTACTACTAACCTTTTAAATCCTCGCTACTATTTGTTCTCGTTATTTTCCCATCTGTTTTATTATCTATATTACTAACCCTTTTATTATTTATTATTATTTTCTTGCCATTTCTTCTCAAATGAGTGTTATCATTATATACATGACTCCATTATGTCAAGTTTTTATGTTTATATTATCGCGATTTTATCACTACTATTCATTCATCGCACAAGAAATCTTATTGTTAGCATTACAACCATTTTATTATGCTTAACAATATTGTTATTCTATTTCTTCGTTGATATTCTTAGCAATCATTTTATATTAGCCTAAAATAGTTAAAGAATCTATTTACTTGTTTTTATCTTGTAATATAATCCATTCGCTCATTATCATTTGAATAATATTTACATTATATTAAGTTTCTACTAGTTATAGGGATTACAAATTTTGAATATCATTGTTAATTTTGATAATGATTCATTATTATTACTTCATAATTATTTACTCAATTTTTAGTAAATTTTAAATCAAAATATGGATTACTCCCCATCACAAAGGGTTAATAATTCACTTTATTAATAGTTCATAAATATATTACCCTCTAACTACTGGAATGATTTTTTCAAACATACTAGATTTTTACTCCTTGGTTAAGGATTTATTTCAATAAGTAATTTTTCTCAAGTAGGATGATTTGTCGATAGTTCTACACTTCCCATTCAACCCACAAAGAGAATTAATCTATCCGACTATTAAGGGAAATACTTGAATTGTACTAACTTTTATAAAGCTCCCTAACAACTGCTCAAAAGTCGGTGGAAAGAGAAAAATAACAAATTAATAATGATGATTAAAAGCTTAAAGATATTTTGGAGTGAGCTACGCTTTGGTACACGCGCGTGAGTGCGCAAGTGAAGGTTGAAATTAAACTGGGGGCATCACGGCGAGACCCCACATGTGACCGTGTAGTAGCTCCCCGTGTCGTGGTATTCGACACCCCACCGTGATGATCCCGACGAGACACCGCAATAACTCGTGATCGGTGTAGAGTGTTCCGTTATGAAAATGTGAAAAGAGAATTTGTACCAATGAGAATTTGAAACGGAACATGTCCTCCCGATCGCTTCCTCTAAAAGAAAATTTGAATCACTCCATGGAGTAGATATGTGCCCCAAATAAAAAGATTTAACTACCCTTTAAAAGAATAAAACTAAAGAATCATGCCTCAAATAAAAATTTGTTTCACTTTTAAATTAATGAGACTAAAGATTTATGCTTAACTCCTCTTTACTTTACTACATTAATTATTGTTGATATGTACTCACCCCTTGTTGTTTTTGTTTGACTTTCTAGTATACTATTTAAGATGGCGAACAAAGTACCTCGGACTAGGATCGACGCCTCATTCAACAATGGATACCGGACCCCGATTATGCGAATTCTATCAGTAACATTTGATGGAGATGTGACGATCCTTATCACTACCGGAATTTACCCCAACTTCAACACTAGAACCGCCCATAGAAATCTTATAGTTTCCTTCACCTCCTCTCTCGAAGACATGTGGGTCGTCACGCCCTAGCTCCCCATTATCCCCACATGGGTCACCCTCTCCCGGTTTTAGGAGAAAGGAGGTTTTTGTGTGTAAACCGATCAAGTATTGTGTTGGTAGACCGAGTGTCAGGCTTTGAAAAAATAAAGATCGGGTTGGTTGTGGAAGGTTGATATGTGTAATGTATTAAGGATGTTGTAAAATATGCTATCTATATGTAATCGTGAAAACTAATGAGTTAGTGGTATTGTAACTGAACTAGAGAAACATGAAAATGACGTATAGTAGTGACGTATATTCTATTAGATGTGTTCTTTTGCAAATAAATAGATGTATGCGATTATACGAAATCCAAGGAAAAATAATAATAGCGATACATACGAAATAATAATCAACATAAATAAGTAAGGAAAAATACATTATGGATCGAAATATCCGAGAGCGTCACAGCAACTATTCCAGTTTTATTAGGTGGCCTGGTGTGGTGAAAATTTACTGGCCAAGGAATATTATTGGACTTGGATTGGTCCATTAACACTCCTTTGATTGGCCCAGAACCCGACCCCACAGAGAGAGTTCCAGCATTAATAATTTGGTGGTCCCCAGCGTGATTATGCATTTGTGTCTCGTTGACTATCCCACGCGGAATTATGCGCGCAATGGCCGATCGAGTGCTAGATGTGTTGACCGGTTGCCCAACATTCCTAACAGAATTCTCAGGTTTGTCGCGTGGGCCCACTGGCTGCTTGTGGATTTTCGTTTTTTCTTGTTGTGGCACGTGAGGCTTGGTAGTGCGTCGCTGGTGTTGAATTGCCACATTACTAGGCGCTTTTTTGGACACATGCACTCTTGGTGAGACAGCCTCATGATTAGCATTTATAACTTCCATAACTTCCTCCATCTGCACCTCTCTCTCCATATTAATTGTTCCCAAATTTTCCTCATTGTTGTCTAGAACATTGAACCTAGATCCACCAGGTACGAAATTCAAGTTTAATGTCGCCGGCAAAATGCGACCACCAACCCCTACCGGACCACCCTTCTCCCTACCTTTTTTTTGCCATCTTTGTTTCTGGACCACCGTCCACGGCCCATCTTCCGGGGCTTCATGTGAGCCATTGCCTTTTTCCTCAACACGGTTTTCCACAGCTACCTCTCCCACTGGTTCCTTGGGGGCCTTCTTATCTGCACATTGGTCTTTGTGGTGTCCAAAGCGTCCACACGCCATGCAAAGCATATGGAGTCCTTCATATTCAATCTTGTAGATATGATTTTTAAGTTCAAACATAGCAACTAAGGGGGCATCCAGGTCCACCTCAACACAAAGTCTAGCGTATTTCCCACGTCCCACCAGTTGTGTCGTGTCGTCCACCTTGACCGTGCGTCCTATCCGATCCCCCAAGAAGAACAAGAAGTCAGAGTGATAGTATTCCATTGGGAGATCTGGTAGTCGCACCCAAACTGCAACTTTGTTGATCTCTTCTTTCTCCGGGCAAAAATTTGGTCTCCATTCACGAACTGTGAGGCAGTGATCGTAAATTAACCATGGCTCTTGGGTAAGGGCACGAGAATGATCATTTGGGCATGATAGATAAACTAAGAAGAACTCACAGCCAAGATCGATAAGGTCCATAGCACCTTTCTTTACCCATAGTTGATTCAACCGATTTTCAAGAGCCTTAAAACTGATTCTCCGTCCCAGCAATTTGACAACTTGCCTCCAAGGCCTACATAGAGGTTCTTCAGCACTTGGAGGAACAACAATCTCAGGGCACTCATGACCACCATGCTTCTTCTCAACAATTTGCAAATTCATAGGGCCATAACTATACTCACCTTCGCCATCCTTAGAGTCAGTTGCAGTCTTTTCCCCCTCAACGCCACCACCAGCATCAATGCCCAAAATAGTTTCCTTATAGGACTTCATGACCGGACTCACTTCTTCCATTGGATTCACGAGATCAGCGTAGCTAATAGGGACCGTGGAGGTACTCGAGAAGGCATGATCCCCCCTTTAACCTTCTTTGTATTCTGTTCACGGAGGTCTTCCTCCTCCTTGGATTCATCCCGATCACCAATACCAGTCGTCATCGCGCGAGAAAGATCTCTCCTTAAACCGGTACGTCAGGTTCCACACACCCCCATTAGAGCTGGCTTCCCACAGGGACCAGAATACCGAAAGATGGCGCGCAAAGCTACCAAAGTGAAGTGGAGGTTATGACGGCTAGCAGCGGCTTGCGTGTAGGCAAACCCTATCTTTATATTTTTTTTGGTATAAACCGGCATCCTCCTCGTGGCGCAATCGCAGAGACTAATCCTCGAGAGGGTAGAGACCACAATGGGCGCAAAGCTCTCCCTCAAGAGATTTAACACTGCTGCATGCCACCCTATCTTTTTATTTATGTATACTTTGTAATTCCAATCTAACTTTAGTATATCTAATTGGTGGGACAATCCTATTTTGTGCCTAAACAATGGACTTCCTTATTGTTTGGGTTTTTGAGCACCTTAGGGTGCGTTTGATTCATATGCAAGAAGTGACTGACTTGACAACTCTAGTTGACCTGTTGATTTGAAAATCTGTTCACAAGATCGATGAAAACGAAATGGCGCGGGATCGACAAATACCCAAATTCTGCATTCTCACTAAACCACAAGATAACTTTCTCTCTCCTGAAGAAGACAACTTCGATCACTCAAAAAAATACCAAAATATTATTTTTATTTCCTAGTCAATAATTTTTCTCTCCTCTATTATCCTTCTCTCTCTCTCTCTCTCCTATCTATTATTCTCTCTCTCCCTCTTATCCCATTCTTCTCTATCATTTTCTCTACCTCTCTAGTACTTTTCATCTCATGACTCATCATCTCCTTCATCTCTCTTTCTATCCCTCCTCTCTACCTCTCATCTCTCTTGTATCTTCTCATCTCATAACCTCTCTTCCTTCTCTCTCTTCCATCATCTCCATCGTACATTTTTCTTTATAACTTGTTAATTACATTATTATATATTATATAAAATCATTATAAACGGTAGAAAGAGAATTATAGTAAAATTTCATTTTTGTTGCTTGTGTTGTCCATTGTTCACCAAAAGAACGCTACGAACAAAAGATCTTTATCCAAATGCACAAGTCCCAAAGATCAGCCCCGAGCCATAATCAAGTAACTCTAGTGTTTCTTCAATGAATCATTGCTTATAAAAAACACACTTACAATCAAAATAACAATTTAGGAAACTTTGGTTGCAAAAAAAATTTAGGCAACTTTGACTTCGACAAATAATTAATTTTACCAACAAACTAATAATAATAATAAATACTTTTTTATGATTAATATATTTTATTTTAATTCTAATAATAATAGTAAACGCGTAGGTCTACCATATGAGTGGCCAATTAGAACGTAATCGCTATGACATGGCACAACGTTATTGAACAGCTTTGACAGCTCAACGATATCATACGTTAATTAATTAATTATATGAAAACTTAAGAAAAATAGTGCTGAAAGAAAAAAAATAATGAATAAAAAATACTGAAGCTTCAAAAAAATAAAATAAAAATAAGTAGAATGAACCAACAAAGGAATTCGTCTATTCCAATTTTCCAAACGCAGTGACCCTGTTCTGTTTCTGTTTCCTTAATTAAAACCGTACACTTCAATTAAATCAAATAAACAGAGAAGGAAAAGGGGAAAGAGAAAGAGCTTCCGCTTTCTCTGTGTGACTGTGTCTGTGGACTGTGTAAAGCAGCGGAACGAAGCTAAACGCGATTTCGGATTCTTCACCATAACCGTAAGCATTAGATCTGTTTCCTTCGTACTACAATTTCAATTCCAATTCCAATTTTTTATACTTTGATTAAATCGTTTAGACCCTAAATGCCGATGTCTTCAGATCCGTGTTCGCGATTCAGTTAATTCTTCTGTTTCTCTCTAAATTCTAATTAGAAATGTGATTTATTTTCGTGTTTCAAATGCCAATTGAAATCAAAACTAAAGTTTCTGGAATTTAGGATCGATACATCTTACTCTGGTTTTAGTTGCATTGATATGCTCCAAACATAATTTCAATGTGCATGTTGTTGTCGTCGTCGTCTCTGAAGCACCGACACAGACACCGAACACGACAATCGACATACGCATACGCACACCGAACACGACATCGACATACGTATTACACAGACACTAATTTTAATTTGAAAATGAAAATAATTGAAGAGTCGGTGTCTGTGTTTGATTCGACACTTATGAGACACCAAACACGTCTTTAACTTAAGGTGTCAGTGCCACAAAGGTGGTGGTTGTTGTTGTTGTTGTTTGTACTTGTGTATAATTTGTAATGCTTTATTTGTTTATGTGTAGTTTCTACTCTGAAATAACTGAAAGGAAGAATAAGAAAAAAGTCATTGCATGCAAAGATTATCTGGATTGTCAACGGATGAATTTATTCCATCAGTGAAACTTCAATTCTTCAGTGTTTGATAAAAATCTAAATCAAAATTCAGCGATTGGGTTCAGGGGGTGACTTGCCCCAAGGAGGTGAGTACAGCCCTTATCCTGTAGCGCGACGAGTGAATTCAACCCATACCATAATGATGGATGAAGATATGGAGAGCGGTGCTTTGGGGCCATACCAGGACAGGCCAAGAACTTTCCCCAACATGCGCAGTAAAGCTTACACCCCACTGGTAAAACCCACATTCTCATTTTCCACATTCTGCCTGTCTTCTCTTGTTGCAATTGTTACCTCTAGTTTCGTCAAAATTGTGCTCATTTCTTAATTATCTAACTTGAAGATTTCCCCTAGATTTGTTCTGATTCAAGTATTCTTTTGTTTAGCTATGTCTAATGAAGTGTATAGTTTGCCGTTTTGTTATTTCATTCCTTGTTGAGATTGTAGGCTTATGTCTTTCTGCAGATATTTCGTATTCTCCTGGGTATAAATGTTCGTGTCTTGTTCATTCTTTTACTGCTGGGGTTTGGAGCTATCTTTTACATGGGAGCAAGTACATCTCCAATTATTGTTTTTGTCATCACTATTTGTATTCTCAGCTTCTTTGTGGCATTGTATCTTGCAAAGTGGGTGCTCGCAAAAGATGAGGGTCCCCCTGAAATGGTTCAGGTAAATCTGTTTTTTATATGAATTGGTTTATTCATTTACTGCAATCTGGAAAGTGTTGTCCAGGGCCTCTAAACACTCTAGATCCAACCCACCATGGCATGCAACTTCTTCCCATTTCTTGAAATCCTATAATTTTAGTAATTTTGTTTTGGTAAATGAAAAATATTATGAAGAGATTTATACGGAAGGTGTTATGAATAATGACATGGATCAACTATATCTCTCTTTGTGGGTGAAAGTGCACCTACCTAGTAGAAATGATAAAAACTTGACTTAGGGGGATTGATCATATGATACGTAGACCAATAGAGGCTCTAGTGAGAAAAGCAAATCAAATGAAAAAGAAAGTCAGATTTCAACAGGTACAGCCTTTGTTGATATTGAAGAGAAACCATAAAAAAGACATAGGATGATAGGAAAGACTTGTCATTGAATATTTCTTGTATGCTATCTAAGAGAATGTGCATATATAGACCTACAAGTCTCTTAATCACACGACACGAGTGTCCTAATCAATCCCAAGAATTAAGCGGAAAGAATCATCTAGGAAGGAAAATAAATCAATACAATCAAGACAATATCGCATAATATCCTAACGAATAATATTCCTGTTCATAGTATTGAGCACTCCCTCTCAAGGTGGAGCATATACATCACATGCATCCATCTTGTCACATATGTAAGATATCCGAGGACCACGTAGAATTTTAGTAGAGTTCATAAAATTGATCTTTGGAATTGACAAAGAGGTTCTGATGATTCCAAGTAATGACAGTTGATTTCTATATGCTTTGTGAAAAACATGACTGGAGGAGAGGTGCAAAGCTGATTGGTTATCACACACAAGTTCCATTGGGCAAATTTCGTACATATGTAGTTCATTCATGCAATAAATTTTTCAATTACAAAAGCTCACATGTGGCATGAGCCATAACGGGTTTCTCAACCTCTGTACTCGACAACACTTTGCCTTTTGCTCTTCCATGAAACTAAATTTCCACATATGAGTATGCAAGAACCCAAAGTAGACCATCTATCACTTGCATCTCCGGCCCAGTCAACATCTGAATACCCAATGATATCATTGTGGCCTCTATCAGTGAAAACAAGCTCCTTTTTAGGTGTCCTTTGATGTAATTAAGAATTCAAACAATTGCATTCCAATGACTCTCACATGGAGAGTTAAGCAACCGACTTACTAAGTTGACTGGAAAAGATATGTGTGGTGTGATCATGGTGAGATAATTCCGTTTTCCCAGAAGTCTTTGATATCTACCTAGATTACGATAGGGCTCCCCTTGATTGGAAGGAGCTTTACTTTTCGATCCATAGGAGCATCGACTGGATTACAATCTCTAGGCATGTCTCCTCTAAAATATCAAGGTATACTTCCTCTTAGAGATAAGCAATACTTGACTTCAATTAAACTACCTCAATCCCAAGAAAGTAACAAAGAGGGCCCAAGTCCTTAGTCTGACATTTATGAAATAAGTGTATTTTTAATGCCTTGATACCCTCATAGTCATCACTTGTTATCACAATCTCATTAACATAAACCACAAGGTAGATAGATTTATTTGATGATGGGCATTTAAGAAAAACAAAGTTTTCTGCTTCGCAATGGGTCGTCCCAAACTGCGACAGAACATTGCTAAATTTACCAAACCACGCTTGTGGTGATTGTGAAAAGCCATGCAATTTAGGGATGACAATTTGGCCCGTACTCATTGGGCACCCACAAAAATTACCCATGACAGACGTGTAATTACCCGCACAAATGGGTACGGTCCCAAGTAAAGGTGCTATTGTGCCCACCCAGCACCTGCATACACACACACACACACATATATTTATATATATGTATTTATATTACTAGTTAATAATATTACAATTTTAACTTTACACAATTTAAAATAAAATAAAATGATTTACCCATCAAACATTAAATCTAATTACTAATAATTTGGATATTGTTACCATTTAAAGTATATCCAACTTTAAAAAAATAAATACATTAAACACATACCGAACTACTAATATTTTTGATATTTTTATTTTGCTAAATACGTTCATTTGTAATTTTTTGACAAGTTGATTTGAAAAAAATTGATCGTTTACAATTGAATTATGATGATTTTTATGTTATTTATTATTTTTACACAAATTAAGTGCGGATAATAGGTGTGAGTATGGGCACTTGGTGCCTAGAGGGAATGGGGCCAGACACTAGAGCTTAAGAATGACAATGAGAGACGAACTCGTGTGTACCCACCCGACTAACCTCGTCTTTGATGGGGAAAACCCACTTTGACCGCAGGGGGTTGGGGATGTAGTTACGCACCCCAAACCCGCTCGACTAAACATTAATTATTAGTTTCATTTTATGCAAATTTACTCATTCATTTTGTTTCATATGTTTTGTATTTTTAATTAAATTTTGATATCTTTTCAATAGAAAAATCTTTCAATGGTTTTAACTTTATTTTATCATTGTATAATAATATGATTTTATTCTGTTAATTATCAAAAATATAAATTATTAATTTTTCCATAAAAGTGGTGAAATTGGGGACCCGCGGGGAAACCTGACCCCGTTCGGGCTGGGGATGGGAAGGGGAAAACCCAACCTGCTAGAGATAGAGGCGGGAATGGGGGAGGCGAAACCCGTCCCGACCCATGCATGTGCGGGCTTAGGTACAAGCACTCTAGTATTCTGCCTAGAGGGTGCCCATTGCCAACCATCTTTACTACAATTTGCATATAGGACTACACTCTTCTTGAGCAACAAACCCAGGAGGTTTGTCCATATAAATCTCCTTCCCCAGGTCATTATGAAAAAATGCATTATTGATATGCAATTGAAATACAGGTCAATGTTTTCATGGAAGCCACATCCGAAAAGAGGCAAACATATGCAATCAGCAATCTTCGTGAGCTTTCAGTTGGTAGACCTAAATATATTCCTTTACCACTAGGTGAGCTTTCAGTCAATCTACTTGTCCTTCAGAGCCTACCTTAACATCAGACACCCACCTATTACCAACAGCAAATTTCTCAGAGGAAGAGGAATAAGCATCCCGAGCATAGTTGGAGTCTGTAGCAGACATCTCATTAATCATGGCCTAACTCCAATCTGGATGGGGTAATACTTCTTGAATAGGATTAGGGTTAATGATGGAACATTTATAAATAGGATTAAAGTGTGAAAACAAAAGCACACTACGTGGGAGATAAAGGATGGTATGACAAAAATTTATAAATAGGATTAGGGTTAATGATGGAACATTTACCTTTGGGGATGACAATGGGCAAATCAGCAAATGCAGGTGGAGGCGAAGCATGGATACCAACTTTAGAACGAATGTTTCTTGTAAATTATGTGTGGATATATAGATAGACGCACACACACATGAGTATCCTAATCAATCCTAAGAATTAAGGGGAAATAATCAACCAAGAAAGGAAAATGAACCAATTCAATCAAGACAATATCGCATAGTATCCTAACCAGTACTAATCCTATTTACAATGTCAACAGAAAGCTATAGGAGAAATTGAAAAATTGACCTCCCCCTATATGCTTATACTCAAAAGTTTGTTTTTATTTATTTTAGAATCCAATGTTGTTGGTTGATTCTTGTAGTCAATCCTACCTAGTGAGATACTGCTTGGTTTTTGTTGTTTTACTTAGCTTGAAAGGAAAGAACTCTTCAGCCACATCTTTGGTTTCCATTTCCAGACTCCTACCGAGCGCTATACGGCTATAGTTTTAGTCCTCACAAATTCCAAATATATGGAGCAAATATCTGAATTTTATATGCAGTATGAAATCCCTTGTATAAAATGCGTACCATGCAAGACATATAAGGAAAAGTTGGACACAGTGAGAGGGTTTGGCGTTGAAGTTGATAATCATGGAAAATAGGAGAAAGCCTATGCCATTAAGAAAACTGATTTATCTTCGGTTATAGCCATTAAAGTTATTGCAGATATAGTGTCTTTTATGATGACTGTTAGATAATTGGATGGCATACCATGAACTCATTGTTTTTTGTCCTGAGCTTATCGTATTGCTTTCTAGATAGCTGAAGCTATACGAGATGGAGCTGAAGGATTTATCAGGACCCAGTATGGGACTATATCCAAGATGGCTATGTTCCTCGCTCTTATCATTCTTTTCATATATTTGTTTCGCAGCATAACTCCTGAACAGGAATCTTCTGGCCTGGGAAGGTGACCACATGTTAGATATGCTATATATATATATATTTTCTTATACTTTTTACACGTTCTCATCTGGTGTGGTAGTTCTGTTTCAGGTCAACATCCGCATACATCACTGTAGCTTCTTTCCTTTTAGGTGCCTTTTGTTCAGGTATTGCTGGATATGTAGGGATGTGGGTATCAGTTCGTGCCAATGTCAGAGTCTCTAGTGCAGCAAGACGGTCTTCTAGAGAAGCATTGCAGGTTAAACTCTGATTAGCTAGTATCAGTTCCTGCTTGCACAGTTCACTATTGCTGTATTAACTGAAAGAACTTTGTGCAGATAGCTACTCGTGCAGGTGGTTTATCTGCTCTCATTGTTGTTGGTATGGCTGTAATTGGTATAGCAGTCCTTTATTCCACATTTTATGTTTGGTTGGGAGTGGACTCACCAGGCTCAATGAAGGTTAATGATTGTACGTGTAGACTTCTCCCCTAAACAAATTTATTACAGTAGATGAGATAGCTTTTTATAATGTTTGAAATGTAGTTATTATTGAACATATGAGTGCTCATTGTGTTTCTTTTTATTTTTTCAAGCTAGTTTTACATTTGGTGTGTATAATTTGGTGACTTTTTATTTGTGTTTATATCTCTATATTGTAGACTAAATATAAATGACTAACTTCGGTGCCTAACTTGGATCTGGATCTGATTGATGTCATGAGTGATTCCTAGATGTGCTGAGAAATACCAAGAGATTTATGTCTTCCCCCTCACACAGACACACACACCCCAAATGTACTCTATTGTATCACCGTGAAACTAAATTTGGCCTGTAATAAATTTGATAAATTGCAAATGATATGTTTCCGCTTTTTGATATTTATTAGCTACGTGACTGCAACGTGATTTTTCTTTTACTGTTAGGAATACGAGCATTACTTGCATTTTTTATTCTCCCCCACCTCTCCTTCCCTCCCTCCCTCTCTCTTTCTCTTATTGGTATTTGATTTAAACATTTTTGTTTGCCCTCAGTGCCTCTTCTTCTAGTTGGATATGGATTTGGGGCCTCCTTTGTTGCGCTGTTTGCTCAGTTGGGTGGTGGAATATACACTAAAGCAGCTGATGTTGGGGCAGACCTTGTTGGAAAAGTAGAACAAGGAATACCTGAAGATGATCCTAGGAATCCCGCTGTTATTGCTGACCTGGTACTTAGGCTTTATGGTTGAATTTATATGAAGAGTCCACACTCCGCACACATTAGAACTGATGCTTATGTCATATGGGTTTTCACTTTTCTGTAGTAGGTTACTACTTATTTTTAAATGGCTATATAGAATAGTTTGTGGAAATGATATTAAAACAAAGTTGCATAACCGTGACAGTATATCTGCTTACTTTTGTTTATATCTTCGTGCTCAAAACTTAAATTACATTGATGTTTAACGCAGTGATACTTTATTTGTAGATGTTAGACAGAATGCATTTACTCTTCATGAAACTATTAACTCAAGCAATTATTATGCTCTCTGATATTAACTTCCTAAGACAAAGACATAATCTTTGCATCTGTTCTTTTTGTGGCAGAGGCCTATGGGATTTCTGAAACTTTTTATGGTCATTTTTGTGGCTGTTAAATTATTTGATAACTAGAGAAAGAAGATGGAACATAGCGAATTTATTGTAGTGATGTGCAGCGGACTTATTGTAATTTCTTAAATTTTAAGAACTCTAATATTTAGCTTCATGCGAAGAATAATGAAGATAGATATGAAAATTTTATGAAAAATATCATGAACTGATTGACATACCTACAGGAATTTTTTTGTAAAACACAATTATAAACATCAGCCAGATGAAAAGAACTGTATGATGTTTATAATTTCTGTGACTTGTTTGTTTGCTTCTTTCTGTTTATATTTAGTTTCCAGTCTTGTACTTCCAGCGGCATCATACTGTACTGATTTGATTTTAAGGTTGGAGACAATGTGGGAGATTGCGCTGCTAGAGGTGCTGATCTTTTTGAAAGTATCGCAGCTGAAATAATCAGTGCTATGATACTTGGGGGAACAATGGCAAAACGCTGTAAAATCGAAGGCATGTACTTAGTTATCGACATCCGCATCTTGTCTCTTTGTTTCTGTCTTTTTGGTTACCACTGAGTTCTATGCATGCTCATCTAATTTGGTGTTTTCTCTTTTGGTTCAGATCCATCTGGCTTCATCTTGTTTCCTCTTGTTATTCATTCATTTGATCTAGTAGTTTCGTCGGTTGGAATATTTTCTATTAGAGGTACACGTGAATCTGGAGTGATGGTTCCTATAGAAGATCCTATGGCAATTCTTCAGAAAGGATATTCTGTTACAATTGTTTTAGCTGTTCTGGCGTTTGGTCTGGTAATAGTTAATCTTCATCTTCATTTGTGACATTTTAATTTAGCTTTTCTAACTTGTCTGGATTGGCCAAGCATACTATGTTCTATTTGCTGTAATTTTTTGTCATTGAAATATTCAATTTCATTTTAGGACTACACATACACAAAACACATCTACCTTTTCAAATTCTTTGCACCTATTGTTCTTAATATTTGAATTGAATTGAATTATTCTCCAGTCTACCCGATGGTTACTTTATGTTGAGCAAGCACCTTCAGCATGGTTCAATTTTGCTTTGTGCGGGTTGGTTGGTATTATTACCGCTTATGTTTTTGTCTGGATCACCAAGTATTATACTGACTACAAACATGAGCCTGTGCGCACATTAGCGCTTTCTAGCTCTACTGGCCATGGGACTAACATAATTGCCGGAGTGAGTTTGGGGCTGGAATCAACTGGTCTTCCTGTCCTTGTCATCAGTGTGGCAATTGTCTCAGCTTTCTGGCTGGGCCAGACCTCTGGACTATTAGATGAAACAGGAAACCCAACCGGTGGGCTGTTTGGCACAGCTGTAGCAACAATGGGAATGCTTAGCACTGCTGGCTATATTCTTACCATGGATATGTTTGGCCCAATAGCTGATAATGCTGGAGGAATTGTGGAGATGAGTCAGCAGGTAGTTGCTAGAATAATTTTTTCCATGGTGTTATTTCTGAGATTTCTCGTGATACTTGTACTGACATTAACTCTTTTCAGCCTGAAAGTGTCCGAGAGATCACTGATGTCCTTGATGCTGTGGGGAACACAACCAAAGCCACCACCAAAGGATTTGCCATTGGTTCTGCTGCTCTTGCATCTTTCCTTCTGTTTAGTGCTTATATGGATGAGGTTTCTTCATTTGCTCGTGTACCTTTTAAACAGGTGTGCAGAACTGTCTCCCATCTAATCTAATTAGAATAATAGTTATGCATTTGAGTGAAAAGGAGAGGAAGTGTGATTTGAATCTGAAAGTATAGCTATAATTGATTAAACAAAGTAAGTATGTTGCACCTTATATACAGGTGTCTCCAGGTTCAGATGAACCTGCTGATCCGTCAAAAGCCTGTGTTAGTTAGTTGCAACATTAACTTACATTACCAAATATTGTAAAATTATCTAAGCTATTATACAAGTGTTCAATATTATACTCCAATATAATACATCCTTTGTTTGTTATTTTGCTTTTTTTGGGAGGGTGGGGGGTGATGATTTAGTCTTTAACATTTTTTAACATTTTTAAACTTTTCAACCAATCCTTATCCTTATAGAGTACACTTCGCCCTTCAATTAAACTTTCACAACCTTGGAAGTTATGTTTCAAGCATTTAAAAACAGTTCACAAAGGCATCCTCCATACCAACTTCATACAGTAACAAGAATGTTTTGGCATTGATATTTGAGAGAGCTTCGTGTTAGACTACTTGTATATACAACCTTGCACTGTTAGATTTCTAAAAAAAAGAGAAAAAAATTAAGAATAAAGACTGTAGGAATATATGGTACCAAATTCATAATAAGATAGATGCATGTTGAGATCAACTCCACTCATAAATTTCTGTACCACTCCAAGGCATTTTGTCAATGCTTGCATTGTCGGCTGTAATTCATCTATACAAGAATAATTTTCCAAGCACTTTGTTCTACAATGTTGCCTTTCAACTCTGCTTCTCAACTTCATATCGTGCAGTGGTGCCTTTCTCTTATATCCTCTAGTCCAATTCTTCCAAATTATGGGCTCAAAAACCTCTACATTGGTTCATGTTGTCTATCGCAGCTTTTAAATCTCGCAAAGACTTCACACTCGCGGCTCGCCATCACTATTTAAAAACCTGAGATCGTGTATTTTAATAGAACTGGACCAGATGTGGGAATGTATGAATGAATCTTTATTTCAGAACAATGGGTTCAGTATCAACGTGACACAACTTCAATGCAGCATTTTTATTCTTCCTCTCTATTCGCCAGGTATTTGAGAGACTTGGTTCTCTCCTCACCCTGTTTCTCTCAACATATGAGATTACCCCCGATTCCCAATTACCACTCCTTTTATCTACCTCCTCCTTATATTCCATACTGCCTTAACTGCATCGGTTTGTTATATTATTATCGTCTAGAATCTAGTTGCCTACTGCCCTACCTATTTCTTTTTATCTACGTCCTCTTTATTGGAGGCCTACCATCATACTTATGTTGGTTTTACGATCTTGTTACATTCCATTTGTCTTCTAAATGAGGCTTTAAAACTCCAAAATTAGGGAATGAATAGCTTTTATAAGAACTGGTTTGAAAGCTTAAAAGCTTAAGAACTAAAACCGAAAGTTATGTATTTTATAGGAACTAAACATATTTAAGCCACCGCCTCTAATTACTATCTTAACTATTGTTACGGTTAGAATCCTAATTATGTACACGTCACTCTTAGCTGTACATATCAATCAGGATTAGAATCATATGAATTAGGATTAGAATAATCAATTAGCAATATTGTATTTATTGCAATCCCATTATAAATACATCCTAGTGTGATCTGAATGAGACAGATATAACAAATTCAACAATTACTATTATTGTGTCTAGTTAGATTTCATTGTTTCTTCTAAATAGCAGCTTGTGATTAAACTACAGGTTGATATTGCAATTCCAGAAGTTTTCGTTGGCGGGTTGCTGGGTGCCATGCTTATATATGTCTTTAGTGCTTGGGCTTGTGCTGCTGTTGGTCGAACAGCACAAGAAGTTGTTAATGAAGTAAGAAGGCAGTTCATTGAGAGACCTGGTATAATGGTGAGTTTAAGTTTGTAATGTAATGTTGTATATGTTAGTTTAGGTTTTGAATTCCTCTGCTTTTTTTAATCTGTTCATGCTTTCTACAGGATTACAAGGAGAAACCAGATTATGCACGTTGTGTTGCTATTGTAGCGTCTGCATCATTAAGAGAGATGATTAAACCTGGTGCTTTGGCAATCGTTTCACCTATTGTGGTTGGTGGGTAAACTTCTTTTTTAATTGTGTTCGCTTATATGTTATTACTGGTAAATCCTTTGGGGACTGGCAACATTTTATACAAGTTTTGGTTGTACCATAAACATGTTACAGTGTCAAGTCAAGTGGCAGAAGGTTTTAAAATATTTCGCGTGCATTCATAACACTCGTGGGTATTTTTGCATGTTCTGCATGGATTGAAGACAGTATATTACTTGGAAATCCTCAAGTCAGTGAACTAGTTTTGGGGAGTTCCTATGTCTCTCATACATGTCTTTCTTTTTAAGTAGTTTGATTTCTTGAATATGAATTCTTTATGCTTTCCTAGTTTCCACTAGTAGTCGGTATGCTTTGTTTTGTTGCATTTGGGAAAATAGTCGATGGATTTGAGAGAAATTTCCTGAACTAGTTGCATATTTTTGTGCTAATAGTGAAAGAAACTCTAATGATGTCATTTGCTAACATTCTTGGACAAACTTCATGGCAAATGCCATAGACATCAGCCGTCGACTTCTTATTTTCCTTCATTTTTGGATGGCCTGATTATTGATTGGTTATTGGTTATTCTTATATTTTTATGTGATGAATATTTTTTATGCCAATAGGTAGGTTTGTTATATTTTGTTTGTCACTTGCAGGTTTTCTGTTCCGAATTTTGGGCTACTACACGGGGCAGCCTTTACTTGGAGCTAAGGTTGTGGCTGCTTTTCTGATGTTTGCAACAGTGTCTGGCATTCTTATGGCACTTTTCCTGAACACAGCTGGTGGTGCATGGGATAATGCAAAGAAGTACATAGAGACTGGAGCTCTTGGAGGAAAGGGAAGTGATGCGCACAAAGCAGCTGTAACTGGAGATACGTAAGTTGCTCTATGTACTACCTTCGTTGTATAATAATGACATTAACTTGCCAATGGCTATTATAGTAATATATAATTGTTAAGAGTCCCACATTCGTCGGGCCACCTGTTGTCGGGCCACTCGGGTCACGCTCCAGATGTCTATTCCTGGGCTGACCCACACTCCAGATGTCTGTTCTTCGGTGGGTGGGGGGGGGGGTGTTAAGAGTTCCGCATTGGATGTGATATGACATGAAAAAAAGTTTATAAGTGAGAGGCATCCCTCACCTTACAAGCCGGTTTTGTGAGGTTGAGTTAGACCTTAACCAGATTCTAAGAATAATGATAATGGATGATTTTATGTGTTCCTTCATTATATTTGCCTTTCTTCAATTTTCTTTGATGGGTTAATGATTACATATATGTCTGTTAGTCCAATCTTGTAACAAGTTTGAACTTTTTATTCTTTTTGCAGAGTGGGAGACCCATTCAAAGACACAGCTGGGCCTTCACTGCATGTGCTTATAAAGATGCTCTCAACGATTACACTAGTAATGGCTCCTATCTTTCTGTGAGAGTTGTTGATATCTCTATTGCGGCCTAAAAAAGCATATTTGCGCCTATTCGATTTTTGATATTTTTGGGAGTATAGGGATAGGTTGTATGAATCTATGATGTACATCGACGAGCCTGATTTATAGTCACAGTGAATTTTCTTGATCTTGATCAACTGAACATATGGCAAAAATAGTTTATATCCCAGAATTTTGGTCTTTAAATGACGTGTCCCTCTGCGCTGGTCACGAAGACATAAAGTTAAGGGTATGTTTGGATTGGTGGTATAAGATGGAATGTGATGAAATGGAATGAAATAACATAAGTTTCATTGTTTGGATTCTTAAAAATAGATGGAATGAATGGAACCAAGTGGAATCCATTCCATCATATTCTCCTATTTTTCTTCCCTCCCAATTTTTCCTATAATTATGATATTACAAATTTACCCCTCTTGATT
The DNA here is from genome assembly GCA_020916435.1 of Oxytropis ochrocephala. Classification (NCBI taxonomy): domain Eukaryota; kingdom Viridiplantae; phylum Streptophyta; class Magnoliopsida; order Fabales; family Fabaceae; genus Oxytropis; species Oxytropis ochrocephala. The sequence goes on along the minus strand of CM037094.1, from coordinate 15,888,153 downwards.
TTATATTACAAAAATGTACTTGCGATATTCTCACTCAATACTCTATTAGAATCATTATCAAGGATTTTATTGATATTTGATACTCCCTTATCCCACTTTGTTTGCAGTTTAAGGTTTTGGGGCACTCTTTAAGAAAAATGATTAGTAGTCTAGATTTTTTAAAAAGTGGTCTAATTTACCACTTAACTCTTTATCTCTCTATATAGAAAAATGTGAATCATTTATTGGATGTAAAAATGTTGTCATAATTAATAGGGGTATAAATGAAAAAGAATATTAAAAGTTTCATTGAAAATCTAAAGCAACAATCAATTTGCAAAATGAGATTGAGGGAGTATCATTTAGTTGACGTTAGTTTGTCTATATAATTTTTCATCGGGCTAAACTATACATTTAGTCTCATCTCATAAATTTGAATTTGTATCTTGTCTATAAAAAAGATACAAATATGGCTCTTTTTTTGACTAAAAAATATATTATTTTATTCAAATTGGTAGAATGTGTCGGTAACAACACATTCAAAATTGTTAAAACTAAGAATGATGAATTTACAAACAAACTCGCAACAACCATATTAATAGCATAAATTGATAAAATACTACAATTGTGACAAAATCAATGTCACTAGAATAATCATGTTCAAGATGTGTAAGATTGACACTTAAGTCATTGGTTGAATTGTAATGGATCGAAGTTAATTAGTCAATCAAAACCAAACAAACAACACAATAAGATGAGAAACCAAATAGTGTTGCACTATGACGATGAACAAAATAACACCTTGTTTAGAGGAGGAAATCAAGAAAAAAACACAAAAAAAAATAGATCTATGTAGAAACCACTTTTTTAGATAAAAAAAAAGAAGAAGAAAAATTATGTAGATGAGTGACTTTAGGCCAAAAATATGATAAAAAATGACCCCTCTCCAATATATGAACAAGAAGGAAGAGAAGAGCATAAATTTTTTGAGAGAAATGACCGATTTTTTTTCCCCCGAGAATAATGTGACTTCTTTTTTAATTTCTATTCTTTATCCATTTAAGATAAAGAGTTCCCCTTTAGTTTTTGTTTTTGAAATGGTTTCTTTAGGCGTAAAAATTATACTAATGTGATCATATTTTTACAATAAATTTTGTTTAAATCTCAATCACTCATGATTTGATCTATAACTATGATTGATTCCTCTCAGCCTCTCATTATATAACTCCTCTCATAATACGCTCCATATATGGGGGTGTTTCAAGTTAAATGAGTTTTAACATGAGAGTGTGAGAGGAATAAATTTGGACCATATAACAATACATGAGTGATAAAAGAAAGCAATAGAGGAGAGAACATTTCACGCTCCAGAGAAAGAAAAAACCTAGCTGCCGCCACCATAGGGGGGCTCCCTCCTCCGCCGCCGGAGCTCCCCCTCCTCTCTCCAGTTCGTTTTTCGTTTCTTCTCTGTAAGAATAAGTTGCGATGAAGTCGCTTTTAGTTCCTAGACCTGCTAGGTGGAGTTCGCTCATCCAGGAGCGTCGTTTTCCCCCCTTCCGTTCCTCCACCCACCCATTTCCACCTCCGACCACCTTGCTCTCCTCCAACCTTCGTTCATCTTTAGTTTGTGCTGCTTCACCTTTCCTTCTGCAGTTCTGAACTGATCCATAGATGCTGGGTTTTCGGTTCCACAGTGGCAGATTCACCTTGCCACGAGTTCACAGATGCTCCAATCACCACCTTCCTCTGCGTCCCTCTGATTCATTCTCCTCCTTGAAGGTTTGCTGAGATCTGTATGCTTTGAACGTGTTCTGCTTCTTTTTGGGTTCCACAGGTTCGTTACTTTGTCCCCGAGGCCAGTTGGCCTTCAAATACGAGGAGTTTCTGGACTTTCCGCTTCTCCTCCTACACCAACTTCGTGGGATTCATTGCTATTCTCTGTGGAGCCTTGGTTTTGACTTTCTGGTGGAGCATGTTCAGTTGCTGCTAATTTCATTGATAGTGGGTGCTCTGGTCCGTGGAGATTTCGATCAACAACTTTGCTCTGTGGATCTGGTTGTTGGCTGCATTAGGTTATTTTAGGTTGCGTTTAATTTGTTAGTAGATTCATTAGGATCTTTAATTGTTCAGGTGCTGCTCTAAGGATTATTGTTCATTTTTAGGAGTTTCAGCATATACTTGATTAGACTATAGTCCTATGGTGGACTTATTCGATTGCTTGTAAGCTTGTTGTTCACATGCTGTGTGTAATGTTCGTGGCCTTGCCCGATTCAATGAAATGTTACACATTTGACCAAAAAACAAACAATACATGAGTGATTGTGATTAAAATGTGAGTAGTTATCACATTGACATTTTGTTTAAATTTTAACGGCTCATGATTTGATCTATGACCATAATCGATTCCTTTCACCCTCTCATTATAAAAATTCTCTTATAATATGCGCTCCATATATATATATATATATATATATATATATATATATATATATATATATATATATACAAAAATTAAATTACTACACCTTTTTTTAAGAAAAAAAATACTATTTTTTTGCCAAATATAAGAAAAATAGTTTAGTTTCTTAAAATAATAAAAAATGTCATTACACTTTTTATATTGCTCCTCATGAGGATATGTTTTTATTAAAGTAAAATAGTTATTGAAAATTAAAAATCTAAATTACTTTAGGAATAACTTAAGAATAATTTTGTAAAAAAACATGAATAATGAATAGCATCATTTTTTTTGATACAAATAGCATCAAATATGACATAAGTAAATAATATTTACTTATATTTTAAATCACTACACAATTTTTTTTGTTAATGTTCGATTCCAGAGAAAGACTAGTTTTGGGTTATTAATTAATTAAAAATCAGGATAACTCTTTTGTGAGGGAAAACCTTATCATTGTTATCGCTACTGCTATTATTGCTGGAAATTGATGAAGAGCTCTGGTGAGTTCTAACGGTCACACACACACAGAGAGACAAACACAATGTCAATCAGAAGCAGTGGCTTCTATTCGTTTCGAATTAATTGCTCCGATTCAAACCCAAAGCGCGGTTTTGGAGAAAACAAAAATAAGGTCGCCATTTCTGTTTCTTCTGTTTCGCATGCTAATAACTTTCTACTTACTTATTTTTCTATTGTTCTATTTCAGACTAACAAAGCTGAGAAGGGTTCTGTTTCGCAGCAAAGGTAATTAGTTTCATTTCAAATTTATGTGTTTGTTTGCTTTGTGGTTTTCAATTTCATTCTCGTGTGTTGGTGCTGTAACAGGGGATCAACAACTAAACAGTCTCGCCTTAAATCAACTCGTAAGTGGAATTGAATCACTTCATCAATTCTCTTCATTCACTCTCTGCTACTGCTAGTTTAATAATAAAAACCGCCACTTTCAATTTTCAACATTTATACTAGTTTACTAGTTACTCTATGGTTACCACTTGATGAACTTATCTTCCTCCTTTTTTTAACCCATAGAAATAGAAATTGAAATGGTTCATTATTGTCACAAGTATGATAGTTGGACTAATCATGCTCTCTAAACTTGTAGTTAGTGATGCATCTAAGACTTGGGGTAAAGGGGTCAATTTTTTATAAAATCACTCATCACTAAAAATATACTAGCTCCGTCTCATTTTATAAGTTGTTTAAGGTTTTGGTACACCCCTTAAAAAAATGAATAATAGTTTAGATTTTATAAAAAGTGTTGTCTAATTTACCAATTAACTATTTATCTCTCTACATAGATAGATGTGAATCATTTATTAAATGTAAAAAGTTGTCATTATTAAGAACTCATAATTGTCCTCCATGCACATTGGAGGGAGAGAAATTGATGTGAGTGATTGTGTGGACAGGTGCGAAATTTGGGGCTTGGGTGCAAACTAGTTTTTATAGGAGACGTGTAATTTTATTTTTTGAGAGTGTGCACTTGACATCCTCATTAGAGGGTAGGTCAGCCCCTGCTTGTAGTAACCCATCTGTTGGCTTGGAATGTAGCACTGATACTTCCCATTTAAGACAGTGCAGTGTTAGACACTTCTCTTGTCATACATGGACACCTACACTTCAATTATTTCTATTTTCTCAAATTATTATCAGTGTTTATGTTTCCATGTCAGTATCGTGTCTGGTGTCGTGACGGTGCTTGTTTTCTGTCATACTTACATGCTACTCTTTTGATTGTGTTCCAATTGGTATATCCTGTTGAGTTAATTTTGTAGATAGTTGTTGTTAGTTGTTAGTTGTTGGTTGAGAGTTATTAGGGTAGTTGGTAGTTGTATTCATTAGAGTAAGTGTGTTTCTCTTGTATATATATATATATATAGATGTAAACCTCACTCAATTTATCAACCAATATACACATTCAGTTTCAGTTTCAAGTTGGTACCAGAGCTATCTGGTTCGTTCCTTCTTTTCTTCTGTTTTTCAAGTCTGTTTTAGGGTTCCAGCCGCCACCTTGAGCGCTGACCCTCTGATGAGTACCTGGACTTAGATAACTCAGGGCAAGTTAATAGGGTTGGTAAGGTTTATTCTAGAAGGGGTAGAATTGGAATACAAGCTAAGTAGCTAATAGTGGAGGAATCATTTGTAACCAACTTTCTTTGAGTTGGCAAAGTGAGAGAGTGTGCTTTAGGACCTCGCATAGTTCTTTGAGGAGGAGAATAAATAGGAGGAGTGAGGTAAGAGAGAGTAGGCTGGTTTTGGGATTGGTTTGGGCTAGGAATTTGGCAATTGGATTGCCATTTCCATTGTTTCATTGTTTTCTTTATTTCCTTCTCTTGTAACTATGTTGGTAGTGATATCGTGAGAATTCAGCACCTATATTCTATCAATTAAAGCAGATATTTGTTCTTTTGGATTGAGATGGCTTTTGGTACCTATCAGTGGTATCGAGCACTCGATCCCGAGTGCTCAAGAGAAGATCGGAGATCTTTGCCATGGAGTTTACGGAAGATGAAGTGTTTAACGATTGTACGGAATGGAAACAGAGTCCGCGAGAAGTCAAGAACCTCCGGGAACGGGGAGAAAGGAGAAAGAGCGAAAAAGAGGAACGCCGATCACGGGCGTGACCATGCTCCGTCGCGCGAATGAGAGTAAGAAGAGGTGAAGTTTCACAAAAGCTTCACGAGATTTATTTAGATCACAAATGGCGTATGTTGCGTTAATTTTATGTTACTCGTAAACAAGGAAGCCAAACGAAGGAGATACGGAACGAAAGTCGTGACCTCGTAAAGCAGATGAAACGGAGAAAGAAGAGGATGGCATCATTTGGTGAAGGTTACGGTGGTGACGATGAGCCAAAATGGGACGAAGAAGGACGGGTAAGAGTCGTCGGCGAAGGCGGGTGGCGTAAACGCGACACATTGATGAGTGCGATGAAGAAATTCATTCTGATTTAGTAAGGATGAATGAAGCACAGGAAGCCATGAATGTTGAAAAATCAGAAACAGAGAAGAAAAATGAGAGAGAAGGTATTTTCTCTCTAGTGACTGGTTCGTGTGAAGGAGAGGAGAAGACGAGAGGGAGCGACGAGAAGCTCCGTGACGATGAGCACTGGGGGCGACCACCGGAGAAGAACGCCGGCAGAACGACGGCGAAGGGAGGTGAAGCGGAGGAGAGAGTTTATGAAGTGGTGGAGAATAAGGCTCGCGATGAGGGAGGGCGGTTTCTCTCTTCGTTGGTGAACGGGTACATCGAGTCTGGGAACGAGAAGGAAGCTTGGGTGGGGTGGAGCTCATGGCCATTGGATCTGAAGTTTGACCTATTGGACCAGGGCCAGGCCCAAAATCTGATACTTACACCTCCCAAATTGATGGTTAGTACTCTTGATCCTTTTAATATAGAGAGAAGTTTGTTAAAAGTGATATGTGAAAAGAAAAAGAAGCTGGTTGGGTTTGGTTGGGCCCAAAAGAAAGTGGACCTCACTTTTAATCCAATGGGTAAGTCACACAATTTTTTTACTACACCCCCCATATTTGCTAATAATAGGAGGGCATTACAAGTAGAAAAGGAAGTGGACCTCAATTCTAATCCTATGGGCCAGACCCACCACTTTATTATTACACCTACCATATTTATTAATAGTGGAGGAGTGTTGCAAGTAGAAAAGGAAATAGACCAAACGAAGCTTATGGGGTTTGATGGGGCTCAAAATTCAAATCTGTCCATGAATTTAAAAGTTATTGAAAGTGTATTTGGGTTTGTTGGTGCTCTTAAATTTGAAGTGGAAAATATGAAGATTTTGTTTCCAACTAATATTGAATATAGAGGTACTAATATTCTTGAAAGGTGTGAAGTTAAAGAAGTGGGGGTTAATATTCCAATAATGGAGTCTCCATTTGTTCATGAGTGGGATCCAGGTGGCTTTACAAGAGATGAGAGGAGTCCAAGTGGCATTAAAGGAGATGAGAACTTTCAAGAGAAGTGCCACCACTAGTCTTTATGAAGTGCCATGAAATTCAAACATATCAATATCATGAGGTATGTTTAAACTTCCAAAGAAATATTAAACCTTGTTGGTAATTATGGGGTGCTTTACATGAGCTACAAAATGCTCAAGAATGATGTTATTAAAGTTAATCCAATTAATAAGGAGGAGAGGTGGATACAAGAAAGGAAATAGAAGAGAAACAATATCATCACTTTGCACACTGGGGTAATCGTGTCTATTAATTTTCTAAGGCATAAAGATACAAGAATGCTCTCACAACTTATCCATGTTCATCACCCCATTGCAAAGCAAGCTTGGATCACAAAACTTGATTCACTGGAAACAACTTATGGAGGCCAAACAGAATTAACTCTACACCAATCCTTCGACATTTTACGTCGAGTCCGGAAATCTCATGGTTGGTTGCTAAGCTCTTTGAAGGTATAGAATTGTACCACAATGAATTGTCTTCTATTAGAGAGGGGTAGCCATGTGGGTATGTAGTACCTTTATTGATCCCAAAGTAGTCATTATGATTCGGGAGTTTGGATGGATGGGGTACAATCTTAAACCTCTCTATTGAAGACATTGCAGCTTCTCTAAACTTAGTCAAAAACCAGAAAAAAGTGGATGAATTCCGAGAATGGAGTCACATTGATTATTGTTTACAAAGTGAAGAAAGAGCTCCTTGTTTTGCCATGATTGGGTGGCACAACACATCTATGGTCGAACACTTGATTAAAGGGACAAAATCTTCAAAAATGTCATTGGCAGAAACTCATCCTAAGCTGTGGGATCCGGGTGAACTATACTCAGCTTCTTGCATTATTGGACATCTTGCTTCAAGTTATGGGATCCAGGAAGAAGACCGTTAAGTCTGCTATTAGCTCGATACCTTCACCTTGAGGACAAGGTGAATTTTGAAGGGGGGAGTATTGATGAGTACCTGGACTTAGATAACTCAGGGAAAGTTAATAGGGTTGGTAAGGTTTATTCTAGAAGGGGTAGAATTGGAATACAAGCTAAGTAGCTAATAGTGGAGGAATCATTTGTAACCAACTTTCTTTGAGTTGGCGGTGAGAGAGAGTGTGCTTTAGGACCTCACGCATAGTTCTTTGAGGGAGGAGAATAAATAGGAGGAGTGAGGTAAGAGAGAGTAGGCTGGTTTTTGGGATTGGTTTGGGCTAGGAATTTGGCAATTGGATTGCCATTTCCATTGTTTCATTGTTTTCTTTATTTCCTTCTCTTGTAACTATGTTCGTGGTGATATCGAGAATTCAGCACCTATATTCTATCAATTAAACAGATATTTGTTCTTTTGGATTGAGATGGCTTTTGGTACCTATCACCCTCTATCTCCATGCCTTCAACAGTAACATGCGCCCCACCATTGAAGACAGACGCCGCCGATCTGTCCACCGTAGTAACCGCGCCGCCGTTTCAGCCACCACGCGCCGCCACGCACGCCGCTTCTTCAAATAGCGTGAGCTCCACGAGCCGCCCGGCGTACTCGCTTGCGACGCCGTTTCCAGATTCGTCGCGCTTCCTCTCCTCTTTCTGTTTTTTTGCCCGCACGCTTTTCGGGTCTCACGTTTGGCACGTGTTATTGTTGTTTTAGTTGCTGTCACAGTTTGTTTGGTACCATTTTCTGGTGTTTTGTTGCTGGTAGTGTTACTGTTCAGTTGAAATAGTATTGTTGGGTGGTACTACTTAGATTTGGATCAATTACATTTGTTCTTTGGTGTTTATTCTCAGATCGCATTAATCGTTATTCTGATTGAAACTTCTCTTCTTTCATCATGGGAGAGAAGCCTGAGAAGAAAAACTTAACATTTTCTAGAACTCCTACCATCACTTCAGAGAAGTTGAACGGAAAGAATTATTTGGATTGGCGTAATGCATTGGAAATTTGGTTTTTGGGCAAGGGGATGTCTGACCATCTTGAGAAGAAGGCGGACGACATCGCTGCTTTCGAAAGAGACGAATGGAAGAAGGGTGATTATCAACTTTTGGCTTTATTGTTACAATTTGTTGAGCCTAAATTGATGATACATTTTCGTCCTTATAGGACATGTCATGAGATTGGGAAAAAGGCGCAAACGGTTTATGCGAATGATATACAACGGTTGTATGAGACAATCCATAATGTTGCAACACTGCAGATGTCTGACCTTGATCTGCCTTCCTATTTGAACAAGGCACAATCTATCTGTGAGGAAGCGAAGTTGATGTTGTTAAAAGAGGATGTGAAGAAGTTGGCAGAGAGACTAGATAATATGCTTATGGTGTTTGTTCTCCATGGATTGCACAAAGAGTTTGAGTCGGTTCGGAACCAGACATTGACTAATTCTGGCATCCCCACATTGGAGACACTATTTGACCGCTTGCTCCGAGTCCCTTCTCCAGAAGCATCAGGTAGCGCTAGTGCTCCATCGCCAATAGAGTCTTCAATATTGATATCTAATGTTGCTAGCCGTGGAGGTCGAGGTCGTGGTCGTAGAGGTCCGGTCGTGCGAGGAGAGGTGGTAGAGGAAATCTCCATTTCTCTTATTGTAAGAGGATGGACACACTCAAGATCGGTGTTATTCTCTTCATGGATTTCCGACAAAAGCGACTAATGTGGCCCAATCTTCAAGGTCCGAGGAGACATCATTTTCTACCGATGCATATAAGGAGTTCCTTCAATTTAAGCGCAAAGACAACAAGGCCGTCCTCTTCACCGCTATCGCGCTCGCAGAATCAGAATCGACACGGGTAATTCTACTTGGCCTGTCTTTCCCATTCGATTCCTTAGACCATGGATTTTAGATTACGGTGCATCCGATCACATATATGGTAATCTTTCACTCCTTTCTAAATTATCTCCTCCTAAAAAAATTTCACACCATTACTTATCTTTGAGGGTCTAAGTCACATGCAACCTGGTGTTGGTTAGGCTTCACCTCTTCCAACATTACCATTAAACTCAGTATTATTTGTACCTAGTTGTCCATTTGATTTAGTCTCTGTTGGCAAACTCATTGATGATAATTTGAATTGTGAAGTAACCTTTAACTCTGATGGTGTTCATATACAAGACCGAAGTACGAAAACGATTGGAACTGGATCTAGGTCACGAGGTCTCTTCTATCTCCATTCAGCCCCATCCACTATATGTGTTGCTTCAGTGTCTTCAGAGATTCTCCATCGTCGTCTTGGTCATCCAAGTTTAGATAAGTTCAAGCGCATGGTCCCTCATCTTTCACACCTACAGTCTCTGGATTGCGAGTCATGTCAACTTGGTAAACATGCTAGAGTTTCTTTTCCTAGTAGTGTCAACAATCGAACTACTTCTCATTTTGATATTGTTCATTCTGACGTTTGGGGTCCTAGTCGTGTTCCTATTATTTTAGGATATAAGTACTATGTTACTTTCATTGATGACTTTTCAAGGTGCACTTGGTTGTTTTTATTAAAAGATCGTTCTGAGTTATTTAATGCCTTTCAAACATTTCATACAGAAATTCAAAATCAATTGTTGAAACTGCTCGAACACTGTTAATCAATGCCAATGCACCATTGAAATTTTAGGGTGATTTGTTCTTACAAAGATGTTATTTGATTAATCGTATGCCAGATCTTCTCGTTTCTAAGTAATCAAATTCCTCAGGCACTTTTATTTCCACAAGACCCACTTTATGTTGTTCTCCCACGTGTGTTTGGTTCCACTTGCTTTGTCCACGACCTCACTTCTGGTCGTGATAAATTGTCTGCACGAGCTGTCAAATGTGTCTTTGTTGGGTATTCTCGTGTTCAAAAGGGATATAGATGTTACTGTCCTAGTATACATCGTTTTTATGTATTTGCCGATGTTACTTTCTTTGAGGACACAATGTTCTTTGCGTCACCAGTCACTTCTAATTCAGTACCACCTCCTGTATTACCTGTACCTCTTCTTGGTGTTCCTCAAGTTACAGAACATGTCACTCCCACACGTGCCGATCACGGAGTTTGGTATCAACATGAGCGCAGTTAGAGAAACCCGAGCCCGCTCTCTACACGATTCTCGTGACTCGATCCTACTTCAATCCGCTTCCTGCTGCGGTCCTTCCTGACACTTCCGCTAACCAGCCCATTGCAGTTCGTAAAGGTAAACGGTCCACTATTAATCCCCATTCTATTTATAATTTTTTGAGCTACCACAAGCTATCTCCTTGCCACTCTGCGCTTTATTCTTCGCTTTGTCTCTATTACTATTCCTAAGAATGTTCAGGAAGCACTGTCTCATCCAGGATGGAGACAGGCGATGATTGATGAGATGACAGCTTTGGAATTTAATAGTACATGGACTCTTGTCCCTCATCCTACCGGAAAATCTACGATTGGTCATCGATGGGTTTTACGATTAAAGTCGGCCCTGATGGACATGTGGATCGGCTGAAGGCTCGCTTGATAGCCAAAGGATATACTCAGATTTATGGTTTGGATTATGGTGATACCTTCTCTCCAGTTGCGAAAATGGCATCAGTTCGTTTGTTTTTGTCTATGGCCGCCATTCGTCATTGGCCGTTATACCAGCTTGATATTAAAAACGCATTCCTTCATGGTGGTTTAGAGGAGGAGATTTATATGGAGCAACCACCTGGTTTTGTTGCTCAGAGGGAGTCAGACCTTGTTTGCAAGCTTAGAAAGTCATTGTATGGTTTAAAACAATCACCTCGAGCCTTGTTAGAATCAAAGAATTTCATTGAAGGATCTGTTTTTCATTATTGAATAATGGAACAGTATAAAGCTTCTTATATAGTATAGCTAGACTATCTAAATAGACTAACTAACTCTAACTAATCGTTTCGATAGATTACGATTAAGCATTCAATGAGATATTATAATGATTCTATTTACTAACTAAACTAACTAACTTCACATACAATTGGATCTATCATTTGTATTCATTATCCTCTAATATTCCCTCTCAAGCTCAGATGATAGTACTACTGAGTTTGTGTCAACCGGCAGTAAATTGAGTTTCTTTGAGAGATTTGGTTAGAATGTCCGCAATTTGAAGTTGTGAAGGAACATAGGTGACCCATGAGGATTTGTTGAGAACTTTCTCTCGACAAAAAATATATCCGACTCCATATGTTTGGTCCTAGAATGTAGCACTGGGTTGTGAGTGAGAGAGCTCTTGTACTCTGGTTATCACGAAGAAATAACCTGGAGTTGGTGTAGTTATTTTGAGTTCATGTAGGAGGATTGGATCCAAAGAACTTCAAGGTGCAAGAGCCGGACTCTATATTCTCGCTTCGGTGTAGATTTGGCAACCAATGTTTGCTTCTTTGACCACCATGTGATTAAGTTTGGACCAAGATAGATGCGCAGCACTGATGTGGACCTTACGTCATCTATGTCGAAGCCCAATTAGCATCACAAAGAGGCATTGATGGCGAGAGGAGGTTGATAGTTGCAGGTTGCAGTGTGAGACCATGATCAATTGTACTTTTCAGATATCTGAGGATCCTTTTTACAGCTATCCAGTGAGAGGTTGAGACATGAATTGGCAAACCTTATTGACTGAGTAACCAAGTTCTGGTCTTGTGATAGTAACATACTGCAGTGCACCAACTGTGCTTCTATAGAGTAGAGGATCCTCAAAGTAGTCACTGCCATGTTTGGACAGTTTCAAGTTTACTGGAAGAGGTGTGGAAATACCCTTGCAATCGTCCATTCCAGTTCTATGTAAGATGTCTCTGATATATTTGGACTGACATAGATGCAATGAACCTGTACTGGTCATCTTGCACTCTATTCCCAGGAAGTATTCAAGATTGCCCAGCTGTTTTAAGGAGAAAATTGAATGCAGTTTATTGATGACAATGTTGATGGCAGTGAGGGATGAACCTGTGATGAGAATGTCATCCACATAGATAAGGACCATTAAGTGACAGCCTTTGTTGTTGTAGATAAGGAGAGATGGATCACACTTGGATTGGTAAAAACCGAAGGAGCACAGGGTTTTTGTTAAACTTGCATACCATGCACGAGGAGCTTGTTTTAATCCATAGATTGCCTTCTTGAGATGGCAAACCAGTGAGGAATCACATTGAATAAATCCTTGTGGCTGATGCATATAAACATCTTCCTCCAACTGTCCATGAAGAAATGCATTATTCACATCAATTTGTTTAATAGGCCACTTTTGAGTGAGAGCAAGAGTAAGAATAACCCGGATGGTGACAGGTTTGACAACAGGAGAGAATGTATCAGTATAGTCCTGTCCATGTTTTTGAAGGAACCCTTTTGCCACTAGCCGAGCCTTATACCTGCTGATTGTACCATCTGGATTCTGTTTAATACGAAATATCCATTTACACCCAATGGCCTTCTTTCCTGCTGGCAGAGGTACCAAGTCCCATGTATGGTTGGCTTGTAGAGCATCAAATTCACTTTGCATTGCAGCAGTCCAGTGAGGGGAGGTTAAGGCTTGTTGGACAGTGTTAGGTTCTGTGGTAGTGAGATTTATAGTTGGAAATAGGGGAGGTTTAAGATGGCCTGTTTTAGATCTTGTCTGCATAGGATGAGTTACGGGGAGGTGGTGGTGATGGTGATGGTGAGTTAGGGTCAATGGTGCTAGAGGCATCGGAAGGTAGAGGGGTTGGTGGTGAATGAGGTTGAGGTGAGTGGTCTCTTGAGGGTATCTTTGGTGAAACAGAGGTGAGGATCTGGTGTGTGAGATTTGGTTGGATTGAGATAGAAAGGAGAGGGTGAGTGTAGTGTTTCGGATTTGGAAATGATGTTCAAGGGTGCCTGCATAGAAGAGTTAGAATGTGCTTTGTGTGTCTGTGGATTAGCATCAATAGTTTTACTTTGAAATGGAAAATGATTTTCATTAAATATGACATCCTTAGACACACGTAGAGGCGATTGTTTTGCTATCTAGACACTTATATCCATGGTGAGATGAAGAATAACCTAGGAAGATGCATTCACTTGACCTGTACTGAAACTTGGGATTATTATATGGGGTTAAGAGAGGATAGCATGCACAACCAAATGATTTGAGAAACTTATAGTCGAGCGGTTTGTAAGCTTGAGGTTTGGAGAGGAAATGAGGTGAGTGAGTGGCGGTGGCGATCTGTTTATGAGATAGACTGCAGTGTGGAATGCATGATCCCAGAAATGGTAAGGTAATGAAGAGTGAGATAGAAGTGACAGACCTGTTTCTACTATATGACGATGTTTTCTTTCCACAACACCATTTTGGTGGTGAGTTTGTGGACATATGACACGGTGAACAATACCAAGGTCAGTGAGAAACTTTGTGAAGGGCCTGAACTCACCCCCCAAGTCAGATTGGACTGATTTAAGTTTCTTGTTGAGCTGTAATTCTGCTAAGGCTTTAAATTGTTTGAAAACGGTAAGGGTTTCTGATTTTTCATGTAAAAAATAGATCCATGTGTATCTGCTAAATGCATCAATGAATGAAATATAGTATTTAAATCCCATGGAAGATGTCATAGGGGCAGGACCCCAAAGATCACAATACACAAGTGCTAGAGGTTCACTATAAACTGTTTCTGATAAATGGGAAGGCAATCGATGAGATTTACCGAGACAACAAGCTACACAGAAATTCCTTTCATTATATGGAAATGATGTCATATTACAAAGCTTCAAAACTTTATTCATAGTGTCTAAGCTAGGATGTCCTAGTCTATTATGCCAATTAAAATACATGACAGATTTTGCTACATCGAATTGCTACTATTGGTTGTATTGTGAGTTTGCTAAAAGCAGAATTAACGAGAGGTGCTTTATTGTGATGTGTGGTGAGAACTTGCAGGACTTGAATGGAGAGGATAGAGACCATCGGATGTCAGCTTTCCTTGCAAAATAACTTGGTCATTGACCTGAGATTTTACCAAGTAATGATTAGGATAAAATAGAACATAGGCATTATTATCTCTGCAAAGAAATTTATCGATGCTAATCGGGTTTTTGTTTAGAGTTGGAGCGTGAAGCACATTCTTGAGATATAAAGTGCGTTGTGGGTGTGTAGGTGATTGAAATGCAAAATTGCGATAGATTGGATTTGGTAACCTCATACCATTGCCTAGGAAAATATTCTCAGGTGAGGAGGTGGTGGCAAAGACTGGAGCATTGGCGGTGAGTGACATGTTGTGTAGCAGCTGTATCCATGTTGTTGTTCAGTGCTGGGTGTGTAGGAAAAGTTGCAGTATAATGTGCTTGTGGAGGAGGAACCAGAGTATTGTGTTGCCAATTTGCTGGTGTTGCAGGCATTCCTGGTCGTATGTATTGATAAGGATTGCTGGTAGGTGGACCATACGGCGTAGAACCATATGAAGCATCAAACCGGTAATAGCAATTGGTAGCTTCATGACCATTACGCCTGCAAACTTGACACTGAACATTAGAACGGCCACCGCGCGCCTCTCTCGGCGATTATAAGCGTCCCTCTGCTGCGCGATTGAAAGAATTTCCTCTTCCCCCAAAATTTAGGGTTTGCGCGTTTTGGGGATTTCCAGAATTTGGAGTGCTGCTCGTGTAATTCGCTTGTGCATTAGCATTGACATGCAATTGCGACGGTTCTTGATCATCTTTGGTGTTTGATTGAGTGAGATTCAGCGAGGATGCTTCTTCGAGAAATTTGGCCTTATCGAGTCGCTGTTCATGAGCTAATAATGCAGAGATTTGATCTCCTCAAGATCAAACCAATCAATCTTCTTTGTTTATCGGGTGATTAAGGATTCGAAATCGCGCGACAATCCTTCCAAGATCGCATCCATTTGATCTTGTATGGTGTGATTTCACCAATCGATAAGCGATGAATCTGCGATGTGTTTGATTTTGTAAAGAAATTCGAACCACGATGTTTGTTCCTTTCTTGACGGTGTGCGATTGTTGGCGTAATTGGCGAGCTTGTGCTTTCGTCTTTGATTGAAACGTTTGATGTATGTTTTCCCGAGTTGAAAGGTATCGCCGCTGTGCGATGACAAAGAGGAAGTATCGCCGAGACAGGATGATTGCAACCAAAGCTAATAGAGTTGATCTTGTAATTCCCACTCGGTGTATCTTTGGGTTCTCAACGTTCGTTTCTATCATCATCACCGAGAAACCGAGGTGGAATTGTGGGAGAAACACTGACGTATCGGTGTAGACGATGCGCTCGGAGAATCGGTTCAATCATTGCATCCACACTAAGTAGTTGTTTTCATCTAATTTTGTGAAATTTTGTAGTTAAAGGGCGAAAGGGTGGTGAGAATTATCAGGCGCACCACCGGTGGCGGTGGTGGTGGTGGAGTTGAAGCCATCGAGGAGAAGAAGGAAGAATGAACGCAAGAAAAGGAAAAAGAACCACGCTGGTGGTTAGAAAATGGCTCTAGATACCATGTTAGAATCAAAGAATTTCATTGAAGGATCTGTTTTTCATTATTGAATAATGGAACAAGACAAAGCTTTATATATAGTATAGCTAGACTATCTAAATAGACTAACTAACTCTAACTAATCGTTACGGCGATTTACGATTAATCTGTTCAACGAGATATTATAATGATTCTATTACTAACTAAACTAACTAACTTCACATACAATTGGATCTATCATTTGTATTCATTATCCTCTAATAAGCCTGGTTTGGAAAGTTTAGCAAAGTCATCCAACAATTTGGCATGATACGTTGTGAAGCTGATCACTCAGTTTTCTTTAAACGCTCACCCTTGAATAAAATGATCTATCTTGTGGTATATGTGGATGATATTGTCTTTACAGGTGATGATGAAGAGGGCATTAAACAACTTAAGCAACACTTGTTTAAGCACTTTCAAACCAAGGATCTTGGTCGTTTGCGATATTTTCTTGGGATAGAAGTTGCTCAATCCAAGTGTGGTATTGCTATTTCTCAGAGAAAATATGCTCTTGATATTCTAAAGGAGACCGGGATGCTTGACTGTAAGCCTGTTGATACTCCTATGGACCCAAATGTAAAGCTTATACCTAATCAGGGGGAGCCCTATTCAGACCCAGGTCGATATAGAATATTGGTTGGAAAGTTAAATTATCTCACTATGACCAGGCCTGACATTGCCTTTCCGGTTAGCGTCATTAGTTAGTTTCTTAACTCACCCTGTGAGAGCCACTGGAATGCAATTGTTCGCATTCTAAGGTATATCAAAGGATCACCAGGCAAAGGGCTTATCTATACAGACAAAGGTCACACTAATGTTCTTGGATATTCAGATGCAGATTGGGCAGGAGATGCCGGTGATAGAAGATGCACTTCAGGCTATTGTGTTCTCTTTGGCGGTAATTTGATCTCATGGAAAAGCAAGAAACAGACTGTTGTTGCAAGGTCAAGCGCTGAAGGAGTATCATGCTATGGCTAATGCAACATGTGAACTTGTATGGTTAAGAAATTTGCTTCAAGAGTTGAAGTTTTGTGAGATTGGTCCTATGGAACTTGCTTGTGACAACCAATCCGCTCTACATCTCTCATCAAATCTAATATTTCATGAGAGAACTAAACATATAGAGGTCGATTGTCATTTCATTAGAGAAAAGATTCTCTCAGGCATCATCAAAACTTCCTTCGTCAGCTCTAATGATCAACTTGCAGACATGCTAATTAAGTCCTTACGAGGTCCTAGAATAACATACATATGTAACAAGTTGGATGCCTCTGATATATATGCTCTAACTTGAGGGGGAGTGTTGAGTTAATTTTGTAGATAGCTGTTGTTAGTTG
The DNA here is from genome assembly GCA_020916435.1 of Oxytropis ochrocephala. Lineage (NCBI taxonomy): Eukaryota > Viridiplantae > Streptophyta > Magnoliopsida > Fabales > Fabaceae > Oxytropis > Oxytropis ochrocephala. The sequence goes on along the minus strand of CM037094.1, from coordinate 15,870,987 downwards.
TTAGTTGTTGGTTGAGAGTTATTAGGGTAGTTGGTAGTTGTATTCATTAGAGTAAGTGTGTTTCTCTTGTATATATATATATATATATATATATGTATGTAAACCTCACTCAATTTATCAACCAATATACACATTCAGTTTCAGTTTCAAGTTATCCAATTCTTCTTTGCTTTGACACGGCCTGAACTTTACCCTTGTTCTGTGCATTGAAGTGTCGTCAAATTTTCTTTGTAGAGGCACCCCGTTTAGGTTCACAGATCGACGGAAAATCTAGAAACAATTCATTGGATATTGACTTTGACGAACGGCTAAAAGCTGTTAAAAGGTACTGTTACAGCTCTAGCTTTTTCAATTTCTTTCTTACTTCGCTACCTGGTTGGTTAACCACATTTTTGCAACAATGTTGATTAGTTGTTTTGCAGTGTATCGAGCAATGATTTCATTGTAACAATGGCTGAACAATTTTCCATCATTTTCTTACTTTAGTTCTGTATGCTAGATTTTGAGCCTACTTAAGTCTGTTTTCTAAGATTGCTTCCTCAGTTAGGTCTCCGATTGATTTCACGATATACCATAAAAGTTTTCTAAGATATTATATGCTAAGTTATTCTAACAGGTCTTTAGAGCAAGCTTCATTGACTTGTATTTCAACCCAAAGTTTTGTATATTTCTCAGTATTATTTTGCTTTGATTTTTTAATTCTTCTTTGCTGATAAAAACATTTTTTCATATTTGCATCATTGTTGACTAATTGGTCTTTTCGTACACTACTTAGGTCAGCACTAGAGAAGAAGAAGGCAGAAGAGGGAAAAGAATTTGGAGCGATTGACTATGATGCACCGATTTCTTCAGAAAAGACAGTTGGCTTTGGTACCAAGGTACGAAGTTTTTCTTCTTTCTAGCACATACGTGAGGATCTGTATAAATACTGTATTGATATAACCATCGTGATACAGGTTGGAATAGGTGTAGCTGTTGCAGTCTTCGGTCTTGTTTTTGCTTTAGGAGATTTTCTTCCATCAGGAAGGTATGGAACGACATTTAGAACGGAACAGTATACCTGAAATGTAGCTGAAAGGCTGCTATTACGTAACTGCTGATTTTCATTTGCAATGTATGTGTTTGGTGTGTTAATTGCTTGTTGAGGCATGGTATAGACTATCTTTGTGAAGTCTCCAACTCAACACTTTCTGATAGAAACTTACCCCTGTTCAAAACTCAAGTCAAATTGTTTGTCGTTGTTAAACGTGATTCATGATAAGATTTAATGGCATTGCTTGTAGTTGTGCTTGATCTATGTATGCTCTCTCTCTCTAGAGGGATGTGTGGTTTGAGTATGGTTTAAACTGGGATATCTTTATGTACCTCCCAAAAAAATGGGATATCTTTCAGTGTTAGTCCCAATGAAGACAGCGCTGTGGTCAATGATAAATTGTCAAAAGAGGAGAAAGCTGTTCTTCAGGTATGATTTCTGCCTATTTTTTTTCCTATCATCTGGCAATTTGTGTGACACTAATATTCTTTCTATGTATCCTTCTGTCTTGTTTTCTTTCCTTACGAAGCAAATGTTTACTGAATTAAGATTGTTCTTTTCATAGACTGGTGGAAAGGTGAAATGTCTGGTAGACAACCATTTGTTGTGTCTTTTTGTTTTCATTAATATTCAAAGATAGATTGGATATGATAGAAAGGCATTTTCGTATCGGTGATGTTTATTTTTTTGTTGTAAACCGGGTATCCTCTGCGCGTAAGTGCTGAGACTAATCCCTTGAGCTATTAGGACCATAATGGGTGGTAAAACTCTCCCTCAAGAGTTTTAATGCCGCTGCATTCCCAAGGATGAAATCGAACCCAAGACCTTGGTTAAGTTGGAAGAGATGCAAACCATCTCATCCAAGCGCTCTTGGGTGTATCAGTTATATTTAAGTAAAGCTTTTATGGACCACATACTTGTATAATATGAAGGATAAATGTGTAGGAAAGGAAATATTATAAAATTGTCTGCTGCAGGTATTCAAATATGCTTAACACTCATAGTATGGATTGAGATTCTATTAAAAGGCTAATTGGTTGGTTTTAGGTTTTGTAACCTTTGAATAGTTTCTGCTAGACACACACTTGCACTGCAAAGAAGGTTTGTAACTTGTTTTCATCCTTCATTCCTATCTGGAACTAACTTTGATTTCTCTACAGAATATTTAACTACTGAAAGAATATGAACATTTTTGTTCTCAATCACTTCCATGGAAATCGATGCTGAAATCATCATTAGTAATTTGTCTTCAGAACTTTGTTGTTAGAAGCAAATTGTATCCATATCAAGGGCATATTGCACTGTCCATCCCTATCATTCTGGAAAAGTATTACAATATGCTATTCACTCTAGTTCGATATTTTTCTGATTTTTTTTTTTTGAATTATTTCAATAATATTTTTCCTACCAGATGTTTTTTACTATACTGTTCCATGTTACATGACTGAGTGCTTAAACTTTTTCAATTCCACATATTTTCTCATAGCACTTACAAAATGTAGTAACTGTCGAGAGAGTAATTATCGTGACCACCTAAGAATTACTCCTGTCGAGAAATATCATTTTTTGATGTCGTCAGGAAATTCTTCTTCGACTCTTGGTTAAGTCAGCACATACTAGTAGTGAGTCTAGAGTTGAGGGCATTGTTGTCCTTTCATAGCCATAGTTTTAGTATAAATTGAATTGAACTTTTAGATCAGTACCCTCTCTGTGAAATATACTAGTAGTGAAATATCTTCCCATATGTTCCCTCTGGATCTTTTTCCTTTAACCAAGTATCCAGCCCTTAATATTTACGCATTACATTCTCGCGAAACTATAGGATCATTTATAATATATATACTTCCTGTAATATGGCAGAGTAGGCTTAAGGAATTTGAAGCGGCATTAAGTAACTCCCCAAGAGATCCAATTGCACTTGAAGTAAGTAGTTGATGCTAGTTATGTTCTGCTAATTTCTGTGTCTCTAGATATATTTGAAAAGGTTTTCAGGGAGCTGCAGTAACTTTGGCTGAACTAGGGGAATATGCAAGAGCTGCTTCTCTACTTGATGATTTGACTAAGGTTAATATTATTTTGACATAAGATATTTTATTGATATATTTATCATCTGTTTCCTACTTTTTCTAGTTTCTTGTAATTCGATACCGCATTTAATCTTTATGAGGATTTTCCTCAAGCAATTCAGACTCAAAAGTCCTCTTTTTCAATAACATTTTGCGTATTTAGTCAAAAAAACATTTTTGGGTATCTCATGCTGTTGAAGTGAATTTTTCTTCATGTTCCAAGGAAAAACCAAATGATGCTGATGCTTTTCGTTTGCTTGGAGAAGTCAAGTATGAACTCAAAGATTATGAAGGGAGTGTTGTTGCATATAAAAATTCAGCAAAGGTTAGTCTTTTTCACCGATTTCAAACACTTTTCATGCTTTGACCCAATATATGCAATATACGCTTCATATTTTCCGATGTTAATATATTTGTTAGATATATAACTTAGAAATCATTCACGTGCTTTGATCCAACTGCCTAGACTTTTGCGATAAATGGTTTGTGACATAATTGAGTTCTTGTTGCCCCATTCTTCTAATAAAATGTTCAATTTTGGCACAAGGTTTGTTAATATGTGCACTATGCAAATTCCAATCCCAAAGGGCTCTTGCATGATGGCATGTGTTACAGATATAATATAAAAACAATTCATGTGAATTCACCCAAAAGCTTTTGGAACAGTTGGATCATGGTAATATCTTTTTGTAAATGAGTACATCAAGATGCACTAGAATTAAAAATTATATGGCACAAGAGGCTATAGCTACAAAATCTTAGCAATTAGTTATTGCAGGCTTAGTATTGTCATCTAGCATTATTGATAAATATTTGGTTGATCCCTGACAGATATCTGAAGATATCCAATTTGACGTTCTGCGTGGCCTTACCAATTCTTTACTTGCTGCGAAGAAGCCAGATGAGGTTTGTTGTCTTGAGAATGGATTATTCACTAAGGAGAACATCAAATTGGGACACCAAAATTAACAAAATTTTTGCAAGTTAATAATGAAGTATTGAATTTAGTTAATGAATATACCAATGTATTGCAACTCATTAGCGATCAATTGTTTTTTATTAACCACAATTTTTAGGTGTTCACATATAATACACTGGATGTATATTTGAACACCTAAACATCATGGTTAATGAATTTCAAAATTATTGTTAACGAAATTGAGTTTATTGTTCTTGAGTTGTAACACCTTGCTATATTTATTATCCAAATTCAACACCTCATGACAACGTGTTTGAACTGTATTAACCAGAGTGTGTGTTTTTAGTAGAGTCTTTCTATTTCCATCTGGTTCTGGTCCAATCACTTTATTTTCAGAGTATAACGGATAATGCACCCCAAAAGCAAATGTTTAGATCAATGATTTGATCGTTAACATTGATTTGTTTGTCGAAAAACAAAGATTTTGCTTTAAAAAATATACACAAATTTCTTTCAGATGCCTGATATAGGTTGAAATTTTCTGTAACTGATTTTTTCTTCCAAGAATCAAGATGAAAATTTTCGCTTGATTTTGTGAAGACTAATGTTGAACCTGAAAATAAACAGAGAAAACAGATAGAAGATAAAACAAAAAAGAAACAATTCCACTATCGATGGCCGAAAACACTGAGAAAGAGAGAGAATTCCTCTTCTAATGGTTTCTCTTTCACAAAACGTTTCTATATACAACTAGACACTGCTCTGTTTTTAAACTAACTGAATCTGATCCTCTTACGTTTAGATACTTCTAATGAGTATCTGATAATTTGTTCAGTGTATTTATAAAGTAAAATATAGTCGGTTGGCTATTTTATAGATATATGGGGTATATCTCTTTGTTCACCTTGTGGGTGGTTGTTGGATTAATTGACATTTTACTTTCCAATTCGCTTTTTCAACAGGCTGTTCAATTACTCTTGGCCAGTCGTGAGCGTCTGACTTCAGAAAACCTCAGCAAAAATCTGATAGCAGCAGCCCAACAGAATCACAGAAGCTGGATCCAATTCAAGTAAGTTCTCACTTTTAGAAAATGAATAACATATTCTGCTCTTTTTGCAAGGTCTCGGTAAGATATACAAAAGTTAAAGATCAAAGAATTTAAAAGTAAAGATATTGTTTTAATTCATGTGTATACTACATATTAATATTCCTATTTTTTCCTTTTGTTAAAATTCTTCTGTATTGTTAAGAGTCCCCATCAAATGTGTGAAAAAAAGTATATAAGTGGGAGGCACCTCTCACTCTACAAGTCAGTTTTGTAGAGTTGAGTTAGACCCAACCCAAATTCTAAAATGATATCAAAGTCAATCCAAGATCTGTTGGGTCACCCGCTAATTGATTGGCCACTCGGGTCATGCTTCAATTGTGTAGTCCTGAGCGTTTGGGGGGGGGGGGGGGAGTGTGTGTCTCACATCGGATGTGATATGGTCTGAAAAAAAGTATATAAGTGGGAGGCATCCTCACACTACAAGTCGGCTTTGTAGAGATGAGTTTGGCTTTAACCCAAATTGTAGATATTGTTTATGTTCCTTTCTTGATTTTATTTCTCACTTTTTGATATTGTTGCAATACTCAGGTTGAATTACTTCTAGGAAAAGCATATTCAGATTGGGGCCATGTAAGTGATGCTATAGCTGTTTACGATGGTCTCATATCTACTCACCCTGATGATTTCCGTGGATACTTAGCTAAGGTTTGTATTTTCTCCCATTTAATCACTAACCATGAAGTTCTCATTTATTTTCATTGTAATTCAAATTAAAGAAATAATACAATTATCCATGAAGATGAAAAAGCTATGCATTCAATTAACCTCGCACTTTTGCAGGAATCATCCTAAAAGAAAACAAAAACATTGGACAAGCAGAGAGGATGTTCATACAAGTAAGTTTGTGAGTCGAACTTGTGAAGCTAGATTTATAGGAAGATGTTAATATGATTCATAGCCCAAAATTTTCTTTTGCTGCAGATAAGAGAGATTGGTGGTTTTGGAAATTTTGTTCATTTATGTTGTTACACAATTTCTGATTGCAGTTTTAAACTTCTTATGCAGGCTAGGTTCTTTGCACCAGATAAAGCTAAATCACTTGTGGACCGTTATTCAAGATAGTAGCTTATATTGACATTTATCTTTAACTAGGTGACATAAAATGAGCCTCTATCCATATTGCAAACTCACTGGAAAATATAAAGTCCAATCATATTGAGTTTATTTTGTGGTAGAAGCTATGTCAATTATATAGAATGTTGCAAACTGTTGTTATTGACTCTTCTTTATGTAACCATGCTGGGTTGTAAATTAACTTAGTTTATGGAACGAATATTTGTAAAATATTTTTGCACATATTGATGAGAGCACGAGTTCCCTAAACATGTGGAAGGAATTATACAAAGAAAAATACTCAGCTCCAACATTTTATAAGCCAAAACACATCAATAAGAAGCAATCATGGAATTTTAATTTTCGTATTTAATTTTAATTAAATGATTTTAGGTGTCTTTTGATATTTCCTAAGTTAGTTTGTGGGTTTTAAAGACTTGTTAAGTCATTATGATGACTAGTGGAGTTTTATTTTTATAATTATGTTTATTTACTAGGTATTGAATAATGTAAATGCACTTATCAATTTATTTGATAAATGCATGATAGTGGAAATTTATTTAGTTTATTTCAAGAGTCACTTTAGGTTTCCAAAGGTTGTGAGTTTAGCATATAAATAGGGATCTTTTGTACTACACAAATCAGATTTTGAATATGAATGAAAATTGAGTTTTCTCCTCTTGTGAGAGCTTCCCTTGTGTTCTTGGGTTAAATAACAAATTGATCTTATCAAGGAAACTTGTGGCGATCAAAACCCATGACTTATCACTCATCTTCTCATCTATTTCTTGAGTGTGGCGTCAATATTCTTCTTTTAAGTCTCAACTTCAACACGGTCCTTCCCTAGTCTGCCATCATAGAGCACGAGTTCCCTAAACATGCAGAAGGAATTCTACAAAAAAAAATACTCAGCTCCAACATTTTAAAAGCCAAAAGACATCAATAAGAAGCAATCATGGAATAACAAATATTTCCTATTTTATTTTTTATTTTCGTATTTAATTTTAATTAAATGATTTTAGGTGTCTTTTGATATTTCCTAAGTTAGTTTGTGAGTTTTAAAGACTTGTTAAGTCATTATGATGACTAGTGGGGTTTTATTTTTATAATTATGTTTATTTACTAGGTATTGAATAATGTAAATGCACTTATCAATTTATTTGATAAATGCATGATAGTGGAAATTTATTTAGTTTATTTCAAGAGTCACTTTAGGTTTCCAAAGGTTGTGAGTTTAGCATATAAATAGGGATCTTATGTATTACACAAATCAGATTTTGAATATGAATGAAAATTGAGTTTTCTCCTCTTGTGAGAGTTTCCCTTGTGTTCTTAGGTTAAAGAACAAATTGATCTTATAAAGGAAACTTGTGGCGATCAAAACCTATGACTTATCACTCACATTCTCATCTATTTCTTGAGTGTGGCGTCAATATCCTTCTTTTAAGTCTCAACTTCAACACGGTCCTTCCCTAGTCTGCCATCATTTGGTATCAAAGCTTAGGTTCTACTCACTATATTTATTTTCATGATGGAGGGAAGGCAAAGAGATTATGGTATATACATTAGAGATTTTGTGATGGATCCTGCGTATGTGAAATACCTTTATGAAAATGGGCTAAAAAAAGAGGCAACAAGAGTATAGAAAAGTTAGCCTTCAGAGAAAAGAAGAAATTGAGAGAAAAAAATTAGAGGAGAAAATAGAAAGAGTGATTGCAGAAATATTTTGTGACCATCTTTGTAAAGTCCAAGAGTTACCAACGATTCACACTAATATTTCTTCGTCTTGTTCTAATGATATTCAATTTACTCATGTATCTTTATCTTCAATGAAGGTAGAAGAGGAAGTAGAGGAAGAGACAATTTCTACTTCTGAGAGAGTACAAAAGAAAATAAAAGAAATAGAGGAAGAATTACAGAAAAATATTGTTGGTGCTGTTGCAAAAGATTGGAAATTTGCAAAGGAGAAGAAAATAAATGAATTTAAAAACCAAAGGGGAATGAAAACATGTAGATTTTTTTTAAATAACCCTTTAGTTTATTATGGAGGTTTAGATTTGAGGACAAATCCTTTCAAAGAAGGGGAGAATGATGAGAGCACGAGTTCCCTAAGCATGTGGAAGGAATTCTACAAAGAAAAATACTCAGCTCCAACATTTTAGAAGCCAAAACACATCAATAAGAAGCAATCATGGAATAACAAATATTTCCTATTTTATTTTTAATTTTCGTATTTAATTTTAATTAAATAATTTTAAGTATCTTTTGATCTTTCTTAAGTTAGTTTGTGATTTTAAAGACTTGTTAAATCATTATGATGACTAGTGGAGTTTTATTTTTATAATTGTGTTTATTTACTAGGTATTGAATAATGTAAATGCACTTATCAATTTATTTGATAAATGCATGATAGTGGAAATTTATTTAGTTTATTTCAAGAGTCGCTTTAGGTTTCCAAAGGTTGTGAGTTTAGCATATAAATATGGATATTTTGTACTACACAAATCAGATTTTGAGTATGAATGAAAATTGAGTTTTCTCCTCTTGTGAGAGTTTCCCTTGTGTTCTTGGGTTAAAGAACAAATTGATCTTATCAAGGAAACTTGTGGCGATCCAAACCCATGACTTATCACTCACATTCTCATCTATTTCTTGAGTGTGACGTCAATATCCTTCTTTTAAGTCTCAACTTCAACACAATCCTTCCCTAGTCTGCCATCACACATACTTCTTATGCTCCTATCTATAAGAATATTTGGAGAACTTTTTTGATCTCATATATAAGAAAAAGTTAATTTTTAAGGTGTATTAGTTGTTTAGATTACTTTTTATCCTCATTTAAAATGTTTGGCTTTTTAATAATTAATAGGTGTATATAATGTCTCATAATTTTATTAGAAGGTTATATATGAAAAAATATTCAAAAGTTAAATTAGTAAATGAGTTGATTGGTTTTGATGTTGTTTTATTTTTCCTCTTATAATATAATTAAGATTTGATAGAGTCATATATTAATGACGGAACTATCGATTTTAGGGTGATTCACCTAGCACCACCCCACTTCCTTCTCCTCCCCCAACCCCACACACCATCTTCATTAATTGCAATGAAAATCTCAAACTACCCCTTTTATTCCAAACCCACACCCCATCTTTCCCAACCCCACCCAAACATCCCACCCCATCATGTAACCATCCAACTCCACCCCTTTCATGGCGTCACCGTTGTTCATTGCCACACCACCACTATGACACCACAACCCCCATTAGAAAGTAAGCAGCAACACCATCTCTCCCCTTCCTCACCCCACCCCCACATGTAACTATCCAATCCCACCCCTCTCAAGGCATCATCATGGTCCCCTACCGTAACACTACCGCCCCACCTGAATGACCACCGCATCATCTCTCGCCTCCTCAACCACTATCTGTGCACCACTACTCATTGGAGCTCCAAAATAACAGGCAACGTTTCCGAAAACTCAGTTTTCGGAATACCTGTTGGCGTCGTAGATATGATTAACACATACATGTCCGAAAATTAATTTTCTGTATGTGTATTTGAGTTAGACATTCAGAAATTCAAGTTAAATTAAATAGTCATTCAAAAACTTAAATTACGAAAATTCAATTTTCGTAACACTTTAAACTAAATTGAGCATACATATATTAGGCATACAGAAACTAAATTACCGGATGTGTAATTGATTTACACTTTCAGAATCTTGATTTATAGACGTTGAATCTGGCAAAAAGTATATAAAATCAAACACAGTTTGGAAACTTAATTTCCAGACGTTGAATCTGACCAAAAGTAAAACAAATCAATATGGTGATGTTGCAGTGGTTGTGGGTGGCGTAACAGTGGTTGCGACGGTGGAGGTCTGGTGTACGTAGGGTGCTATAGATAATTTGGTTTTTTGGGGGTGTTGGGTTGTAAATGGTGAATTGGGTGGGGGACTGGGGTGTTGGTGGGTTAGAAACAAATAGGGGTGTGAGATGTCGAAGTGACAAAGATGTTGGCCAACCCACAGTGGCAGCAACAGAGGCAGATGGTCCCACAGTTGGACACCGACACCAACCTCGCCATTGTTTTTGTCTTTAAATTTAGCTCTATTTTGTTTAGGTAATCAATTGAGTGCTCCTCAGTCCTCACGCCATTTTATTTTGTCTTTTGTTTATTATGTTCTTAATGGTTATAATCTATCTTGGTTGGGTTAGTTGGACCTTTTTCTAGGTTGGCTTACTTATTATTGAGTAGTATAAAAGGTAAAAAGAGTTAAGGAATGTGTGATTGCATAAATAACCAGCATAATGTAAAACGAGCAAAAAGGCAATGATGGAGCATAGAAAAAGGAGTCAAGATAAGCAAATGAACAATCTAGATTTTTGGACAGTAATTTGATTTGATGATAAATTTTTGCATAGGTTACAAACATATTTACAACTCCAATACACTATGTGCATAGCACATACAAATAAAGAAAAATGCTATCAACACTTTCTTTTACCCAGTCACTTTATGATTGACTAAAATTCATGTTGTCCCACTAAAACTGATGAGTCTCACTTCCAAAGTGGTGGGACCCACATTAATTTTAACTAATCATAAAGAGAAAGTGTAGGAGAGTGTGTAAAAAACTGTGTTGCTAGCATTTTTCATGTCCTCTTTCGAGACATGGACGTAGCATTTCCGCCAAAGAAATCGTCAATCAAAGTTTCAATGTCATCAGGATGATACTTGACGTATCTCTCAATATGTCTACTTGATTCTATATGGTGCTTGAATCTTCCGTGAAAGGAGCGATAAGCCGGTATGACCAAAGAAGATATTGAAACCCTAAGCTCCGACCGAAGTTGCTCATCGCTTACTATCCAACTACTCTGCGTCTTGTGGGTCTCTTCAAACATTGAATTGAAGCACTTAAACCTCTCTTTTAGAACTTGTTTGGACACCTTATTCCCATTCACTTGCAAACCTTCTGGGTTAAGACACTTTAATACCTTGCTCCAAGTCTCTCTTTGATAACTCTTATGGTACAATCTCAAACTAGATTGTCTCCTCCTACAATAATTATCACCCATGGATTCATGAAGTTCAACACATCCTTTGATCTTTTGCACTATGTATCTACCATTGTTCATTAGAAATACATAGCACAAAGAAGGATCTCTATATAGTTTTGACTTTCTTTCTATATTTACATCCAAAAGATCCATAATTGTCATCAATTGAACCGCAAAAGGTGATTTATCAGGTGTCCCATTTTCTATTTCTACTTCCTCCTCTGGTTTCTTTTGGTCTTCAATAATACCAATAATACCCCTATCAAGAGATTGTCGAAAGATTTGCTCCAATGTTTCTTTATACTCACATGCATATTTAAGATAATTCATTATGTAACGAGTCAATGGATGAACAACACCGCAGGGGACCATAACCCTTTCACTATCACTCTTAATTGAGTTTTCCAAATCACAAAACATTCCCATGATAGCCTCTACTATCCTATCCTTTGCCGCAATTATATCGTATGCCACCTCATCATGAACATTGACGACTGGCTCTACGTTGTCCCTGAGGGTCTCATACATATCCAACATTTTGAATAGTTTCTCAGGCGACGGTTTAGTTAAAACCACCGCTTGAGAAAATTTCAAAAAACGAACAATGACGACTCGCGAAAGGTCGCGAAATAGTCCTTGAGATATAGATGGTTTATCAGGGAAAACAGATTCATAAAGCTTACGTTCCACATTGAAGAGAACTGTGGTGCAATGTCGAACCATGTTGTTCCACTTAACAATTTCTCCTTCCATGGATTCCCATTGCATTCTATAAACCTCCTCCGTTCTTAAATTCGTGTAACCTAACTTTTGCAACGCTATTTTAAAAGCGTTTCTTCTTAAATTGGAAAAAGCCATGAAACACTCTGTTTGATACCCTGTGTTAATCATGGCATGGGAAATCTTGTTTAAAATGGAAATTTGTTCCGTTGAGAAAGATATCAATTCCTCATCATTATTCTCATTCTCATTATCGACCTTCTTATCCTCTTGTTTAGGAACTCCACCATCGTTAATCTCGTCTTGAAGTTGAAAGAGAAACTGAAGGGAACCAAAGGAGGTTGACTTCTTGGGTGGGAGTTTTTTTCGTTTCGATTGAGAGTAGTTTTTGGGATCGTGTAGAAGGGCACAAAGGTCATTTTCTAAAATGGACATTGATTTTTCTAAGACATAGGTTGTTTTGTCTAAACATGCTCTACTCAAATTCAAGGTAATGGAGAGCTTTGAAACACAATTAATAACATCTAGAAAGGATTTGTCATCCTCTGGATTTTGCCCAAATTTGTTTCTTTTTGGTTTGTTGGTGTTGTATTTATCCATAATAATTGAATCCAATAATTTAGGCAACAACATAACACAATCTGGAATTGGATCTTGAACTTCATTGTTGTGATTGAGATTTAGAAAACGATTCACATCCTCCAAAATTTGTGGTAATTGAAGAGACCACAAATTTCCAACATCCTCATTTTCTCCTAATAATTCACATTGTTGTTTGGTCTCACCACCACTACTACTACTTCTTGATGAGAAGCTCCGCGCCTTGTCCATCCCCCTTAGCTACTAATTCCAAAAACCTTCATGCATTTAAATTTGTTATTATCAATAATCAAATCTCGTTTGAGAGATGAAGAAACTTGTTTGTTTTTCATTTTGTTGATTTCATTTTTCTAATGAAAACAACAAATGCTTGGTCTATATTGTTTGGTTGTTTGTTGGCATGCTAATTGAAATTTCGAACATAGTTGGATTCTAATTTTTTGGTATATGTTTCTCCTAATTTTATTTGTTCTTTGCAATTTTCTTTCACTCTCCGGCTATTTAGGTGGAGATATGATCTTCGGTGTTTTGACCGTTGACCCAAATGCCAATGCATCCTCATCTATAGGTGTATGTGAATGGAAATGGATTCTCTACCTTGATGACGGGAAAAAATAATTAACTTTAGGTGATTTTTGGCATAAAGAGGAAAGAGAATGTAGAAGAATATGGAGGGAAAATAGGAGAGAGAAAATGAAGGATGAGAGATAGAAACAAAGACAGGTGTCTTTTCCCGCCCTCAAGACACTACGCCAGATTTAAGGATTTTCAGCGTTTTTTTGGGCATTGGTAGTGTTTTAAAACGCTAGAGAAGCTGGCGCTACTAATGCGTACACCCCATTAGTAGCGTTTTAAAAAACGCTAGCCATTGACCCAGCGTGTTTTGGACATACGTAGCGTTTTATAAAAAACGCTAGCCATTGACCCAGCGCCTTTTTACAATTCCTAGCGTTTTCTTTAAAACGCTAGGGATCCTATAGCGTCTTTCTACAATTCCTAGCGTTTTTGTAAAACGCTAGGGATCTTCTAGCGCCTTTTTACAATTCCTAGCGTTTTAGAAAACGCTAGGGATCCTCTAGCGCCTTTTTACAATTCCTAGCGTTTTCTACAAAACGCTAGGGATCCTCTAGTGCATTTTGTCCATAGCTAGCGTTTTTTCTATAAAACGCTAGGTATTGAATGAATTTTTTAATTTCATTTCTAGCGTTTTCTCCTTAAAACGCTACCTATTGCTCTTTCGCCCATACACAGTCGTAGGAGGAATGCCATATCCATAACCTCTTATCTGACCCTGTCTCTCTTCCCTTCCCAAGGCACGAGCAAGGACATCTTGTTGACCATCACAATCTGTTAAATCTCCTTGTGATACAGATTGTGATATGCTTTGCTGATGCACAAACATAAGTAACGGTTAGAAATAATAAACAAGTGTCAAAGAAATTTAATCGACGATAAAAAATATGTCCACGTGTCAAAAAAAATCGAGTAACGGATAGAAATAATAAACAAGTGTCAAAGAAATTTAATCGACAATAAAAAATATGTCCACGTGTCAAAAAAATCGAGTAACGGATTAAAAAAATATAGTCAGACACAAATTCCAACTTGCTAGGAATCATAAAATTAAAATTACAATACATGAATTTTGGAATACTTACAATTTTGTCCTTGACCTCCTTAGTTTTCGGATCCACAATGTCCCCATCCTTGTTTTGTCGGGTTTCTAAACTGACGATTACAACGATCAAGGATTCTTGAGTTGGATCTTTCCCTCTCGCGATAACTATTTAAGTTTAATCATTGTTAATCAGCTGTAAATTAAAAGATTCATTAAATCATAATAAATTAAACTAATTGTGTCTTACCAATCTTTCTTCAAGAATTTGATATCCACTTGAACCTCCTCTATAAGGGTACTTTCGGGATTAAAAGCTCTTTCTTTATTGGCTTTGCTTTTTTTTTCTATTTAAAAAGATAAGTATACATTAATGAATGATATCTAGTTGTGAAATATATATATATATATATATATATATATATATATATAACTTAAATAATTAATATGCTTCAATCCTCCTTACTTATAATTCTAGAATACAATCTTTGGAGGCTCTGTCTCGATGGTCCCATCGGGAAGTTTTGAATACTTTTTCCTACATCAGTTCTATAAGCCCGATGCAACCTTCCAGCTTCCTTGAGTATCAAATCTCTTCGGGCATCATCCACATCAAAGTGTTTCTACTTATACATAAAAATGGATTAAATAAATATAACTAAAAAAATCACTAAATAAGATTATTAAAGATGTCTAAAATTATATACTGTATTAAGGACCGAGAAATCATCTTTCGTTTTAGGCAAAACTCTATTATCTTTCTCATTCAAACTTTTAATCGAAATTGGAAACATTTGCTTCACCTTAGTACCAATAAAAGTAATCAAATTTGTGCCGTTCTCTCCAATAGGCAAACCTTTAACACTCCATCTGACCTGCATTAATTAAATCATTAAATAATTAGATAACTTTGAAAGATAGAGAACAACATTAATAATTAGTAATTAACTTACCCTATATTTCTAGTGTCCTTTACTTATCTCGATGGACGATATTCTTTTTTTGTCATTCCACGGGAGTGAACTTCTTTGTGTTTCTATGACCACCCCCATCACCACCCTCATGACTACTCTCATGATCACTAAGTGATGCCATCCGACTTGCAATGGCCCAAATGAAATAGACTCGATTGAGTTTTAGCTTTCTAATTGTTTAGAACCAACAAACACTTAACAAAATATAGAACAAGCCATGCACTAACTAAGTAAGAGAAAGCCATGCAATCGAGAACCTAGAGTAAACATATATAGGAAAGCCATGCACTAAGTAACCTAGAGTAAACATATATAGGAAAGCCATGCACTAAGTAACCTAGAGTAAACATATATAGGAAAGCCATGCACTAAGAAACAGAGAAAGCCATGCACTAGGAAAGTCATGCACTAGTCAAGTTAATAATGCTATCTAAGTTAGACTAATCTAACAACTAATTAAATACAACATTGAGCTAAGTAACAGAGAAAGCCATACAAAAGAGAACTACATAACAAACCGCAAAAAACCAGTGAGAGTATGTGCAGAAATACCTTTTGAAAGGGAGAGAGAGTGTAGAAAAAGGAAACAAATGGGAGGGAGCTGCGTGGTAAGATAGCACCAAGGAGAGAGAGGGAGAGCTGGTACGTTTGGGGTTTCTGCGTTTTAGGTTTCTGGGTCGCGCGTTTTTGGGTAAGATAGTACCAATGAGAGAGAGGAAGACGTGGAGTGTGGGTTGTTCGCAAGGGATGAACGGAGAAGGGATGAACGAAGAGGATGGGTCATTTGGTTTCCTGGGTCTCACACAGAAGGGATGAACGAAGAGGTTTCTGGGTTTTCGCTGGGTTTTCGCAAGAGAGGAGTTAGGTAGATGAAGAGACAGAGTGAGTTTGTTTGAGAGAGATGAGAGAGCGCGCCTTGTAAAATTTTTAATAACAATGCCTAGCGCTTTCTAGCAAAAACGCTAGGGAAGCCTAGGAATTATAATTACAATTCCTAGCGTTTTCTTTAAAACGCTAGGGATCCTCTAGCGCCTCTTTACAATTCCTAGCGTTTTCTGTAAAACGCTAGAGATGCTATAGCGCCTTTTTACTACCATTCCTAGCGTTTTCTGTAAAACGCTAGGGATCCTCTAGCACCTCTTTACAATTCCTAGCGTCAGAAACGCTAGGGATGCTATAGCTTTTTTTACTACCATTCCTAGCGTTTTCTTTAAAACGCTAGGGATCTATAGCGCTTTTACTACCATTCCTAGCGTTTTCTCTAAAACGCTAGGGATCCTATAGCGCCTCTTTACAATTCCTAGCGTTTTCAGAAGCGCTAGGGATGCTATAGCGCCTTTTTACTACCATTCCTAGCGTTTTCGAAACGCTAGGATCCTCTAGCTCCTCTTTACAATTCCCAGCGTTTTCTATAAAGCGCTAGGTATTGAATGATTTTTAATTTCATTTCTAGCGTTTTCTCCTTAAAACGCTAAGTATTGACTGATTTTTTTAATTTAATTTGTAGCGTTTTTTTAAAACGCTACCTATTGATGATTTTTTTAAATATTTTTTTATTTTTGTTTATTCTCCTTTTAATTACAACCTATAAATTCATTCCTTCCAACAAAATTCATCAAATATCATTCCAACAAAATTCAGCCAATATCATTACAATCCAATATAGATACACACACATATGTACATATCACCAAAAGACCATATTAAACTAACAAGTACTTACAACATAATTAATATATATCCAAATCATACAACATAATAACTACTGTCTTGACCACTCTCATGATCACTAAGTGATGCCATCTGACCTGCAATATAACATAATCCATGTTATTGTTAAATTTACAAAAACTATATAATTATTTATTAATAAAAAATAATGAGATATCATTAAGTCTATATTACCTCTTCCTTTTCCTAGATAAAATTTTGTTTGCAATTCGCGTCTTGGTATTTTTTTTCCGACGAATAGTAATTCCATCATTACGATCTTTTCTAAAATATACAACATCCTCTATAGAAGTATTTTCCCCTATTATTGGTTACGATGTTACGAAGAAAGTGGTCGTCCTCAACACCAACATCATCGGGTGCTTCATCATCATCGTTGTTAAACACAAATTTTTTGTCAGTTAATAGAACAATAGACCAATTGATATTAACTGGATCAGTGACATAAAACACTTGTTGAGCTTGCGATGCTAAAATAAAAGGTTCATCTTTATATCCTAACTTGTTGAAATTCACCCGCATGAACCCCGATTCATCAATCAGAAACCAAGATTATTGTCAACCCATTCACATTTGAACACGGACTCTTGAAACATATTGTAATCCAACTCCCATATGTGTTCAATGAAGCCAAAGTAAGACATATTCGCATATATGGGATTTGTCTTTGCACTTTGGATGCATGCATAGAATGAGCTACAAGAGTCACCCCACTATTTTGCATTTTACTCGATTATCTTGTTCTTTTGTATAGAAAGTGCACTCGTTCATTAGATAGTTTGTTGTAAGAGAAGACATGTATATTTGGACCTTTTGCTAACCATCTCATTCTTTTTGAAATTGAAGTAGGATTCGAAACACACTCACCATCAATGTGATGTTTTAGCCACACTATGAAACTCCTATTGTGTTCTTTTGCTAACCAAACTTGCTTCTTTCCCTGGAATTGACTCTTAAGAATCTCCTTGTGCTTGGCAACATATGAATCAACCTCACTATCATTGTGAAGAACGTACAAGTGTGCTTGCTCTAGTTCTTTCCTTGATACCATCACTAATTTAGTTCCTGTCATCCCTTTACTAATCCTTCCTACATGACGAGACCTTGGCAGTCCCACAGAATATTCAAGACTAGATAGATAGCTCGTGCAAAACTCAATAGTCTCTTTAACTATGTAGCGCTCAACAATACAACCCTCAGGCCGTGATCGATTTTTCACATATCCTTTTAATATCTTCATGTAACGCTCAAACGGATACATCCATCTCATGTAACATGGGCCACACAATTGTGTCTCTCTAACCAGATGAACTATTAGATGAATCATTATGTCAAAAAAAGAAGGTGGGAAATACATCTCAAGCTCACACAAAGTGATGATAATTTCTCTTTGCAATGTTGGCAACTTTCCAGTGGTCAATCACTCTACTACAAATTGCCTTAAAGAATAAACAAAGTTTGGTTAAGGTCCGACGACTTTCTTAGGCAAAATGGATCGTATACCAATGGGTAGCAAATGCTCCATGAGAACATGACAATCGTGGGACTTTAGAGACTTTAACTTGAGGTCTTTAATCGATACAAGAGTCGCCACATTTGAAGAGTATCCTCTGGAACTTTAACTCCATGAAGAAACTCACAAAAGACAGATCTTCTCCTTTCTAGATAGAGTATGAGTGTAGGAGGTAGATATGTACGTGTACCCTTCTTTACTGGGACTCAATTCGGGTCTCAAACCCATACTAACCAAATCCAACCTTGAGTTGATGGTATCTTTAGTCTTACCGGCATATTGAGTAAGGTACCAATGACACTTTCGAAGACATTCTTTTCAACATGCATCACATCAATGAAATGCCTTACATATAATGACTTCAAAGATGGCAACTCAAAGAAAATCGACTTTTTCTTCCACCCCGTTTGCAAGCTCTCCGCAAAAGGCTTCCCAAATTTAATGTTCAAATCTTCCACCTTTTCAAACACTGTTCACCGTCAAAGGCGGGGAGCTCTACGTGTTTTCGTATTCCCATCAAATGCCTTTCTCCACAATCGATAGTGATGAGTTGATGGCAAAAATCTACGATGACCAAGATAGATATTCTTCTTACCATGTTCCAACCACATCCAATCTTTGTTATCTTCACATATATAGGTGTCGTGGACGGGGTCTCGATGCGGACGGCTCAAAAATAGATTATTTGAGGAGTCGCCACCCAATTTATTAGTAATAGGAAAATTGAGAAAAACCTAATTTGAAGTTAGTAGTTGGTGCGTGAACTAGGTTGGATTCGGGAGTCGGTTATGCGCGAAGGGAAGGGGTGAAAACTAGTTTCATCGCACCCCTATCACATCTGTCCTAAGACGATTACCTAAATTTGATTTGTGCAACGATTACTAAGCCGCGTTTAATTATTTTATTTACCCTAAAATAATATTTATAAAAATAGTAGAAAAATAATCAATTATTTACAAGGAAATGAAATAGGGACTAATTTGGAAAATTTAAATTTTGACTTTGACAGGAGGTCCTGCGCCTACGTACTCTCTGGTGCGATGAGAGACTCAAAAGTCACGTAGTTCTTCCTAAAAATTTATTTGTTGGTTGATTTTAGTTTTGAAGGGTTTAAGATCTAAGTCAAATGCGACTGAGTCTCTTAAACCGGGGTTGACAAGATGTACATCTCGGCCTAACCCCTATTTTTTGTATTTTTGAAAATAGATGCTACATAGTAATAAACTGGTTGGGGGAGTTTTTTTGGAAAACATGTTATTAATTTTAAAGTGGTTTAGGACCAAAGTTTGATAACTTTCGGGTCTCTTAAGCAGGTGTTATGATTTGATAAGACGTACGTCTCGACCAAATCCTAATTATATTATTATTATTTTTCTTGGAAAGGCTAAGTAACAATAAATAATTAACGCAAGAGACTGATGAAAATTCGAACGGGGATACAATAGTAAAAAGAAGATGCAAAGACTCGCAGGGAGTTGTATTAATAACAGTGGGGTGCGAAAATTAAGGGCCCAG
Source organism: Oxytropis ochrocephala (assembly GCA_020916435.1). Classification (NCBI taxonomy): domain Eukaryota; kingdom Viridiplantae; phylum Streptophyta; class Magnoliopsida; order Fabales; family Fabaceae; genus Oxytropis; species Oxytropis ochrocephala. The sequence goes on along the minus strand of CM037094.1, from coordinate 15,851,074 downwards.
TGGCGTTTATTTGTTGTTTAAGTGCTGTGGCCCAGAAAAACAATAATAAAAATCAGGGAATAAATGAATGAGATTGGGCCTTGGGGGTTGGGGCGCTGTCCAGTAAAAGGGGTGTAGCTTGTAATTGGGCTTTAAAAAAATGAAAACAGGAAGCTCCGTATATAATGTAAACTTAGGGTTTTTAAGCTCATTCAATTCCCTCCCTCATCTTGCGCCGCTAATATCTCCAGGGAGGGGGAAAATATGCAGCTTCCCATGGGAAAGAGAGAGAGGTCCGAAGAGAGCTTGAAGAGAGAGAGAAACCCGAGGTAACGCCGTGGGCTTGCGACGATGGGGAGGCTCTCTTTTTTTTCGCGGCGGCTTCACGGTGACGGTGCGTCGGAGAAGACGAAGCCGGCGGTGGGATTTTTGCCGGCGACGCCCAATGCTCCCAGGTTCGTTTTTCCGATCTGTTCCTTCTTTTTTCGGTTTCTCTTGCTGGTTTCGGTCCCTCTCATCTTCTATCTCTCCTTGTTCCTGACTCTATTTTCTGGAAATAGAAAAGGCTAACCGATCTGTTGTTGTTCCTGCTCACCACCTGCTACTTTTTTTCCGGCCGCCGATTCTCGTGAATTTTCCAGAAGGCCTTAGAACAAACACTGTTTCTTAAAGATTAGGGTTTCAGTGTGAAACCCTGATCTATTTTTTTGGTGTGATTTTCGAAGTCTGCTGCTGATGTTGACTGACCAATGACTGTCCTTTTTATACTAAAAAAATAGGTCAGAGTATTTAATTCGTTTTTTTGGGCTTTGACTAACTTTGATTTTTTTTCTTTTTCAGATCTGCAGCCCAAATTAGCATTATGGAGAGCAGCTGAAAAAAAACTGATTGCACCTCTGTATATTATTTTTTTGGCATTTTTCTATTATTTTCGGATTTGTTTTGTCATTTTATTTTTGGACAACTGTAAATATTTTTTTGAGCTGGTTGTAATGATTTTATTCCCGGGATACATTTTATTTTATCATTTTACGACTCTGATCAAAAGCGCAGTATAGGTCCGATCGGGCCCAATGGTGATAAGAATCGTAAACTAGTCACGAAATGAATTCATAAGCCCAATTACGTTTAAAACCCGAACTTGATCTAACGATAACTCGTGTTAGGCCTCATGACCGCGCGTCTAGGCTCAAACTCGTGAGTGTAGGTCCAATTTTAGTGAAAGAGCACCTAATAAACGGATTAAAGTGTAACGACTTGCTCAAATGAGAAAATTCGAAATAATCAAGCTAATGAACCTCAATTTAAATAAACGAGACACGCTCGAATTAATCAAGACCGTGGAACACTAGCCTAATTAAGCGAGAGACACGCTCTCAGTGTAGAAGACTAAAGTGCGACACCGGTTAAAATTGGGTGTTCACATAGGGCATGCACACGCCGCTTTGTTCGCACTTGAGATAGATTGCCGTATGTAGGAAAGTCGTTAATTGTGCCAAAGATCATAGCCTCGAGGGTGAAACTTTCTTCTCGAACCCATCATACACCTCTACCCCGATCTCCCACATTTGCTTCAAGTCTTCAATTAAAGGAGCCAAGTATACATCAATATCATTTCTGGTTGTTTGGGCCGAGAAATTAACAAAGACAAAGATCATATATTTGCGTTTCATGCAAAGCCACACGTGATAAGTTATAAATCGCCAAAATCACGGGCCATGTATTGTGGGAGCTACTCGGATACCGTGCGGGTTAAATCCATCATTGAGACAATGCAGGCGTAGGTTTCTCGGGTCATCCCCGAAATTAGGATACTCGATATTAATTTTTTCCATTGCGGAGAATCTGTAGGGTGTCGTAGCATACCATCTTTAATCCTTTCATCCTCATGCCATGTCAAGTGTTGTGCATCTTACGAACTACGATACATGCGCCTAAATCGAGGAATTATAGGAAAATACCACAACACCTTTTACGGAGCATACTCTTTCTTCTTATATCTGCAGTTGCATTACATTTAGGACACGACTTTAACAACGCATGTTCATTCCAGAAATAAAATGCAATCATTCGGACAAGCGTGTATCTTCTCATAGTTCAAGCCAATAGACCCCAACATTTGCTTTGCATCATACGTCCGAGAAGGAAGCACATTATCATTCGCAACATTTCTTTTGAAGTGCGAGTAAATCGGTAAAGCTCTTATCCGTCCATCCGTGGCGAGTTTTCAAGTTATACAACTTGATCACGACCAATAATTTTGTGAATTCAAGATAACCCGCATACAATGGTGTCTCTGCATCGCTTATCAACTTCTCAAACATTTCGGGACAATCATTAAGATCCTCTTCAACCACCTTTGCCATCTCTTCAAATTCGTTCGCATCAAATGAATGTGTCCGGTGTCACCGCGGGCGCATATCTCTTACTAATATCATTCATATTTGAAGATTCACCTTTTTCTCACCGTGCATTATCCAACAAGTGTAACTTTGATTAATTCCATTCGCCTTTAAATGTCGTGCCAACTCTCTCTGCGATGAATCGATTTTACATAACAACACCTTAAACAAGGACATTTCATACCACTAGAAGTCCCTAAGCGTTCAACAAAGACATTTCACAAAATAATCCACTCGGTAGCATACTCCTTGGACAAACGATTCATGGACATCCAATTTCTATCCATAATTTCCAAATATTTATAATAAAATCCACGAGAAGAGAACTTTAACATATGACCCATCAAGAAATTCGAATATAATGAAGAATCAATTCATATAAAAAAACAAACAAAATTTCCCAAGCTATATCTATCTCATATTCTATTTCTATTCTCGGTCCTTTGGTCAAGACAAAGGAACCATAGTCTAGTGTTCCAAATAATTAATGAACTTAATTAATTTATGTGTAACAAGAAGAGGCTAGTGGTAAAAAAAGAGTAGCTAGTGTGCACAAGTGACAAAACTAATATATTTCTAAACTAGAACCCACAATTAATATCTAACAAGAAGCAGAGAAAAGAAGCAGAAAACTCACCAATGTTGTGCGAGTGAGAGACCGAGAAAGATGATGTTCATTGAGAGAGATGATTTTTCGTTGAGAGAGATGATCTTAATTTGCGTTAGTGTGTTAGGGTTTTGCGTTTACGGGTGAATGATTTTTGCGTTTACGGGTGAGAGTGTTGTTGAGAGAGGTAAGTAGTAGCTCAATGGGAAACGAAAAAATTATTTAACCATACCTAGCGTTTTTTCTAAAAACGCTAGGGATTTATCTAGCGTGTTTTCTAAATACCTAGCGTTTTGAATAAAAGCGCTAGGATGCATCTAGAGTGTTTACTAAATACCTAGCGTTTTATAAAAACGCTAGGGATCTATCTAGCGTGTTTTCTAATTGGCTAGCGTTTTGAATAAAAGCGCGCAGGATCCGTCTAGCGTGTTTTCTAAATACCTATCGCTTTCTAAAAAGCGCTAGGATCTATCTAGCGTGTTTTCTAATTGGCTAGCGTTTTTGAATAAAAGCGCTAGGATCGATCTAGCGTGTTTTCTAGTTGGCTAGCGTTTTGAGTAAAAGCGCTAGAGATTTGTCTAGCGTGTTACCTAATGGGTAGCGTTTTACTTTAAAACGCTACTAATGGTGTAGCGTGTTATTAAAATGGATAGCGTTTTTTTATAAACGCTACTAAAGGTGGCGATCTCTTTTTACAATTCTGGCGTAGTGAGATAGAGTATCCATATTGTTATGTGAAAAGATTATTATTTGCGAAATTTTCTCCATCTTCCTTCTATCAATAAATCTCCCTTGAACACTCTATCTTGTTAAGAGTCCCACATCGGATGAGATATGGCCTGAAAAAGAGTTTATAAGTGGGTGACATCCCTCACCTTACAAGCCGGTTTTGTGGGGTTGAGTTAGGCCTAAACCACATTCTAAGATGGTATCAGAGCCAATCCAAGATCCGTTGGGTCACCCGCTATCGGGCCACTCGGGTCACGCTCCAGTTGTCCAGTCCTGGGCGTGAGGGGGGTGTGTTAAGAGTCCCACATCGGATGGGATATGGCCTGAAAAAGAGTTTATAAGTGGGTGACATCCCTCACCTTACAAGTCTGTTTTGTGGGGTTGAGTTAGGCCTAAACCACATTCTAAGATATCTCTCTTATTTTAGTCATTTAAACATCTTTTACTTTTTATTTTTATTTTTGTAAGGCCAAGATTTCAATGGAAATGGTGCCCCAAACCACTGATACACTAAATACCAAAACCGAACTAGGATGAATAAATACCAAAAATGAACGGGTATGGAAGTTACAAAAAATATTATATTCTTGTGATGACTGGTTCCCAGGTTGTTACTTTGTTTGGGTTTTCCCAAAGGGGGATTCCTAGATACTTAGTTTGGAGAGGAACTAATTTACAGCTCAATTTCATTGCCATGCTCATGGCCCAACTCTTTGATCTTCCCAAGACAATAAAGTTAATTTTCAGACCAGAGAGCAGCTGGAAGCACTCCAAAATCCTTCTTAAGTTTATCTGCCATTTTGACTTGGCGGGATAGGTCTAGAAGACAAGTGTTTCATCCGCAAATTGAAGATGTGAGAGGTTGCTCTGCAGTGATCTGACACGCTGTAGAAACTGCTTTTTCATTTTCTCTCTCATCAGCTGCAGAATGCAACGCTATAACGTCTGATGTGATAGCATACTGAACAAACACATTAAAACACAAGATGGGGCACCAAAGTGACAAATGATCACAAATCAGTTCCTAACCCTCTTTTACAACAAACAACATATATTTACTTAATTAAACAACAATATTACTTAAGAACTTGAATTAATTTAAGTAATAAGAGCATAAATAACTCATATAAATATGAGTTATCAACATGCCCACACATTATTTTTGATTTATTCAGATGATGGTATGGTCTCCAATCCCACTGCTTGTTCCTCGGAGAGGCGACAATTGTTAAAAGACCGAGCCTAGGCGCATGATTTGTCCTTTAAGTAAACTTTCTTGAAGTATTTGATGATCTCCTTTTTGACCCCACCAGGATTTGACACCACTTTGCAATCCACATTTAAGGAGTTAATGTATTTCCTGCTTCTTTTGAAAGATGCCAATGTGTGGATTACATGGCGTTCTTGTCTTTGCTTTCTCAAGGCTTTGGCGTGTGCCAATTGCGCCCAATCTTGCTCTTTTATTTGGGTCCATGACTAGAGTTGGGATCTCAAAGCGCTCCTCGAGAAATCTCAACCTCATCAAGATTACAGACCTCTTTGAAGTTATCCATCGTACTTTACTTCTTCTCGAAACTTTGTATTTTGGAGTATACGTTATGAAACACCGATTTGTTCCAAGTCTTTATTGGTTGCTATAAGCATTTGAGTTTGTCTTGAAAGGGAAGATCGTTGAGATTTCTCCACTCATTCTCAATCATTTTATTTAAGCTATATTGGGAGCATAAACAAAGATAATTAATTGATGCATGAAATTGTTTTCCACCCAATTCGCCTTGGATCCAAATCCACCAATCACCTTTGGAGAAATGGAGCTACTATCTCCACTTCCACTCGTTGTTGGAACAACAATCCAGTTGAAACTGTCGTCGCTCCACCATTTACGTCATATGAAGGACCAAATTGCAGGCTATGTAGTCTTCCCATTGCCCTGAGCCTCTCGGGTTCCAAAAATAGATTTAACATTATAAAGGTGAGACCAACTTTGAACAACGAAGTCGGGCATGGCGTGGCACGTCATTAAAACAAAGTTAGTCAATTGGTAACCACCTTATATATTAACCATTCCACGAGTTGTTATTAGTTGTGGTTGTAAAAGTTTATACAATTTGTATGTGTACATAAATTAAACTCTTTAAATCTTCAAAAACAAATTTAGATTCACATATTTTTCAAATTGCATTTCCCTGTTTTAATTTGTATGCTTTTAGTTTTAATAAAATTTTCAAAAATGCATGCATGGAAGCATAGGAATTTAAAGGTATGTTTGGATAGTTTAAAGAAAGCGGAGCGGAATGGAACGGAAAGGAATGGAGCGGAATGAAACGAAATTCACATTCCATTGTTTGGGAACTTTACGGCGGAATGGAAAAATGTTTCTACTCCATCATTTGGACAATGAGCGGAACGAAATAAAGTATAACTTTTTTATTCCAATTTTACCCTTATTTAAAAAAAAACATTATATATCTTGGTAAAAAAAACATTATCCGAATTTCACTCTTATTATCTTTTTTGGTTAGAACTCTTATTATCTTGCTGTAAATATATTTTGCTTTACTAATATTTGATATAATTATTTGATAAAAAAAATAACACTCATGAAAAGTTACATTTATTCCAAACATACATACGAGCAGAATGAAAGCAGAGGATAGTCGCTGAATTGATATTGATATTGACATATGATACAAATGTATAAATATGATTAATTATACTGAGACGTTGTGGTCTGGGGAAGATATTGTTTCGCAGTGTTAGGATCCTTTTTTATAGAATAGATAACTGATGATGTATAATAATTATAAATAAAAATATATGTAACCATAAAAACAAATAAAAAAAATCTTTTTAGAAGAGATCATATTTGATAACATTGGAAAAATAACAACGAAGACTAGTAGTGCATATATAATCGGTATACTGCAAGAAAAAAGTTTTGAAAATAATCGGTATGTGCATATATAATGTAATTTGAGTAGGATAAATATGTAATAATATAATTGAAGTGTGTGATTCCATCCCATTCCTCCCAATTCGGAGGGAACAAAAATGAGGGGATATGATGAAATGCATTCTATTGATTTCCATTCCATTCCATCCGTTTTTAAAAATCCAAACAATGGAACATTGTCTCATTCCATTCCACTCTATTCCATCCCATACCACCAATCCAAACATACCCTAAGATTACTGTGACATCAAGTCAAAAAAAAAAAATATTTACTGTGACATATTTAGATTAGTTGCAACCTGTAAAATCATGAGGCAGATGAAATACATGCTTTTTTTGTATTGTTTTGAAAAATACATGCTAATAATAAATACATACTAATAATAAAGAGCCAATTAGTTAATGGTTCAGCTTTACCCTAAAACAGATGCAACAAGCCAACAAATAAATTAGCATGTAGATGGTTTCCTTAAGCACTCAAATTTGTTAAACTCTTTCTCTCTGATCAAATGACTCCAATTCAATTGATATCTTGTTAATTTGTTATTTTCAAGCAGAGGAAAAGTTTCTCAACGAAAAAGAAACTTTTCCTCCATAATGTATATATGTATATATGTATAAAGAGATCGGAAATTTTTTGAAATTAATTTTGTAACATTAAAAATGAAATTACTTGGTGGAATATCTATATCCACACCAATTAAGCAGCCTTTGAGGAATGGCAACAAATTGGTGAGATCAAGAAAGTCAATGAGATGCAAAAAACCGTTATTGATGGACGGTTGTGACGGATTTGGTGGCGGCGTTGAATTGTCCGATGGAAGTAGCAAGGGAAGGAGAAAGGTTCCGAAAGGATTCGTGGCGGTTTATGTGGGCTCACAGTTTAAAAGGTTTGTGATTCCAATAAGTTTTTTGACGATGCCGGAATTTAAGGGTTTGATGGATAATGTTGCTGAGGAATTTGGTGTTGATTTTCATGCTGATGGTGCTCTCCAAATTCCATGTGATGAAGAACATTTTCAACATATTCTAATGAGTTGCTGTGCAATACAAAGAAATAAGATTTCTAAGAACCATAAGATCAAACTTTGTAAGAGTAATTCATTGATTTACAGTCATTAATTAATTAATTCTTTCTGTAATCAAACGTGCATTGCATTGCAATTAACTAATTCTTAATTATTAATCTTCTCCTACACCTTAGATCATTTCTTAATTTGTTATTTTTGTATGATGTGGCAATCAAATTTGGTAACTCACTTGCCACGTGGGATCCTAATCATCCAACTCAACCAATTAACTTCGGTTTGAATTTCTGTTACAACGGTTTTATGCATCACGTTTGGCGCCAACTTATGCAGCTAACATAAATAGCTGATTCTGACTCGATTTGAAGACAATTCGAGATCAAGATCATTTCTGGGATTGAGCGTGAGTGTAAACACGGGAAATTGGGATCAAAGGAAGTGAGGGGGATCAAATTGGGTTTTAGTTGAACATTGTAAACAATTCCATTTCAATTCAATTAATACAAATGTAACACCCTGATATCTCTAACAAGTAGAAATACTAAAGCGTACCTAATGACATACATCAGAGATACATTTCCTGAAATTAGATTTACATCTTTACAAGAATAGCGGAAACGATACATAACTTAGAACAAATTCAAGTTATAAATCGAATACAAATATACAAGGGAAAACCATAACTAATAATAGAAGAACTACGTCTTCCATTTCCTTCTCGAGCACGCATCCACTCGTGCCATAAAGGATCTTCTTTCCCTGTTTCTCTGTAAAACAACAACATTTGTAGGGTGAGATAACAAATCTTAGTGAGTCTTACCGTGACCCCTTACCTATCACTCGGTCCATTTATAAAACCATAATTAATTTCTTGATTTAATAAATAAACCATGCACGTTACTAATTGCACAATACCAATTGCAAACCTGCTAATCCCGGTAAACAGTGCATTCATAACGTCAAAACAATTGTACAATACCGACTGCAAACCTGCTAATCCCGACACAATACAATAATTCTCTTTAGCATAACACCGACTGCAAACCTGCTAATCTCGGTGAACCCTATCATCGAGAGCCTAGGTTTAGGGGCTCATGACTTCCCCCTCCTAGTATGCTAACCGGTGGGTCGTCACCCATACCCGCATTGGGCCGTCTCCTAGTTTAGATATAATTCGGATACCGAAACATACTATAATCAACTCGATATATTTTATATATCGTACCCGCATTGGGTCGTCTCCTATATTCGATAGACTTATATACCGAATAGCTAATTCAATCCGTGACATCTTGTTATATCATATTCTCATAGCTATGATCCTATATAATCAATTCAAACACAATTTTGTTCATAAAACTTTAGTTCCCACACGTGTTCTAAGTTTTACGGTTTTTCGAAAGATTTGTAAGTTCAAAACGTTTCCTTCCGAACAACTGTGATCATACTCAAGAACAAACCATTATCAATCCATACAAATCACAATTGGTTGGGAAAAAGGATTAGAGGAAGTTTGGAGGCGAAAGGAGCGTCGAAACGAATAATCGGAACTCGAGAATACACTTTACTTGTTTGGTTTCGTTTCGCTCTCCGTTCGTATCCAAACTGTGATCCAATCCAAATACAACCTACAAACAGAAAGCCTGACACCAATTTCCAGAACAAACCATATCAATCACAAACAATCACATCAAATAACTCATTTCGAGAATCGGAATGACACAAACATAACTGCAGAATTTCCTCTGAGAGTGCACCAACTTTGGCGAATTAATTAAAATAGCAAACGACATTGGATTTCTACAAAAGACTACTCATTGGAAAGCTCTCTAAATGTAGTTTCTGCCTATGATTTTCATTTTTCAAAATAAGCATCTAGTTGGTACAGTGTTTTCAAAATACTTCACAGAGGTACCAACATTGGACAAAACTATTTTCCCAACTTGCAACCCAATTTTCTTTCTCATTTCTTAATGAAATTTTATGAAACAGTGCCTACTTCGTAGGGAATTCAGTATACTTTCCAACGAAACAAGAATCATTCAAAACGGAGTTCAATTGAGAACTCAAGACCTGAAAAACGGAACCTATACACAGTTTAATTTCAGAAATTTGACCTAACTTGAGACACTCATAACTTGAGCTACACAATTCCAAATTTAACGAAACCAGTGCCAAAACGACCGGCGTTAAGTCTATTTTCAAAAACAATCAGAAACATAATTTTTGGACTAACCGAGAAGTCCCAGTTCTAATAAAACCGAACCTGTGTGCAGAATTTCTTCATCCGTGAGTTCGTGACCAATTTGCGGTTTTCGCGACTCAAAATTTACGAAACGCAAGCAATATCAACGATAACAACAATCAACCAGTCAACACAACATAAAACAAAAACCCTAAGCGAGTAAAACTCACCTATCGTGATGAAAATCACGAAAAACCGAAACTTTACGAAGCTCACGATTCCGAAACTTCACGAACTCAACCGAAATCGATCCCAACACTTCCAAACCGAAAACCAAAGCTACCCAAACAAAAGTTCAGCTCAACCCAAGCTTCCCATCCGAGTTTGAGCTTGCAAGAACATCAACCTAGCTCCAAAGGAGTCAAAACCTCCATTTTCTTCAACTTTGAGCTTCAAAATCCATCAATGGAAATATGAGATTGAGAAGGAATGAGGGGATGAAACTTACATCAGTGGAAAGAGGAAGAAAAATGGAAGAAAATGAGACAAAAACCCCTTACCTAGAGCTAGATTGAAGGAGATCTACCCCTTCTTCTTCTCTCCCCCTTCGCCTCCTCCCTTCCTTTCTCTCTCAGTTTCTCTTTCTCTCTCTCTGTTTCTTTTCTTTTCTTTCTATCTTTCTTTTCTCTCTCATATTTTACCTTTCTCTTCTTCTTCTTCTTCTTCTTCTTCTTCTTCTTCTTCTTCTTCTTCTTTTAACCGTGTCCCTCTCTCTCTTTCAATTTATCAATTCTTCTCTTACTTTATTTCACACAAGTGAGGAATGAGAGAGTGTTTGGATATTTTTGTGTCTTGGAGCTCATTTAATGTGAGTGGTATAAAGACTAAAATACCCTAGTGTTCTAATTTCCACTCAATTATGTATTCACTAGTGGAAAAAGGACATTAAACAACACCATTTAGTATCGGTTGTTTGAACAACCGATACTAAATGTGGACGCGGTGGCAATTTTGAAATTAAATGAAAGTTTTCAATTTTCACGTTTACATTTAGTATCGGTTGTTTAAACAACCGATACAAAATGTGTGTCTCAAACACATTTAGTATCGGGTTTTAGAACACCCGCTACTACAAGTGACGCTTAATTTTGCTCAGAAGACGCGTTCTCTCTAATTCATTCTCTCACTCACGACAATACTCACAAACGCCCTCTCACTCTCTGAACCTCTCTCTCTGAACCTCTCTCTCTATGAACCCTCATTTCACAATTCTCTCACTCATGATTCTTCTCTCACCGCCTCGATTCTCTACTCTCATCATCTCCGTCACCATAGTCTCCTTCTCATGGTTTCTTTCACTTTCCCCTCATTGATGCGTGATCGAACCTCTAATCGTCCAACAATCGAACCTCTAATCGATTTGAAACGATTTGAAATGAAGCTCCCAATCAAACCCTAACCTTCAAATCAACAATCGAACCTCTAATCGTCCAACAATGTGAAACGAAGTCCTGATTGTGATTGTGATCGTTTTCGTTTTGCGATACTTTTCGTTTTGACTTCTCTGTTCGTGATTGTCTTCTCGTTTCAAGCAAGCTTGTGCGAAGTCTTCCATTCCCTTCTTCTCTTCATCGTTTCTGGTATGTATTCTTCTCTGATTTGATTAATTGCTTCTCGCGAAACCCTAAAAACAAGAGAAGATGGTATTTGAATTTGAAACCCTAAACTGTGTTCTAATTGTAGATTTGCTTGATTTCTGATGCTTGATTTTCATCTAACATTTGCAGAAGATCTTCTCTGTGACAAAGGTTGAATGGGTTGAGAAGAGACATGGGTTCAAAAGGCACGGACCTATTTTGGAAGAATTCATTCCAATTAAGAAAAGGACATCTCCTTATTGTGAACAAGAATTTGATGATCAACATTCTCATAAGCAACAAAAGATTCTCAAGAACAATAATGATAAGAAGAAAATCGATTGGCTTAGATGCATTCGGTTATGGAATCCTCGTCCCCAATCACAAGAGGTAATAATTAAACCAAACCTTAATTGCTTAGCTTAACTGTCAATTCATAGTTTTTGCTTTAGGAATTGATTGGATTGGTTTATCTTGACTTATCTACTAGCATAAGCTCTCTAGAATAGTTAGTTTATGTAAATAGCTTATACGAATAGAATAGAGTTTTATTTTATTTTATCTTTTATTATAGATTAGAGAAATATCTTATATATGTAAGCACTTAATTAGGTTGGTTATCCAAAGAAGACCTTGGTCTTTTGCTTTGTGTTAAAGGGAAGAAACAATGAATTGACTTTTGATTTTGGATGTAATTGGTGTGGAAATTTGATTAGGATGTTAATAGGAAAGTGCCTGTGGTGGAAGTGTTGGTGGTGCTTTTCAGCCATTTCATAAAGAAGAAAGAGTTGGGAAAACAAGTGAATCGTTGAGTAAAGAAACTCCGTCTTCTTCTCTGCGCGGTAACCGAGAACAATGATGGAAGCGGTGGAAGAGAGGAGAAAGAGGGACGGAGGAAGCAAAGATCGATCTTTGGTCACCGGAGTTGCATAAGCGCTTCTTACAATCCCTTCACCAACTTGGTGGTGCAGATTGTGAGTATTTTATCTTAATATCTATAGTAAAGTTGTGAGTGTTATGTGTTCTGTTGAGGATGATAATTTAACTGCATATTGATGTTTAATATTTTGGTGGTTTCTGCAGCTGCCACACCAAAGCAAATCAGAGAGCTAATGAATGTTGATGGCCTCACAAATGATGAAGTGAAAAGTCATTTACAGGTTTGTATATAGCATATTCTTCCCAAATGTATGATTGTCAAATTTGGCTTTAGATATTAGATAGTAAAATCCAAGGTTTTAAATTGCGGTAACAGTTGCAATCCTGATATTACGAAGAATTGACCAATTGCGGTCACGGTTGTGATCACATCATGTTGCAATCCTTAATATTCCAAAGAATTGTGGTCAATTGCGATTTGCGGTTGATGTGGCCTCTATTGTTGCGGCCTAGATCACGATTGCAGGCCTCTTTTGTGTTTTGATTTTGTTTGGTCTCTTTAGTTCTTGTTTTAGTCCTCTCTAGTTAAGGGGTTTCAAGCTGAATGAGTGGTAATCCAGCAGTTCCATATTCTCAATGATAGTCTAACTGGCATTTTCTGTTTTGGTTTTGGACAGAAATATCGTTTACACACTAGAAGACCGAGTTCGACGATTAACGATAAAGTGCGAATTCACAAACAACAACACCTTTTGTTCTTGTAGGAAACATTTTTGTCCAACCACAAGAATATCTTTGCGATGAATGCTACCTCGCAAAGATCATCGGGAAAATACTAAAGCAGCGGCGTGGCGCCACGGTGGAATTTATGCACCGGTTGCCACACATCCTTCAAGATTTCACACACAGAATTTGCTTCAATTAAGAAACCGAGTTTAAGAAAGTAGAGTGATTGAGCATTGAATTCGGAAGAAAGGGCTAATCATAGTGAAGGAGATGTTCATTCAAACTCCCATGCTTCATCTTCCTCAACTCATACCATTACTACTACTACTACTATTTCCCCTAGAAATTATGTATAAGTTTTATGGCCAAATTGTTGTAGAAAGTGTTTTGATTTTTGATACTTTTTTTCTGACTTTTTTTTGTTCTGTGACAAAGGTTGAATATAATAAACTTTTATTATATTCTGTTTTGGCTACGAATCTTTGCTCGTTTGGACAAGTGAGATCATTTACTGGCGGGGACTTTGATTATGATTATTTTGGTTTCAAAACCCTTGAGAAATCCTACCTCTTGAAGGTTGAAAGGTAAGGTTGTGGAAAGGCCACAACACATGTTGATGAGGGTTGCCGTGGGAATTCACAAAGACGACATAGAATCTGCTGTCAAAACTTACCACATGATGTCTCAAAGGTGGTTCACCCATGCATCCCCAACTCTTTTCAATGCAGGAACACCTAGGCCTCAGGTATGATTGAAGTTTCTTCAGCTCTTTGCCTTTATTTATGTTATTCCATGACTTGCTTTTTTGTATACATTGGTGAATGTCTCTAAGACCCCATTAAAGTGGCTGATTGTGTTTTCTGGCAGCTGAGTAGTTGCTTTCTAGTGTGCATGAAAGATGATAGTATAGAGGGTATATATGATTGAAGCTCATGTGGATGTGAAGACCACTGATAGTTATACCACGAGGTTGTTTTGCATTGGGTTCACTAAGAGACGTAGTAACGGTGAAGAGGACTGTTATGCTCGGTCAAGCCAAGTTAGACAGTATATTGTCTACAACATTGTTATTTGTTCCATTATTATTTATGTTAATTCTAACTTGATTTGCATTTCCTTTTTCAACTACCTATGATATAATTACGAGAAATTTAAAGGGTGTAAATTATGTTTATCATTAGTTGTTTTTGTTTGCTCTTTATTTTACTTAGTTAGTCTCATTTGTTATACCTCTAAAATTCTTCTATTTTATCATTTTGCTTTCCATAGATGACAATTGGGACTTGTATTCCATAACGGCGACTGATGCATTTTATTTTTGGATCCGTAGGAAGATGAGGAGATCATGATCAACCAGGCAACATCTTGTGATCTCGAAAGAGTTGGTTCGCAAGTTCATTCCCCGAGATGATTGGAAAAGAAATTGAGAAGGCCACATCTAGCATTTACCCTTTGCGAGAATGTGTTCATTCGTAAAGTTAAGATCTGAAAGCTCCCAAGTTTGATCTTGGAAAAGCGATGGAGGTATGCCTCTTTGTCTTAATACTTGAAATTACGGTCATGTTCCCATATCTAATGGAAGTTTCTATTAATTCGCAAATGCTTTACATGAATAGAATTGTTACTTAACCTTAGCTGAGTTTCTTAATTGTACAAGTATAATTTTTTTTCTCGTACCCTTTGGCTGATTTTTTAGAAATTGCGTTTCATTTTCTCAACAAAATATTGACTATTGAAGATTTTGGCCAACTCTTAATATTTGAAAACATATTTTTCACATACTGATGGACTCCACCAGTTTTCTTGCTTTGGCTTTGTTGATTTATTATCCATTTTTAGTTGATGTATACTTTAGAATGGAAACAATTCTAAATTTCTAATTTTTGTGAACATTTGAAATCGATTATGGGTGAGAGTCGGCATTTGATTATTGTAGGTTCATGGTGATTACTCGGAAGATGTTGGTACCAAGGTAGAGAGAGCGAGACTGCAGATGAAACAATGGTTGAGGAACCCAGAAGTTGTTGGAGCTTAATGGAATTTCATAATGTATTTTTGTTTGTTTTAGAATTACTTATGCTTTTATTAAATTTTGTCTCGAAAGTTTTGTTTTGACTTGGAAGTTTTATCTCATAATTTAAACTGAATTCGGGTTTGGCATAATTTAAAAAAAAATTTACATTTATATTTGCATAAGTTATAATAGAAGAAATTATGATATCCCATTGATATTTAAAAATAGCGAATCTGACAATCATTGCTGATGAATGAGATTTCTTAGATGATAAAAAACACCAAAAATGGACCTTTAGTATCGGTTATTAAGGATAATCGTTGCTAAAAGTCCTAAAAAACACCAAACAAATGACATTTAGTATCGGTCATTTAAATTAACCGATACTAAAAGTGACATTTAGTATCGGTTAATTTAAAAAACCGATACTAAATGTTATTTTTAGACAGGAAACACAATGTTGAAATGACATTTAGTATCGGTTATTTAAATTAACCGATACTAAATGTCACTTTTAGTATCGGTTATTTAAAAAACCGATACTAAATGTCATTCTTTAGACAGCAAACACAATGTTGAAAACACTATTAGTATCGGTTATTTAAATAACCGATACTAAATGTGACATTTAGTATCGGTTATTTAAATAACCGATACTAAAAGTCAATTTTTAGACAGTAAACACAATGTTGAAAAGACATTTAGCATCGGTTTTTTAAATAACCGATACTAAAAGTGACATTTAGTATCGGTTATTTAAATAACCGATATTAAATGTACGTTTTCAAGACATAAAAATCACCAAAAAAAACGTCATTTAGTATCGATTTTTTGAAAATCCGATACTAAAAGTGACATTTAGTATCGGTTATTTAACCGATACTAAATGTCAGACATTTAGTATGGTCGAATTAGTATCGACAGATAACCGATACTAAAAGTGCAAAACAACCGATACAAAAAGCCTTTTCTGCACTAGTGATTTTAAATTATATACTCTAGCAATTATAAATTGCTTTCGTGACAACCTAATATTCGTGACTTGATTTATTACCTACTCGAGTAATAAATCACTCGTTAATTTCTTAATTCGAAATTAACGAAATTAGGGATGTTACAACAACACGAACTAAGTGATTACTTAGTCACCCGGACGTAGGTATCATCAACACCGAACTGGGTGATCATTTCTCTGTGTGTTCTTGTGTTTAATTTTGCCTTAATCAATCGGATTTCATATTTGCCCCAATTTGTACCGTTTAGGGTTCTTGAATACAATTAGGGTTAATTACTTCAATTCGATTTAATTGATTTAATTAGCTATTCAATTGCATTCGAGTGATCAATTTGGGCAATTCTTGTTTGTTTGATTTAGCAATTCGGGTTCAATTTCTCAACAACTGGTATCTAGAGCTCCGTTGAGAAAGATAGGTTCCATGGAAATGGCTAAATACAACATAGAGAAGTTCAATGGGAAGAACGACTTTGGATTGTGGAAAATGAAGATGCGGGCTATGCTGGTACAACAAGGTCTTGAAGAAGCGCTCGAGGGAGAAGATAAACTACCTGCTACACTGTCTGCTAAAGAAAAGAAAGATATCTTGAACAAAGCTTATAGCGCGATCATCCTATGCCTTGGAGATAAAGTGTTGAGGGAGATTTCCAATGAGAAAACCGATGTGGCTCTCTGGAAGAAACTTGTGAGCCTTTATTTGGTAAAATCCCTAGCCACTAGACTCTACTTAAAATAGAAATTGTATACATTTAAGATGAAACCGAATACAACTATAGGTGATCACATTGATGAGTTCAACAAGATAATCCTTGATCTTGAAAACATCGATGTGAAAATTGAAGATGAGGATCATGCATTGTTGTTAATAAGGTCACTAAGTAGTTCATATGACATTCTTGTTGATACATTAATATATGGAAGGGAGTCCATATCTCTTGAAGAGGTTCAAGCTGCCTTAATGGCAAAGGAACTCTCCAAGAAGAAAGAAACAAAGGAGAATGAGCAAGGTGAGAGTCTTATGGTTCAAGGCAGAAGTGAAAAGAAGGAATGGAAGGGAAAGAATAGGTCTAGATCAAAATCTAAACCTAAACACAATAGATGTTTCATTTGCAACAAAGAAGGGCATTACAAGAAGAACTGTCCAGATAAGAAAAATGGTAAGAACCAGAAGAGTGAAGATGAGGGTAATGCATCAGTTGCCTCTGATGGTTATGACAGTTGTGAAGTCCTTGTTGCTGCAAATTGTGAAGATATTGAACTACATGCCACTACAGAGATTAAATGTGAAGAGAATTGGGCAATGGATTCTGCATGCTCATCCAATATGTGTCCTAGAAGAGACTGGTTTGTTGATTACAGGCCTTTGAGTGCTGGTCAAGTACTAATGAGTAATAACAAAGCTTGCAATGTGAAAGACATTGGAACTGTCAAGTTAAGGTTGTCTGATGGCACTGTTAAACTATTAACTGATGTAAGGCATGAACCTGAACTCAAAAGGCCACTAATCTCCTTAGGGACATTAGAGGCAGCGGGTTATAGCTTTAAGGGTGAAGGTGGCATATTGAAAGTCATGAAAGGTTCAAGAGTAGTAATGAAAGACCAAAGGAAGAACGACAAGCTATACATTCTGCAGGGAAGTAATGTAACTGGTGAGGTGCATGCTAGCAGCTCAAGTACTGATAAAACACTCATGTGGAACCAAAGGCTTGTACACATGAGTGAGAAAGGCATGAGAGAACTGGAAAAACAAGGGCTTCTAGGTGGAGACAAGGTTGGTGATCTAGGATTCCGTGAGCATTGTGTGATGGGAAAACAAACCAGAATCAAATTCACAACAGTCATCCACAAGACAAAGGAGAAACTTGGATACATCCATTCAGATCTCTGGGGGCCAGCTCAGACACCAACTCATGGTGGAAAGAGGTATTTTCTAATCTTTATTGATGATTATAGTAGGAAGGTATGGATTTATCTGTTAAAAACAAAAGATGAAGCATTTAACACTTTTTTTTGAGTGGAAGAAAAAGGTAGAAAATCAATGTGACTTGAAGGTGAAGGCACTTAGAACTGACAATGGTCTTGAGTTTTGCAATGAGGAATTTAATAAATTCTGCACAGAGAATGGAATCTATAGGAACTTAACTGTTAGAGGGACACCCCAACAAAATGGTCTAGCAGAAAGGTTAAATAGGACATTACTTGAGAAAGTTAGATGTATGTTAACATGTGCAAAGCTACCTAAGTCATTTTGGGGGGAGGCAGTCCACACAACTTGTTATTTAGTGAATAGGAGTCCATCTATTGCACTAGATTGCAAGACACAACAAGAATTATGTACTGGTAAGGCACCAAATCTTCAAAACTTGAGAGTATTTGGCTGCCCTGCTTACTGTCATATGAGAGAGAAGGAAAGCTTGAGCCTCGATCAAAGAAGGGTATATTCATGGGGTATCCAGAGGTGTGAAGGGATACATAGTTTGGTTGAATGATGACAAGAAGTTATAATTAGCAAGGATGTAATATTCCAAGAGTCAAAATTCATCGAGGACACTGTTAGCAGTGAAACACTTGGCACAAGTAATCAGAAAAATGATGCTCAAATTGAGGTGGAGTTGGGTAAGGGTCAAGGACAGAATGATGAACATCAAGATGAGGAACAAATTGATGGAAATTAAACTGATAATGATACAGAAGAAGAGGTAAATGACCCTGAGAATGACTATATGCAGACAAGAGACAGAACTAAGAGACAAATTAAGCCACCAGCTAAATTTGGACATGAACCTGTCACTGCATATGCTCTCAACACAGCCACAGAGTTTGTGAATGATGAACCTACTAGTTATCAAGAGGCAATGGCCTGCAAAGACCAACAACAATGGCTCACAACAACGAAAGAAGAAGTAGCTTCTCTGCACAAAAATCAGACATGGATACTGATGAAGAAACCTGCTGGTGTAAAAACCGTGGGTTGCAAATGGATATACAAAAGGAAGGAGGGCATCACAGATAAGGATCCACCTAGATTCAAGGCTAGGCTAGTTGCCAAGGGTTACACACAAAGAGAAGGAATAGATTACTCAGAGATCTTCTCACTAGTTGTTAAACACAGCTCTATCAGAGTTTTGCTATCTCTGGTAGCTCACTTTAATATGCATCTTGAACAAATGGATGTTAAGACAACGTTCTTGCATGGTATATTGGAGGAGAAGATCTACATGACTCAACCTAAGGGCTTTGAAGAGAAAGGTAAAGAGGATCAGGTGTGTTTGCTGCAAAAGTCACTTTATGGATTAAAACAGTCTCCTAGGCAATGGTATAAGAGATTTGACACTTATATGATAAACATAGACTACAAGAGAAGCTACCATGATAGTTGTGTCTACTTCAAGCAATTAGACAACAAAGAATACATCTACTTGTTGCTCTATGTGGATGATATGCTCATAGCTAGGAAACTCCTAGGAATGGAAATAAGCAGAAGGAAAAGTACACAAGAACTTAGCATTACTCAATCTAATTATGCTAAGAAAGTAATTGAAAGGTTTAGCATGATTGATGCAAAACTAGTATCAGTTCCATTGGCTGCTCATTTCAAACTGTCTCAATCAGATTGCCCTACAACTAATAGTGAGAGAAGCCAAATGCAGAAAATTCCCTATGCAAGTGCAGTTGTAAGTCTTATATATGTATGTTATGGTATGCACAATACCTGATCTAGCTTATTCCTTAAGCTTGATCAATAGGTATCTGTCAAATGTAGGTCAAGAACATTGGTGTGTTGTCAAATCCAGGTCAAGAACATTGAGTCTCAATTCATTTTGGTGCCAAGATTCTATCAAAATTTGGCACAATTTGTTTTCCTTACAAATTTTCAATTTTGGAGCCAATTTTCGTTTTTGAATGATTTAAATTTTTGATTCAAATTCTTGAAAAATTTCTTTGTTGATGTGTTAGATCTGAATATTTGAAGCTCAAATTTAGTTAGATCTTAAAATTTGAGCTCAAATTGATCAAAAAAATTCAATATTTTGATCCCTAGTTTGTTATTCTAAATTCAATTTCTTGCTCAATTCTTGTTCGTCATTCATCATTGTCTTTCAGCTGTAATTTCACACCATTTGCATCTGATTTCGTGAATTTTGATTGAGTTTTTGAGCATTTGCCCAATTCCAAAGCCCTAAAACGCGTTTTCTCTGAATTTTCGCGTTTTGAGCAAGCTCTTCAACTTTTTTGTGCAAATTAATAATGAAATCGTAATCCTTGTGAAATTTTGTTCAAGTTAGGCACAACTTTCGTTTAATTTGGTGTTGTTTTGATCATTTTACCAATGTTAACCTTGAACGTTTGAATCTTCGTATTCAACATTCCAGAATCACTTTTCTGCATAAGTGGGTTTTCGGGTCTTAAAGTTGCATAGTTGTATTCCTCATGAAAAATTGAGTGAAATGGAGCCAAAGTTTGTCTGATTTGGTTGAGTATTCAATAAGATAACACCATTTTAAGAAATCAAGCATGCATAGTGTTCTTGGTGTTCTTGATGATGTTCTTGAAGTTCAGCTTTTTGATCCGAAATTGTTTGTTCAAAACTTCAAATGGTGTTTCTGGATTCAATATAGCTCTGTTTACCGTGATTCAAAAGCCAAGTTGTTTGTCTAAAAATTTAGTATTATTTGAGACACTAAAAAAATATTTTGAAAAATAGAAAATATTGCAAAATCAAAAGAAAAAGGCAAAAAAAAAACTTCATAATGGGAGCATCAAAAAAATTCCAAAAAATTCAGAATGTTCATACTGTTTCTCAACATTTTCCTAGTTTAAAATCAAAAGAAAAAAAATTCAGAAGCTTATATATGCTCATTTAGTTGCAATATTTGTTGGTGCATTGCTAGCAAACTTTTGAGTCTCCTTTTCCTAGTTTAAATTTGTCTTTTAAATACTCTTAACTTGGTTTAGCCTTTTAATTTTTTTTCTCGCTTTTGTGCCTTCAAAATTTCTTAGTTTTGTCATAGTAGTCTTTTTTTTCCTATTCCTATTGGTGATTGATCACACATGCCTTGTGTACTATAGTAACATCTACAAAGCGCCAAAAAAAGTTATTGAAGAAATTACAAAGCTCCAAAGGAGATTCTTGTGGGAAGGCGATGGTGGGAATAACAGGTTGGCTTGGGTGAAATGGGAAACGATTTGTCTTCCCAAAAAGAAGGGTAGCTTGGGCATTAAAAATTTAGAGCTTTTTAATATTGCTTTGCTAATGAAATGGCGGTGGAGGATTTTCAATGCAGAGGGTAATCATCCACTTTGGAAAGAAGTGTTGAAGGAGAGATATAGATTAGCGGAGAGGTAGCCTGAGGAAAATGTTTATAGAAGAGGCTGGGCAAAGCACTCTATTTGGTGGACGGATTTATGCATGCTAGGGGATGGCGTAACTTTAGAAAAGGGGTGGATTGACGATCTAAGAAAATTAAAATTGCAACGAGGCAACAAAGTAAGGTTTTGAACAGATGCATGGTTAGGAGAGATCGCTGTTAAATGCTGTCAATGGTTTACTATTAAATGTTGTTATAATTTTCTGGTTGATCGTGTTGCAGGTGCCGGGAATCAGCTGCAGGCCGAAACTGCAGAAACCTGTGCCAAGATTTGGAAAAACGACGTCCCATCGAAGGCGTTGATATTCGAATGGAGGGTGCTTTTGAAGAGGGTAGCTACTCGCGATGCGCTGTCTAGGAGGGGCATTCTACAGTCAAGACTTGATTTATGTTGTGTAATGTGCTTTAAGGAAGATGAGACGGTGGAGCAATTATTCTTGCATTGCGATGTTGCCAAGTCTATTTGGTCTAGCATTTTTGCTTGGATTGGGATCTCGGCCGATGATACAAATAACATTTTGACTCATTTTGTGGATTTTGGCAAGCTATTGAAAGGAAAGAAACTAAGAGAGGTGAAGCATCTCATATGGATGGCGGTAGTTTGAAACCTTTGGTTGGCACGGAACAAGGTAATCTTCAAAGGGGAGGTGGTTTCGGTTCCTTCACTAGCGGGAATTAAGGATTCGGCTTGGAGCTGGTTTAAGGCAAGGAGAGGGAGGAATTGCAGGGCGACTTGGTCGGATTGGTACAACTGTTCGATGGGCTGTTTATCTATGTTGTAATTCTCTCATGTACGGCATCTAATAATTATGTATATTAGACAGGGAGAAGTAGTGGGCTAGGATGGTTATCCCCACTGTTGTGCAGTCTTGAGCGAGGTACCTTTTTCCTACCTGAGTCTTTTTCCCAAAGGGTTTTGGCTCATGGAGGTTTTGAGGAGGCCCTCCCCCTTTTCTGCTTTCCATTGTAAGGGTTGAGCACCCCTTGTGCTCCCTTCAATGAAATCATTGCTTATCTAAAAAAAACACCAAGGTTTTTGTAACTTGAGAATAATTGATTTTCATATAAAAAAATTATATGTAATTTCTAGTTTTGTCTCTAATAAATTGGTGATCTAATCTACTTGACTACCTAAACTCTATGTAATTTCTCCGGTGTTTTTGAGTTTTGAGCACCCGTAGTGCTCCTTTAGTGAAATATCGGTTATCTGAAAAAATATAAAAAAATTATATACATAGTCAGATTGTACTGCTTTTTTACACTGTAAACCGATGATCACTGATTTACTTAGTTATTTGAAAAGTCATTAATATCATCATCTATTGATGATTGTTTGTTAGTGTAAGAGAACTTCACACCGACATTGCACAATAATTAAACGCTTTTTTGTATTTGTATGTAATTATAATTATAAATATAAAATAGAACCTAACTAGTATGCATGACAATGTGGAAAAAAAATCACACTGTCGATCAATCAAATATTGAAACATCATAAAAATGATTGACTTTTATACTAAGGTAAATTCTTGGTTACCTTTGAATAAATATAAGTAATTTGCTAAATTAATAAAAACATCTACTTTATTTATTTGGTGGAAGCCACCATATTTGTCAATTAAGATATGTTCGTGCTTTTATACCACGTTCATTTTAAATTGTATGGATACATACGACAAATTTTGGATGAGTGCAACACATTTTTTCAAAAATAATATAAGGTTCCTTAGTTGGGTTGCGGCATCTTGAAAGTCACACACATGATGGACATTTGTTGGTTGGCAGTGTAATGTTTTTTATACTGACTGTGTAGAACTCACATAAATTAGGATTTAGTTTATATACACCAGCGTTGTATGTGGTTTTCTTAAAATGTCACACGATCACAAATTAGCAGCACATCATAAAAAAGTAATTGGCTCCATGTCAACTACTTTAAAATTCATTTAAATCATGAAATTGGATCGGTTAATGATGTAAAAAATTTACAATGAGAATACACTATCCTTAATACTCTTGCGATTCGCAGGGTAGACTAAATCTGATTTTGTAAAATATAGTCTTTTTTATTTTGAACTATTGTTTGTTTGCATAGAATGTCTCAACGCTTTCAGCGAAAGACTAATATCTGCTCGTGCATTTAACTCCAAAGCAGCGGGTAGACCCTCGTGTCCAAGGGTAGCTCATGCTAGTGGGCCAACGATAATGGTTTGTAAAATATATAGTCTTTAAACTCCAAATAAAAATTAAATTATAACTAGGTTTAAATATGTTTTTCGTCCCTGCAAATATGTCTGTTTTTTAAAAAAGTCCCTGCATTTTTTTTAAATACGTCCCTGCAAAACAACTTTTTTTTTTTGAATATGCCCTTCTATTAGTCAGACGTTACAAAAGCGCTGACGTGGCTGACGGACTCCCACGTAGGCTACAACACGTCAGATATTTTTATTTTCCATTTATTTATATTAGTGCTGATGTGTAATTCCATCATCTTCCCCAAATAAATCCCTCTTCTAACAAAAACCATCATCTTGCCCTCTTCTAACCCTAACATCATCTTCCCCAATCAAACACCAATCGAACAAACCCTTACAAGTATAATGTTGCCCTTTTCGAGCCCTAACAGATCCATCATCTTCTTCCACAAAATCGTGAAAGCAGGAGTTTCAATGGCTGCCTCACAATCTTTAACCTCAAAAAGCAACTTCGAATGCTCAACGATTTAGATTACCCAAATGTGGGTGTGGTTTAACTATGAGGATGTACACCCAAATGTGGGTGTGGTTTAACTAGGAGATATTGTAAATGTCCGAATTTTATGGTAAGCTCTATCATTGTTTCGAGACCCACTTTGTTTCCTGTTTGTTATTTTAATTCCTTCTGAAATGCTGCTCTTAATTTTTCCAGAATGAAGAAATAAGCTGTAAGCTTTTTAGATGGGATGATGAGTTGAGCCCAACTGACTTTTGGGTCACCCGACTCTTCCTCTGCCAGGATGTAACGCAGTATTGGGGCGATCCAATCCTTCTCCGGGTCGATGGAAAGAACGACCAGTGATTGACCTGGTTTGGTTGAAACGCTCGGCCGAGTTAGTGTTTCCTGGATCAAACTCCTATGATTCCCAGGGGTTTTTGTGCTGGACAACTTCGAAAGGATGTCAGCTCGGACGTTCTCAATCCTCGGCACATGCTTTACCTTTGCCCGATCGAACTGTTGGAGCAGTTCTCTTTCTCTAGCCAAGTGTTCTTTAGGACATCGTCCTTTGCATCATATAGCTCTTGAATCTGGGAAACGACTAGCAAAGAATCTGAATGGAGCTCAACACGGTCGACGTTGAATTCCTTAGCGAGCAGTAGCCCGACTATACATGCCTCGTACTTTGCCTGATTGTTCGAAGTGTGGAAGGCAAACGTTAATGATACTTCCACGGTAAGACCCTAAGAATTTTCCAAGATTAAGCCGGCACCACTCCCTTTACTGTTGGAGGAACCGTCAACATGCAAGGTCCAGGTCGTTGTCGATCGGCCATTGGGGACTGGTGTCATTTCAGTAATAAAATCGGCCAGCACCTGGGCCTTTGCAGCCGACCTCGACTCAAACTTTATCCCGAACTCACTGAGTTCCATCGCCAACTTAATCATGCACCCTGCTAGGTCTGGTCGATGTAGAATTTGCCTGATAGACTGGTCGGTCCTCACGACGACCTGGTGGGCCACAAAATATGGTCTCAATCTGCGGGCGGCCACCACTAGTGGAAGGGCCAGTTTTTCGATCTTCTGATACCTGGTTTCGGGTCCTTGCAACACTTTGTTGATGAAGTAGACCGGGTTTTGCTTTGAGTCGCTTTCCCTGACTAGGACAGCGCTCAAGGCTTCTTCAGTGATTGCCAAGTACAGATACAGAGTTTCCCCTGACAGCGGCTTGGTCATGATCGGTGGGTTGGTCAAGGCCGCCTTCAGCTCGTCTAACGCTCGCTGGCATTGCTCGGTCCACTCAAACTCGACGTCCTTTTTTAGAAGTTTGAATAGGGGGAGCGACTTACAGGCCGACTTGGGTATGAATCTTGACAAGGCAGCGACCATGCTGTTCAATAGTTGGATTTCCTTTTTTGTTGTGGGCGGCCTCATATCAGTGACCGCCCTACATTTGTCAAGATTGGCCTCAATCCCCTTTTCTGTTAGGTGAAACCCAACAAATTTGTCTTCCCTTACTCCAAAGGTGCATTTCTCTGGGTTTAACCTTAGTGAATTTCTCCTCGCTTCTTAGAAGACCTCTCTTAGGTCGTCCATGTGATCCTGGTCAGTCTTACTTTTGATGATCATGTCATCCAAGTATACCTCTGCTATCCGGCCGATCTGCTTCCTGAAGATTTTGTTCATCATTCTTTGGTAGGTCGCCCCTGCATTCTTCAAGCCGAATGACATGACCTTGTATTTGAAATTGCCACGATCGGTCATAAACGCAGTCTTATGCCGATCTGGTGGGTACATTGTTATATGGTTATAGCCTGAATAAGCGTCCAGGAAAGACAAAAGTTTGTAGCACGAGGCGCCATCGACCAACTTATCGATGTTGGGCACAGGGAAGGCATCCTTCGGGCATGCCTTGTTTAGGTCGGTATAATCTACGCACATGCGCCACTTACCGTTCTTTTTCTTCACCAACACAACATTGGAGAGTCGGGTCGTGTATTTGATCTCTTCAATGAAGTTGGCTTTGATTAGGTCGTCAACGGCCTGGGCTGCTGCCTGAGCCTTTTCCTCATTCTGAGCCCGTATTTTCTGAGCTACTGGTTTAGCTGCCTTGTCTACCGAGAGTTGGTGGCAGGCAATTTCTATGGAAATTCCAGGCATGTCTGATGCCTGCCATGCAAAAAGATCTGCATAATTCCTAAGGCATCCCATGAGGTCTTGCTTGACCTGTTCAGGCAGGTCGCTCCCCAAATTGACTATTTTTGCTGGGTCGTCCCCTAGTTGGGCGTCAATCAATTCCCCATGAGGCTATGGCCTTTGCAATTTATTCTTCAGCTCACAGGCTAGGTCGTCATCATCATCTTCAGGATCGCTGTCAGGATCGTAACGAGCATCCAGGTCGGCTAAATTGACCTGGTGACCTTCACTAGCGTCCCGAGGGTTATCTTGGTATAGGTAATGGCTTCGCTTGGCCGCCTCCATGTCGGCCATCAGAGTTACTACTTGGTCATTCTTGCTGTAGAACTTCATTTTTAAGTGGACCGTGGAGGCAATAGCCTCTAACTTTCCGAGTGTCGGCCGACCTATGATACACTGGTAGCATGATTTGATTGGAAGGACCAAGAATTTCGTCCTGATCGTTCTGTACAGTGTGCTGCCGTTCGTGTCGTCTTCGAAAGTCACCAACAGTTCTAATGTTCCTAAAGGATATGTGGTCGACCGATTGAACCCCGTCAATGGGGTTGGATCGGCCTGTGGAATGATTTTGCTCCTGTCCACATTCAGCTTGTCGACCAGTTCTTCGAACATTATGTTGGCCGAACTCCCTTGGTCGACCAATATTCTTCTGACCTCGGTGTTGGCCATCACCGCCGACACTACCAAAGGAACATATCTATTGGTTCTCCCGTCAAGCAGGTCTTCATCTCCGAAAGAGATAGGCGGCCTATTCGAGGCTGGTCGTGTAGTCGAGGTTGTACCGACCATGAGTATCTCGTTCCATTTTCTCTTCATAGCGTTGTTGGACTCTATGCAGTCTAAAGGCTTGCCACTATGGATGACCATGGCGACATTACGGCCTCTGGATTGCCGGGTGTCTTCTTCAGACATGACTTTATCCCTGGCCGCTTCGACCACTTCCGTGACGACGACCTTTCCCTTACTTTGGGCGGGCTGGCCCCCAGCTCTTTCTTCTGGCCGGTCGGCGCCTTCAGTCCTTACATACTGTCTTAACTTACCTTTATGGATAAGATCTTCAATATCGTCCTTCAGGGCCATGCAGTCGTTCGTATCATGTCCCTTACTTTTGTGGTATCTGCAATACTTCTTGGTCGGCCAACCTCCCTTTTTAAAGACGAGGGGATCAGGCCGCTTCACACCAACGAATTCATTGTTTTGGCATTCTGTGTATATTTGCGCAATGGGTGTGTTTAACCTTGTGCGCTGCTCGTATTTCTTAGGTCGATATTCCGGCCTACTGTCACGATGGTTATCTTGCCCTTTGGTCAACCTATTTTGGTCTTCTCTGGGTCGCGCACGGGCGCCCATCCTAGCTTGCCTAGCTTCTTCGTAAGCCATGTGGTCGTTGGCCCTTCGAAGGAATATGGTCAAGTCCATGTACAGTTTTAGGCCAAACTCCTCTTTAAATTTGTGGTCCGGTCTAATACCACGTTTAAGATACTTCAGTTTATCTCTGTCTGTTAGGTCGCGAATCTGATCGGCCTCGGCGTTGAACTGCTCTATGTATTGTCTCAACGATTCATTGTCCCCTTGGATGATCGTATCCAAGTGTTCTTTGTATCGATTTTGGCACCTGTTGGCCGTATAGCCAGGAACGTCCTGACCAGACCGTCCCAAGAAGAGATGGTATTAGGACGCAAAGTTTCCCACCATTCCAATGCTCGCTCCTCCAGTGACTGGGGAAAGAGTTTGCACTTCATGATTGGATTTAGCTCCCTATAGCTGCAATAATTGTTGAAGTATCTCAAGTGCTTGTCTGGGTACCCTCGGCCGTTGAACTTGTTCAGAAGGTTTCCTCAAGTCTCTGGGACACGATAACGACGTATCTCCCTGGTGAATGGACCTTGGCCGCTCGATACATAGCTAGGCGCGAAAGGTTGCAAAGCGAGGTAGGCCTCATTGGTCGGTATTCCAAAGAGTCCATTGATTGGTTGGCCTAAGAATCCTTCGATGGCCGTAGGACGGTCGTAACGCCGAGGTGGGGGTTGTGAAGAGGACGGTCCTCTGTGATGCTCGACCTGATGTCTCTTGGGTCGGTAGGCGACCTGAGATACATATCGGATCCCTCCGTTTCTATTGTAGTCGTCAAATTCATCGTACGAGTCCTAGGACCTGCTTCTTGATCTTCGAGAACCAGAGGACTCACAGGAAGAGTACCTCGTAGGCGAGTGACCCGACTCGGGGTGATAACTAGAGTCCGTGTAATCATAGTCATAGGAAGGTGAACGACGACTGTGCACGTTCCTGCGAGCGGGCGATCTACGTGCCCTGTTTCTGCGTGTGGGTGATCGACGAGAAGTGCTACCGCGGTGGGGAACATCCCTTCGAGGAGGCGTCCTATGTCTTCGAGATGGTCGACCTTGAGTTGAATGATCTCTAGTGGCCGCTCGCTGGCGGATGGGGATCGACCCTCTCTCATAGCGGGAGATCAATTCATCTCGATCAGCAATGAGTTGATTCTTGTTCTGTAGCACTTGAAGGAATGCCTGGGTCATATGTTCTGGCAGGGGTTCTGCGATTCCTACCTCGACCAATTTGGCCGGGATATGTTGGTGTTGAACAGGCTGTTGAACGGGTTCAATCGCCGGTCTGTGGCCGCCCTGCACCGAGGGGGACTGGCGAGCATCACCTTGTGATTCATGAACGGTCCTAGGCACGCCCTCAGGGGTGTGCTGAGGACGGGCGTTTTGCCCTGAAGGATTAAGTCTAGACGAAGTGCGTCTTTCGCGTGGAGCCATGATGAGAGTAGGATAGCGCTCGGGTCTCCCACTTTGGTCGCCAATTGATCGTACCTGACCAATAGAAGTGAAGTCCTGGTGAAGTTAGTAGCCCGGTCGCTGTTGTGCTAGCTGAACTGGGGTCTTGGCCGCACGCGGGTGGTACCTATAATGACACTCTGACGCTCAAGTCAGTGCAATGCTCGGGCAGGTTCACAAGGTAGAGAAAACGTAACTGATGTCGTGGATTAGGGTGATACTTATACTTCACGGGAGAGGGACGCTCTGGCCGTTGCACATTGTTCGGCCAGGCGTGAGAATTGCACCCCAAGGCATAGGAGTTGGGTCTATCTTCGTGGATTGGGCCGCTGGCCCATCTTGAGCCAACTTACTCTGTGGGGCTTGCTAGCCCACTCCGGAACACCTTCCATTTGTAATATTTCCAAAGTCCATAAAATGAGTCACCACATCATCAGAGTCATTTATAGGGTTGAGGGTTGTGATTGGTGTTTGAGGAGCTAGGGTTACGGTTATCACTGGTAGTGTTGGGTTTGGGTTTGGGTTTGGGTTTGGGATAGAGATTGTTATTTGAGGAGCTGGGGATCGTTCACAGGTACGTGAGCCTTCTCAATAAAATATGCAGTCAAACATGGTTTGACTTTTGCAACCGTACGTATAGGTGTTGTGAACGTGGTTTCAAGACTCAAGACACGTTTTCTTTCTTGTTCACTCTCTCTAATTGAAAATTTTCAAATAATGTTCATACTATTTGTTAATAATTTAATACCACGTTTTCTATATACCTGTTAGTAAAAGAGTGATATAAAAGACTTATCAAAAAATTTGATTAACAAGTGCATAATAGCTTGAATCAACAACATTCAGTAAAGAAAAAGAATCAACGACATCCATGTAATTTTATTCCATATATTCCATATCAAATACAATCAACTTTATTTTTAATCAAAAAAAAATACAATGAAGATTATTTCAACTTATGGCTGTTCGGGCGGCTGGACTTGCACCATTTCGGCGGCTAGTTCCGGTGCCGGTGCCGGTGCCGGTTCTTGTTCCGGTGCTGGTACCACCCTATTGGAGACAGAAGGGTGATTCACCTTACACAACCACCACCCTGCCAGAATGAAAGCTCCGAAAACAATCCCAAAGAGGAGATATTGTGCGTAACGTGGTGGCTTCGAATTGGAATTAGCATCGTGAAAGTCGGAAGGATGTGGAGGTGTCGCCCCCATTGAAGAAGACGCTGGAGATTGCCAACACTGGTTGTGAGAAATCGAAAGAGTGAGAAACAACTTAGCAACGCAGAGAACGAAAAGAGAATTTCAATAATCTTCTTATTTGGTGGAATTCAAGAGTCTTCTTCTAATACCATGCTTAACCATAAATCAAGAAGAGAGGTTGAGTGAAAACTGATTTTCTATATTGAATGAACAAAAGTGTTTAGATCAATGAGGCATTGCACCTTATATATATATACAAACTGATCTATACAACAGATCTAACAAACTAACAAAGTTAGTTATAACTTATAACTAAACTAACCACCGGTTAAGCTAACCTATTATCCCATCTATATACAACAATTTTAACAAACTAACAAAATTAGTTATTACTTATAACTAAACTAACAAACGGTTAAGCTAACCTCTAACAGCTTCTTTTCTTTATACTATTCAACTGTTATCTGCATTATGACTAGTGAGGAGGACTAGGAGAGTTGATTTTCTCTAACAGCTTCTTTTCTATTATCCCATCTATAAATAAAGTGTTGTGGTATATATAGTTGATTTTCTTTTTTACTATCTAGATTAGAAACTAAGCCCATGTCAACGTTGGTATTTCTGCTATATGTGCATCAAATATGTTATGCATGGTTTATGCCTCATTTTCTTTATTTGTTAATCTCATTCTTACTAACCAAAATTTTTGCTTGAACTTTTCAAAACAAATGCTAAAGGAAGCAAACATCAAGAGAAATATGAAATCCCAAGAGAGGGGTCAAAGTATTCGAAATTTCAATATTGAAGTAGGTCAATATAGATCAAGCCACAAATTGCTCAAAGTATTCAAACTCAAGCGTGAAAAGGTTAAAACACCGTCCCAAGACGATATCCCAGTCACATTTCTGGTGGCATTTTTATCAAATGACACTATTCAAGTAAGGTAGTAGCATTGTTTCTTAACTTATTTAGTTTATATTTCATTTTCAGATTTTAATTTATTTCTCTAAAATGCAGAAAACAGCCAAAAAAATGCAGAAAATGGGTGTTACGTACAAAAGTTCTTGCACCGTGTTGGATGCAGAGTTTTGAATAGCATGCACTAGCTACGCTATCGCGGAAGGCGGAGCTGAGCGGTGTTCGGCCGCAACGGCGGCAGCATCGCATAGCGTTTCAGGCTTTCAGCATCGCGATCGTCGCGGATTCAATTGCAGTGAGTATCGTGGGACTAAGGGCAATTTTGGTATTTTCAGCATCGTGCTTTGCGGCACTCAAAGTTTAAGATGAAATGAAACACACAAAAAAAAACCCTAATTTCCAAAATGTTGTGTTCCATTAAGGGCATTTTTGGTAATTTTGGTCACTTTTGGTGTTTTAATCAAAATGAAGCATTTCATTTAGGTGTATGAAATAAACACTAACGGTTACAGCTTCTTCTTCCCCTCCCTCTGCGTTTTATTTCTTCTGAACGTCGTTTTATTTCTTCCCTTGCTCTACTCTGTTTGCACTGTTGGGTTGTGCTTCTCTTCCTCTACTTCTTTATTCTTCTCTCTGTTTCTTCTCATTGCAATTGCTCTCTACCTCTATTCCAGTTTCAGTAATGGCAACATCTTCTTAACCTCAATTTATTGAATTTAGGAATTTACTTGAAGTGTTTTTTGTTATTTGGTTTATGTTATTGTTATTGTGTTATTGAGACTCCTATGAATATTTATTGTTAATATGGTATAGTAAGAATTTGGAGTATTTTTTATCATTTTTGAGAATTTATATGCCTACACTATTCATCCAGTATCTTAATACGATTTTTCGAAATAGCTGTCATCCCGCTTTCCGCTATTTCGCTCCTAGACGCTACTCTCCGATATCCAGGATTTAAAACACTAGTTGGAACAGTAAAGTTTGCTAGAATTCGTGCAAAATTGGTATGGTAATCATGTGCTTTTATGTATCATTTTCTAAATGTAAGTAAAATAGTCTCTTAATTAATTTTGTTTTCAATCTTTGATAAATATAGCTTGCAAAGAAGGAGGATGTAGAAGAAGCCAGAAAGGATAAACGGTGGGTGCAAACATATGATGCTCTTTTGAAATGTATGTTGATACTACAAAATCCAAATTTAAGTGAAGATCAGGCTGTGAACAATTTAATGTAGCATGCTTTTGAAAATGACAATAATGATGCACCACACAACATTGATAACAATTTGGCACCACATTCGTCTATATAATCTTGTAGAAGGTGTTTTACAATGTTTGTAATGTTCTTGAATGTCACGAATATGTAATTTTTGTAATGTTTTATATTTATAGGTTGGAAACAATCTTGAAGAAGATCTTGGAGATGATTTTGAAGAGTGATAAAAGACTATTTGTTGGATTTTGAAGAGAATTCACCTACAAGCATAGGGAGACTATTTCATAGATTTTATTTTAATTAACGAAAAGACATACTTTTTATATTTTTTAGATTTAGTTTATGTTTCTATATTTTGAGTATTAATGACCAATAACATGGTTAATGTTGCATAATGATGTCTATTTTAATATAATGTCTAAATTTTAAATATTATTAGTTAATATTTTTTTTCTATTGTTAAATAATTGTGATATGGTTATCAAAAAATTTCCTCAAATAAATGATAATTAAATAAAAGCAGCAATAAAATATTAAATAAAAGCAACGTATAGACAAAATTTTAAGATTTTAAATATTATAACCATTGCATATACTAGTTGCAACAATTGAAAAGTGTTGCTTAAAAGTATAAAACAACAAATTTATAAATGTGGTTTAAACATACATGCACACTTATTTAGGTGTGGCCAATCGAAAACTATGGCCAAAAACTATCCCAAAAAACTGTGCTCTGTTTTCATAACTTCCGCAACAGTTCAAAACTTTTATTTCAATAAATACTTGTTAAATTGAAACAAGCACGGTGTTTATAAACTACACATTCCAAATAGTTATTCTGAATGAGGAAACTTCAACTAATAGCAAAAAGAATCATCCTTCTAAGGCCAAAATCAAGTATAGAATCAATTCTTTATTGAGAGCACTCATCTTTCAGTCCCTACATATAACAAATTGTGACTAAGTTAATCTCTAAATTAAATAGGCATTACAAAAATAATCATCATCACTTAAGTATATGAGAATACCATTTTTTTACCGGTGGTGTCCAAAACCCAAAAGAATAAATTTTGGCAAAAAAGAAATTGGTCCAGAAAGTTGTAGACTATAATACCCGTTCAAAGAAATATTTCATCTCTGTCTCTTTTTTATCTGACTATTGTAAGCTAGTCATAGAGAATTTGGCCAGATAATTGTTGACTATAATTCTCATTCAAGGACAACTTCTGTCTCTATCTATTTTGTTTAACTATTGTAACTTAGTACTTTTATTTTAGTCGCTAGGATGAAGTGTTTTAGGAGGCTCTGTTAGGTGCTCCCTATCATGGTTTTGACTTTGGCTCTGTTTAGAAAAAAACTAGCGGATAATGGATAAACTAGCTAATAGTGAATGAGCTGATAGCGGATAAGCTAGTGGATTGAATTAAAGTGTTTGGTAAAATTAGCGGTGTAATTAGCTTATATATAAAATGACATAAATATACATTTGTGATTATTGTTCAAATATGAGAGAGAATATTTATTTAATAGGGCATAAATAGGGCTCAAACGCTATTTCAAGTAGCGTTTCATAAGAAACATTATAAGCTACTAAAAAAAACTATATGAGCTACGGTTACCAAACACTTACAAAAGGCTCGTTTGCTATAAGCTAGCGGTTTGGCATTGCCAAACAGAGCCTTTAACTTCTCTTTTACCAAGGGTATTAGTCTAGTCCCCCTAAGCTATTTTCTATCATCTTTCCTCTCTTTTTTTAATAAATTCAGGGTATGAAGCATGTTTGATTAAAAAAAAATATTACCAATTCTCTATGACTACAGGATGCTTTGCATTTGCACCATGCAATCATGTATAATTAGCTCAATTACTCCTAACAGACAATTTTGATCTCTATTGCTTCGATTTCTTTTGCTTCTGTTTCTGATTGTGATGTTTTTCTGATCGTTCCATGTTCATCAACACACTCAAAAACTATTTTAAAATAAAGGGAAAAAATAGAAGAAAGAAACCAACAATTTTTTTTTGATAAGTCAAAAAAAAAACAACGAATTAAACACATTTAATAAATTGTACAATTCATATAATCACTTCTGGTTAAGTGTCTACTTTGAGAGCTCCCATCAGTGTTACCAGATTCAGATTGAGGACATTCGGTTGTGGTGCATTCGGGTGTATTCGGGAATGCACTGAATCCATGTGAGGAGAGAGATAGACATACGTTTCCCGAATGCACGACAACCGAATGCACTGAATCCAAATTCAGTGTTACCTACTAAGCATTTAACATCTGTATCAGAGTCAATATTGAGCTCCACTTGATGAAATCCCCTATCTTTAGTCCCATGAACACCCCCCACAACTCAACAACATAAGGGGTAGTATTTCTAGATTTCTTGCAAAACCCACAATCCACCACCAACCCATTGTGGGATTTGGACGCTCCGTCACAATTCAATTTCACCCATACTATAGTGAAAGGAGGCTACCTGGCCTGGCTCTCAGAATATGACTTGATATGATGAGGACTACTTGGATCACAAATATATTTGTTTCAGGAACAAAGAAAAATATCACATGTTGAGACAAAATCCCTAAATCATATTTTTATGAGAACAAGCAGTTTTGATAAGCTTCTTAAGCTTTCTGATTCAATAGTGTTCTAATGAGTTTTCTTGAGCGATATTTTAGAGAAAAACAAATCATTAACGTGTGCTAAGCATAAGCACATTGTGAGAAGATAATTTAGGCTTCAAAAACATGTAAAACTAAAAAAGGTACTCAAAAGACAGTAATAGTAGAACAATGTGACATGAGGTTTAATACCAAGTATGTGAACCTATGACAAAATTGTATCTTTGTTTAAGGGCTCTGAATCAATGTGTTGTTAACTCAAAAGGTACCTAAGAAGACACTCAGAAGGTATCTCAAAAGCGTATTTAGAGAACTGTGTTCAAAAGCTATTACAGAAGCTTTTGAGGCGTGGATGATGATCGTACCTTAGACCAATGAGGTGTTGTAGTTATTCGTTGGATTGGCCGGTCGTTGAGTGAGGGAAATGATCGGTATTGGCTGCACGCTGAGCACCTCGGGTGGTACCTGCAATGACACTCCGACGCTCAAGTCAGTGATCGCTCGGGCAGGGTATCACAAGGTAAAGATAACGTACCTGATGCCATATGCGAATGGCGTATATATACTGTTGAGGTCCGACCGTTCTGCGAGAATTTCGGCCGGTTAGCGCGAAGTGCGCTCCAAGCAACCGAGCTTGGGCCGATTACGCTGATACGGGCCGATGGCCCAAATGCTAGTGGAACCTCTCGATTTTGCTGATACACACCCCGGAATAGATGATATTTGCAAACCCCTTGTCAATGGTCAAAATGATACATCAACACATGAAAGGTCCTCAGAAGACTAGATCTAAGTATTAGAAACTGTCGCAAAGAGAACTCATTAAGGAACAAGCTCAGAAGCTCTCAACCAATATATACCTGCAGCAGTGGACCCGTCTAAGCGCTAAAAGCACAACAGCTATAACTCTCTCTTTGCTCAAGTATTGCAACGGCTCTTTTATAGTAAATTTCCTATAAATACATTTTTGAGTACCTCGGAAAATCTTAAGAGAGATTGCACGCAAATTTGGTCAAGACATCATAAGCCACTCAAAAGCTTCTGAGTGAGCCTATCTTCTCTTCAAACACACTCACTGCAATACAACATCTCTAAGATCTAATTCAGTCTGTTCATAGCTTGGTGTCAATTGATAATTGTATTAAGCTTTGGTTGTTGTATTATTAGGGAAGAAGACTAGAAAATTTTCTTAGTGGTTAAGTTGCTAGAACTTGTAAGAAAACAAGTGGTTGTATGGTAGAACTTGTGAAAAAACTAGTGTGACAATTGATAGAACTGTGCTAGGAAAATTATCAGTGTTTGGTCTGTGTTGGCTTGTAAGCTATTTGAAAAAAGTGAACAATCTCACTTGGTATGAGGAGTGGAGTAGCCCCTGTGGTTAGGGGTGAACCACTATAAATCTTTGTGTACTCTTTACTCTTTTTTTACAGCTTTCCGTCTTCATTGTTTTCAAAGAAATATTTTTACGAACACTGAGAAACATAACTTAACTCTTCTTAAGAACACATATTTTACAAAGTCATCATTACATTGTTTAAAAACAAGCTTCGGAAATAATTTGTCTTCAAAGAGTTTTAAAATGTGTCACAATCCAGCTCCCCCTTTCATGTAACTTATATATATTTGACTTCATCGCACCTTACCAAACGTTTTGACTGAAAGTGCAATGAATTGAGGAGAGAGAGAAGTGTAAATAACAAATATATTTTATCAAAAAAATTGGCAAATATAATTATTAATTGAAATTTGAACAGAATTAATTACGAAAAATAATAATATTGACCTAATCTGCCACAGATAGGTGCAAACGTGGCTTGATGTTTATCTGGCATACAGCCCTCTGAGTTATTTGAGACTTGAGGAATAGCTGCATTTTCTCTAAAGATGTGTTTGATTTTGGGAGAGCGATACACAAGGTCATATCCAGTGGCGAATCCAGAAA
Source organism: Oxytropis ochrocephala (assembly GCA_020916435.1). Classification (NCBI taxonomy): domain Eukaryota; kingdom Viridiplantae; phylum Streptophyta; class Magnoliopsida; order Fabales; family Fabaceae; genus Oxytropis; species Oxytropis ochrocephala. Next base: position 15,813,956 of record CM037094.1, on the reverse strand, counting down.
TTTTCACACTTGGAGCAAAGAATAATCATTTTGCTTCCAAACAAAATGCATATTCTATATTGATCGAATTAGTCATACTAAAATAATTTTAGGGACATTTATGTTCTTTTTAGATATTAGTTTGATTAGCATTTGAATTTTTTTAATGATGAAATTAGTACTTTTCATTTTAAGAGAGCGAATAAGCCTTTATTTTTTTAACACACTTTTTTGGCCTTTATTCCTAAAATAACACAAAATACTTATTTTTTTTAGATTAAAAATATTTATTTGTATATGTTTTTATTTTGTGTTCGAAGAGACTGAAACAATAAAAATTAAAAAAATAAAAGAGTAAAATTAATAGCAATTAGTCTCTCTCACTACAAGAAAAGCTTGTTTTAGCCACCAGTAATTGCCACGGAGCTTATTCCGTCAGTAATTTGCCACGGATTTGCGACGGAATGAGTAAAAAATAGAGGCGCGAAATTTCCCGCTGGTGTTTGCCACGGGTTTGCCACGGACATGTGAAAGGACAGACATTTGCCACGGAGAATACATAAAATCAAACGTCTCTTCCTTTCACTCTCCACCGATCCTTTCAACTTATACAAGAAGTTAATTCAGAGAGCTAATAAGTGTTGATGAAGAAGTTAATTCAGAGAGCTGCTGAAAATTTTGAGATTATGTAGCTAATTTCAACTTATACAAGAAGCCATTGTTTAAAAAACTCGTAGTTTACAAAATCCTTTTAACACTTCATTTTATATAAGACAAATTTTGCTAAAATGGTACCAAATGAAATTTGTAAATGACAAACATTGAAATAAGTATTCCATGATTAAGGTGTTCCAGTTGCAAATGAGATTTTGTTGGTTATTCAAAATGTAGAATTGTACTTCCTATGGTTCTTGTAAGGATGTTGACAAAAATCTCGTCTTATAATTTTCAGATTTGGAACACAAACAGTGGAGATTTGTTTGCAGAATGGAAGCCATCAGATGAAGATCATGATATTCGTTACTCTTGTATTGCATGCAGTTTCACTGGGAAAAAGGTATTATGGACTTTTAGGAGAATCTATTAAACGCTATTGGTTTTCTATTCTATAATCTTACTCTTTTTTCTCGTTGTGGGTGGATGATTTTGTAATTAGCGTAGAAAAGAACAGGAACTTGCTTACTAGTGCTTGGCAAAGTTGACGGAAGTGTTACGGCCATTGATGTTTCCACTGGTGAGAGGAAGTGGACTACTAGTCATACAGGTATTTTTATCTCACTTTTTTTTTTCTTTAATGATAAACTTATATGCACTTATCTATGAAGTATAAAAAGTATTGGTATTGCAGTGAGAACAAAGTAAAACTATTCATACAAGTGCTTTTTGGTTGGCTTTTCTCTCCCATACATTTTGTCGTTTGCATTAGCCATAAATGTTTGATTATGTAAAAATCTTTGCTTGACCTTGGTTATCTTGGACAAACTTGTGCTTCCTAGAAAATTCTTAGGTAGACCAATGGTATGTTCAATTTGTGCATTGGACTCATGAAGACTTATGGTTTATCTAAGAAAATATCATGAGTGAGACTCAAATATAAAAATGTAGACCAATGTCACTTTGTATTGGTTCCATGTATGTACAAACAACTTGGTACTCTACTTATGTAGTCACGTCTACCCATGACCCAAAATTTTCCTTTAGCTAATTCATTTGCCTTTGGATGTTTTCCATGTTCACTACTACAACTGATTAAACTTTTTGATGATAATTTATACCAATCCTTTCTCCATTTTAACTTATTGGTTTTGTTGGATAATCTATGTGTGAACGAGGGTGTTGGTCAATTTAATAATAGTTTATTTTGGTCTATGACGTATATGGACATAGATAATGAACTTCCATCTTAAATTTCAAAGTATGTCAGTTTCTAATATTATCACAAGTGGTCGTCCATATATTGCTAATTGCTTTTCATGCTTTGATATGACATTAAATGATAATTAATTCAATCCAGTAACGTATTGTTCTTGTTCATCAATCATCATGCGAGGAGGTATGTGGACTTTCATTTGCAAATAAAGGGACGGCCTGCGCATTGTAGGACATAATGGGATGGCAAATGAGATTAATACTGGAAGCAGGAGAACTTTTAAAAGAGTTTAGAATCTCAAAAAGTCCATCTCTTCTCCGGCTTTCTCAAATGGTGTGTGCTATATCCATTTGGATCTTGATCCATCATAATTGTTGATCTTTTTACATGACGGTTGATTGACACTCTTCATTTTCCTTTTTTTCAGATGAAAATTATTTAGCTTTGCATGAGGGAGGATGGTAAGCAGCAAGTTTGTATAGTGGGATTGCAAGAGTACCGAGTATCGGATGTGGAGCTTGAATTTGATAATATTGATTTATGTTTTTGGCACTCTCAATCTCAAGTGAGTGTACTTATGAGTTATGACTAAATTTCTTAGGAATTTAAATTAGATTGGATTGAACTCCAAACTTGACCACACACTTTCTTAGGAATTCAAAGTTAAGGATATATTAGATTTGGGAAGTTATCATGAATTGTAAGCATCCCTCGTGCATTCCAGTACTAGTCTGACAGTATTTTTTTTCCTGTTCTGTTCCTAACACTAGTGGAAAATATGGATTTTACATCAGCAATTAATAACGGTTCACACTATAACCGATATGAAAAAAGAGGCGGTGGCATTTTTGAAATTATGAGCAAATTATCTATATCGGTTCCTGTTCTGACCGATATGGAAACTCTATTTTACTCTAATCCATATCGGCTCCTATTCAAACCGATATGGAAACTCGATTTTTTACCCTTAAAATTTTATTCACCCACTTGCAGAATGCAAAGCGTTGTGATTGGCTTTCATCTTCCTTCAAGCTCTCTCATTGAAACCCTAGCCTTGAAACCCACCGAAAAGCGAAGAGGAAGAAGAAGAGGAACGACGGCAAGAAGAAGAAGAAGAAGAGGAACGACGGCGAAGAACGACGGCGAAGAGGAAGAAGAAGAGGAACGACGGCGAAGAGGAAGCGATTACGAAGGAGAAAGCGAAGGAGAAGAGGAAGCTACTGGTTTCGTCGGCGTTGTTCTTGAAATCGAAGAATAAAGCGAAGGAGAAGAGGAAAGCGAAGGAGAAAGCGAAGGTCTTCGTGAAAGCTAACTTCCGATCAACCTCGTGAGCAATGTCGGTTTATCTCTTTCACTCTCTCCTTAAAATGAATGGAGTATTTGTTGTGCAAACTTCAAAATTTGTATCACTCTCCCCTTAGAATCACGAACATCTCTTTCTCGGTCTTAGGAAAATGCTGTGGAGTATCCGGTTTGTCACTCATCTCTCTTCTAGGTCGAAAATCTAAATTGTTGATGTTCTCTTTTAGTCTTTTATGTTCTATGATTTTTATTGTTAATCGATGAAGTTGCTCACCTTTTTTCGCACTTGGAGCAGGTTTCTGTTATGTTTTGAGATAGGCTTAATAGCACTTAATCGTCAATTTTCATATAATTTGCCTAAACTCCACCATTAGCGTGTGATTAATTTAATTAATTGTGTTTTCCAACTTTTTCAATCGTTGCGATAAATAATGTTAAACTCGGAGGATGGGATTGTGAAGTTGTTGCAAAAAGGTCGTGGTACAGAGCTCTTGGGTTTGGCATGAACATGTTTGATAGGTTATCTTTAATTTTCTTATTGTTGTGTCATTATTGTTAGATTGTGTCATCTTAGTAGTTAGTAATGCTGAGTCATGCACTAATGTATGGAAGACTTATTATCTTAATTTGCATACGTAATTTGGTATTTAAATACTACTTTTGTGCTTTGTATCCGATATGGGTATGTACAGAAAAACACAACATGCTCTTGAAAGGTGAAGAAGATCTAGCACGCGAAGCACTTACGAGCCGCAAATCTTTTCTTTGTATGTCCTCATTTTGCTAAAGTTTTTGTCTTGATATTATTCTAAATTTTGGCTTTAGTTAAGAGGATTGTTTATTTTTGCAGTATGTAAATCATCAAAACAAACTTGTTTACATTTTCATGTTCCTTGTCATATGTTAAAATTGCTTGTCACATGTAATAATACTCAGTCCTTGCATTGCATATCATTATTGGTGTATCTGATGTTTGCATTTGCTATAGTTCTCATTCCTACAAGAATCTTAAAACCTTGATTGGAACAGAACTCTTCCTCCTGTTCCCAAGTGGGTTGGTAAAATGAAATGGCCATTCAAATCTGCATGTCCCTTGGTCATTATTGTGTTTTGAATTTTGATTAATGGAAGCCGGTTCAGGAATTTTAGATAATTGCAAACTCATGATGGTTCGCCTTAATAAAGTGCTTTGATGTACACATTTCTACTGATGTTTGATAAAGCTCCCCGCTAACTTGAAATTTGTTGGTAGTAGCTCTTTATGTTGCATATGCTGCTTAGGATTGGTTAATGTAGTTGTGTCTGATAAAGCTCCCACTCCCAGTTAGAGTTCTTAATTGGTTCACTCACCATATTCCTTGTTAATCAAAAGATTTGTATTTGTAGCTAGCATTCCATTCCTTTTCTTAATTAGTGTATATCACAGTTTGGATTAATTTCGTAGGAGCCTATCGATTTATACAAGTACTTGATTTGATTCTTGGCTTAAATGAAACCTTATAAGTTTACAGGTTTTGGAGAAGTTATGTAAAAAGATCCAACAAAACTTATGAGATGAAAAAGGCTTACTTCATATTTAATTTATGCAAGAATTAGCCTAATTTATGGTTGTGGTTCCAACTAGTACATGACTCATCTGTCATGAAACCTATTTCTATTTTAACCTCATTCTTGCTGCTAGATGCTATAAATTGAAGAAATGAAACTGAAAATGCTAACTTGTTTTAACAAGTGTCAGTTGTTTTCCATCAAACTCAAGATACTATCTAGTGATATAAATTTTCTTTCTCATTTTGTTTATAGACTTGTGCGAGTCTTTGCGGCGCTTACTCACTCTGTAGTCCGGTTCATCATTTATCCATCCTAGGCAGCCAAATATTACAATATGGATTTTGTAAGTATGATCAACATTGTCCCCTGGTTCATCATTCATCCTTTTAATTTGGGAAGTCATACTTTATACACAGTATCATTGAAATGTTGGAGTCTTTGATATTCCACCTAGAAACTATCATCTGCGAGTTTCGGGATCAAAGAGCTCATTCTTCTTTATTGGACACTGGTCACTTCTAGTTTCTTTGTACTTGACTGTTTTATATTGCTTGTATTGTATTTGTATGTATGAGCAAAAAGGATGTGGAAGATCAAGATACCTTTTACATGACAAAACTACTAAATGTTAGTCTTGGGTTTGATTGATACATGACAAAACTACTAACTGATAATTTGATTGAAAATATTCAGGTCTAATGTAGTGTGGCTAATTGATAATTTTACTATTCAGAGCTAATGTAGTGTGGCTAATATGTTTGTGCCTTTTCTTGCTAGTTGTTTCAGGAATTGGTGTGGCTAATTGATAATTTTACTATTCAGAGTTTGTGGAGCGGGAGCGGGATGGTAATCATCATATACATTGCTCTAGAGAAAGAAGTAGAGCAGCTTGGAAGATCATTCAAGAGGTATTCAAATTTATCCAAATATGAAATGAATGACTCTTTTAATGCTACTCTACCACTTTGTGACCTACTTGCATGGCATCGATAACTAATATTTGCTTGGTACATGATATTTCTTTGCGAGTATTTGATGCCCTTTGTGGAGAAGAAAAATATAATATCTTAAGAAGGTGCAGGCTTCACTTTGACAAAGATATATACAGAGATCAGAAGCAACATAAATTTCATATAGATATAAATGAATGGCGGTGTAGTTTCTTGTAAGAAAAGTTTCTACGAAGAGAAACATCTTGATCAACATTTTGACAAATGAGACACTCCAATTTACTTAATTTGGTATGATGCTTCTTGTTCAAGTATAGCTTTCTGCTTTCGATTTGACATGTTGCGGCATTAATAAATGAAATGAGATAGTTGTGACCAACCGACCATGTGTTCAATCCGAGAATGAAAGCGGTGCTTAGCGGATGTATGTGAGAGCCTTTGACTTTGTGACCTAGAAATGAATTGCAGGTCAAAAAATCAAAGTGCAATCTCTGCTTCTGCTGCGAAGAAATAAGCATTTGTGTGAGGTGTGCTCTTGGTTTGTCTATTCATTTGTTTTAATTTAAACCAAAAGTTACGTGTGTGCTAATTCAGTAATTCTCCTACTTTGAACAGAGCTTAGCCGATAGTTGCTTTCCGGTTAATGAGGGTCCTGCGGCAAGCCGACTTCATGGTATTTCAATTTGAGAATGTAATATCATGCATTGAGTGTGTGTATAGATAGTGTGTGTATTAGATTCGTTTTTTGTATTTGGATATGGATATTGAGTATAATTTGAGATCTTTGTATTTTTATATAAATATTGTATTTGTTGTGATTTTGTTGTTTGCTGTATATCCAATTGAGGAATTTTTTATTTTTATTTTTAAAAAAAAGACTTTTCATATCGGTTCCTTTAAATAACCGATATAAAAAGTGATTTTCCATATCGGTTCCTTTAAGAAACCGATATAAAAAAAGCGTTTTATAGGTTTAAAAAGCGACTTTCCATAGCGGTTCTCTCTTGGGAACCGATATAAAATATTTTCCATATCGGTTCTTTAACCGATATAGAAAGCTACTTTTTTTAATATCCTTTATCTATATCGGTTCTGGAACCGATATGAAAAGCCTTTTTAACCGATATAAAAGCCTTTTTTTCTAGTAGTGTAATTATATGATCTGAGAATAGAAGGTGCTGAAATCAACAAGAGCTTACTCGCCTAAAGGAATGCATAAGAGCTCTTGATAATGACCAAAGGCACATTCCTTTTAGGGCGATGAACCGGTGAAGTTTGTCAATAGTTTCTCACTTTGGGATTTTATGTATTGTTTTTTCCGATTCACGCTTCTATGGTATGGTGAAGAAAATCACTATACATGCTATGGTTGATGTGGTCAAAAAGTTGGAGAAAGCAAGGTTAGTTATTGCAAATTTCATAACATACATTTTTGCGTTCTTGACTTCCCTGTTTATAAATTTGTAATACATGCATCTCATTTTGCGTTGCTATCAAAGGCAGCGATAGACTTTATCTCTCTGTACATATACATTTTTGTGAGTTTCTTTTCTTTGATGATTGAAGATTTGCCTTTATTTTGCGTATATCATTAAATTGATGATTGTTGTTCAATTTACAGTCTGTGGAAAACCATGGTCCCATTCCAATGTAAATGTATCTCGTGAGACATTGGATTTGATTGAGAATGTAACTTTTTTGAGTTGCCTAGTTAGGTGTGGTGATCTTGGTTTATTTGTGTATCATTTGTAGGAAAGATTCCATATTTAATTTTTTACAGCATACCTTGTTTTGGTGCTTTTGAAACATATGCTGACTTGTAATCTATATCTATATACTTGTTATAATTTATAATTGTTAGCTTGATTTTATAATTAATGTTTTTAGGATGTTTAATGTTTTTAGGATGTAGTAGCTTTCTGGCCCAAAGTATGATTTAATTTTTTTTTTGAATTTGCGACGGATTTGCCACGGATTTGCGACGGATAAATTTGCCACGGATTTGCGACGAAAACATTTGCCACGGAAATTCCGTGGCAAACGATTTGCGACGAGCGTTTTTGCCACCAATTTTTGTCCGTGACAAATGTTGTTTTGCCACGGAAATTTGTACATTTGCCACGGAAATGTCCGTGGCAAATCAGCGATTTTCTTGTAGTGTCTTATATCTCATATTATTAGATATAAACATTTAAAAAATAATTAGCTTATGGGGGCAAAATATATTTTTATTAAGCATAGATAATTAAATTATTTTCATCTCATGGGGGAAATTCCTTCACAACCCAAGGCATGCATCCCCCACTGATCATATCTCTGTCCTCGTGTTGGTCTCAGAATAAGGGGAATTATTCCTCTTGTTTATTTCATGAGTGGTTTATTTATCCTATTGATTGTTTATCTAGGAGGTAATTTATGGTTGTGTGACTCTCTTGTGTGTGGCACTGGTTTTTCCTCGTTGTATATGGGTTGAGTACCACTTATACTCTGCTATATATTTATATCATTATGTTTGCCTTTAAAAAAAAACATTGACCTAATCAATCACTTATAGATCGATATAGTTGTCGACAAATTACATATTCATCAAAGTACTAAATTGATTGATCCGGTTTTTTTTTCTTAAGGAAAAATGGATTGATTTTTTTTGACATAATGGAATCTTTTGTTGACTCTTTAAAAAATCATGAAAATCGCCAATTATGTTATGAAAATAACCAAAACTTGAGTAAGAACAAATATGAGAAATCATATAAGAGAATAGAGATGAAGAAGAGAGAAGAAGAGAGCTCTTGTATTATACCCTTCAAGGTGTATCATTACACTGAGGAGTGAGTCCTATTTATAGGTTACAATTTGGCAAGTGAATGATCAATAAAATGCCACTACCCATTCGAACACATAAAGGGACTTAGTGGAATGGAAGCCTAATGGTGGACATCCACTAAATATATTATTCATAACACTTCTCCTTGGATGTCCATCGACGATATTCCTCATTAAAACCTTACTAGAAAAAACCCAATAGGATAAAAATCTAGTGAAGAAAAAAGAGTACAATATCCTTTCAGTGGAAATTGCCTCATTAAAAACTTTTCCAAGAAAATCCAGTAGGACAAAACCATGGCAAAGGGAAAAAAAGAGTGCAATTTTTCTCCCCCTGTTTGAAGCGTCAGTTAAGAATATGAATTCCAACATCTGGAGTTTCTCACTGAGTGCATATGGAGCAATCTACTCTGCTCTGTCAGTTGTGATATATTCTCTTTTAATTTATCTTTGCGGTCAGTATTATCTTCAGAGCATCTTCCTTGAATTGTTGGCATTTGAGAATGAAATGAAGAAGCAAAGAACCATATATTGTTTTGTAGATCAAAAAGATATTTCAATATCTCCACATGTAGATAATAGCTGACTTTTGATCTGACTTGATCGAGGTTAGAAAAATACTTTGTTTATGCATGGTTAACTTGTGTAATATATATAAAATGATTTATTCATTAGGATAGTCAAAAATGAAATATGCATCCCAAATTATTCTAATGCATTTTGGTTTGTAATGAACTATATTACTACGAATCATCACATAAGATTATCATATAAATCGATGTAGAATTTAGTAATATGCACGTATGCTTTCATAGTGCTAGGCTATAGTCTTTGGGACTGAGATATTTTTTATTATCTTGCCACTACTCATGTATTCCGTATAAATAATTTATCATGACTCAATTAAAAATTAGCTCTCTATAACTTGTTCAACAAAATTTAACTAGCTAATTGTTCTCCAGACCAAGACGAGATTGTTTTCAAAGATATATGAAGGCATTTTTTATATCTTGAGTCTTTCTGAGATTTTTCTATGCATGTAGTCAATCACAGGTTCAACCTCAAAATCCATTATATATAATTTGAGATCATTCATATAGAACTCTTTCTTTGAGTAATCTATAGTTTTGAAAAGCTCTTCAGGAGTTCCAATAATGGAAAACTATAGCAAATTCATTTCTTGATCTTTTCATAAAACTATATGTGCAATCCCCCCTTTAGAATATGAATTGAGACAATTATACCACATGTGCTCAAATTATATTATCTCATGTAGGGATCTATTCAATTTGAGTGTTGATCTTAATTTGTTGGAACGGACATGGTTTTCAATTCAACGGTGTACCCTCTTTCATCACTAACTGCGCGCTACGAGTAGGAGTACAAGTCCCAACTATTACTGCAATTGCAACCCTAGGAGGAAGAAGAAACTCTCCATTCCCATTTCTATGGCCATGCCATCTGCTCAGGTTACTTGGTTGTGTTGTTTAATTTGAATTTAAAAGTATTGTATTGTGTAATTCAACTTAGTCAATTAGGTGTTATGAGAGGTGCTGTTAGCACCTCAGTTATGTTGTAATTGTGTGAATTGTAATAAGTGATGGGCTAGGTGCTATAACAGGTGCTGTAGCACTTGATCAAGTGTTGTGATCAAGTGCTGTCTAGTGTAGCAGCATCTAGTCCCTTGTAAGATAGATCAATGTGTGTGATTGACTACTAGTCAACACTACTATGTGTAACACTATAAATACAAATGAATGAAATATAGTGAGTTACACTCTTGCAATCAAAAATTCTGTTTTGATAGTTATTCTCTCTCTCTCTCTCTCTAACCGTTTGTAACTAACATTCAAACGAGTTTTTGCCTCCAACAGAAAGAATCATCTGAAGGCATTGGCATTGGCATTTGCAGGTGAAATCCCAACTATTACTGCAATTGCAATCTTAGGAGGAAGAAACTCTCCATTCCCATTTTCATGGCTATGCCATCTGCTCAATTTAATTTATGTCTATCATTATCATTCATATGATTGTTTAATTTGAAGACAGACATATGATTCTGTTGCTGAGTTAGAAAACAAAAAGCATAAGCTTTTGACTTCTGTACAAGACACACACAGAGGACTCTTAACTACTCCTGATCAACGCCTTCCAACGAGGAAGCTCTAGTAAGTAGTATTCCTTCCGATCTCTTTTATAAGCAAAAGTTAATCAACGGATGTTGACGTATTTGGTCCAAATTTAGCCTATTTTGTAAGCAAAAGTTAGTCAACGGGAGTAATAATATTGTATTACTTGGTTGGTTGTTTAATTTGAATTTGAATTTGAACGAACCAACTGAACGCATTGGAATTGGCATTTGCATCTGAATGTGGAAGGGTGTAACACGGGTGACACCCTATCAATTTGGCCAAGGTTGATGGAAGACGGCGCCTTCAATACGCTTCTGCTCTTGATGTTCTCATTCTCTTTCAAGCTGCTTGCTGCTACACTCCCTTTCTTTCAACCTTTCTTTCATAATCTGGTTGTTTTCTAGCTGCTGCTGGTTGATTTGCAAGACCATTAGAGCTTCATGCATATGCTAGGCTTAGCATAATCTACCTCGGCGGCAACCCAGCTCCCACTTCGGCATCGACGAGACCACCATTGATATTTTCCGACCAAGATCTCTTGGCTGAGAAGCCCAACAAGTACGTTCCCCTCATAATCTCGGCAGTCATGGCCAGGGTTGAATGTTGGTGGACCAGGGTAGTTCGGCTGATATCTTGTTCCAAGAACTGTTACCCAAGCTCAAGGTCGTCGAGAACGACCTTGCCGCATACCTAGGCACTGATCTGTCCGGGTTCAACGGGGCGAGGACCAGACCATTGGGTTATGTCGAGCTGATGGTCACCTATGGCGAAGAAAAATTATCAAGGACAGTCAAAACTCAATTCTTTGTTTTTTGGAATTGCATATATTGTTCTCTGGTTAACAGCTAGCTAGTCTAATCTCAGATGCTTGGAAAAACAAAATTGGATGGAATACTTGTGCTTGAGCTTTGGTGCTCTAACAAAATTGGTTTATACATCACTATTTTACACCTCACGAAATATTAGAGCTTCATGTATATGCTAGCCTTAACATAATCAATTTGTCATTGCTGAGATATTTGAAATAATCTGTTGTAAATAATAGGATAGATTTTTTTTTATAATTAAGATTTCATTGAAATAGGTCCAACCACTGCATCAAAGAGGGCACCACACTGCCCCACCTTCTAGAAGAAGGCTAGACAAAGAAAATACATTGTCCAAGTATTTTAGACACCACCTAGCATTAACTAGCATCTATAGCTAAACCAAGTCAAGCATCAGATGTATATAAAGTCTATTTATGCATCATCAGTGCTTATATAATAATTTATTGCCATTGACTAATATAATACTTATACATGTGAAAATTCAATGGTTCACATGAAAAACTCCAAAAGAAATATTCAAATCAAGTACAAAGTTAATTTTCAACTCTTTTTGAAATATACTATATAGTAGCAACTACCAAGTAGCAAGCAAAGCAAAAGAGAGGAGAGCAAGACCAAAAGAATCACAAGTATAATTTGGAATCTGAAGGTTCAAAACTTGAGCACCAGAAAAGACGTAACAACATAACATAACATAATCTCTGGGCCAGCTGTCCCACCCTTCAAGGTGCCTCCAATCCAGCGAGGAGATTCGCAATTGCGTTCGGCTGTGGATAACCTGATCTCGACTAAAAAAATCATAACATAACATGGCTCTTCCAATAGCATACCAAGAAGAACTTCCAGCATCACCAGAGTGGCTAAACAAAGGAGACAACTCATGGCAATTGACAGCAGCAATACTAGTTGGTCTACAAAGCATGCCAGGCCTAGTAATACTGTATGCAAGCATGGTGAAAAAGAAATGGGCAGTTAACTCAGCTTTCATGGCACTTTATGCTTTTGCAGCTGTTCTTATATGTTGGGTACTTGTTTGTTACCGTATGGCATTTGGTGACAAATTGTTTCCATTTTGGGGTAAAGGTGCACCTGCTCTAGGTCAAAAATTTCTTGCACACCAAGCAAAAATACCTGAAACCACACACTTTTTCAACAATGGTACAGCTGAAACACCAACAACACAACCCTTTTATCCTATGGCTTCACTTGTGTATTTCCAATTCAATTTTGCTGCTATTACTGTTATATTGTTAGCTGGATCTGTTCTTGGTAGAATGAACATTAAGGCTTGGATGGCTTTTGTTCCACTTTGGCTAATATTTTCTTATACTGTTGGTGCTTTTAGTATTTGGGGTGGTGGATTTCTTTACCACTGGGGTGTTATTGATTTCTCTGGTGGCTATGTCATTCATCTTTCTTCTGGAATTGCTGGCTTCACTGCTGCTTATTGGGTGGGACCAAGGTTGAAGAGTGATAGGGAGAGGTTTCCACCAAACAATGTGCTGCTAATGCTTGCAGGCATGGTTATCCGTATCTTACGATACATACGATACAAAATCAAACAAAAACGATACGTGTATCTTAGTGTGTAACTTTTTTGCAGGTGCTGGGTTGTTGTGGTTGGGGTGGTCAGGGTTCAATGGTGGAGCACCATATGCAGCAAATATTGACTCTTCTATTTCAATTCTCAACACTAACATATGTGCTGCAACTAGTCTCCTTATATGGACTTGTCTTGATGTTATATTCTTTGGTAAGCCTTCTGTCGTTGGAGCTGTTCAGGGTATGATGACTGGCCTTGTTTGCATCACCCCAGGAGCAGGTTTGCATACCATTTACTACTACTTAAATTGTATACAGTTAAAAGTCGACGTATCTGGTCTAAATTTTGAACCAAATACATCAACTTTCGTTGATCAGTTATATTCTGTAACGGAAGGAGTATAATACAAATAAACTTGCAGGGCTTGTGCAATCGTGGGCAGCTATAGTTATGGGAATACTATCTGGAAGCATTCCATGGGTGTCTATGATGATCCTCCACAAGAAGTCGAGTCTTCTACACAAGGTACCCAATCCAATTCCATTCGAGCATACATATATTTTGGTTAATTCTCCATTTTTACTCCTAACTAATCTATTCTTAGGAATAAAACAATTAATTTCCCATGATTTTATTCCCAGCAAAAAGGGTTGGTTAGAAAAGTTCCGATAAATGTGGGAATAAAATATGTATAAGTATCTAAACTTACAAATAATTCTCAAAAAGTTATTTGTATTTGTCAAAAGCTTTTCTCAGAACTTGGGAATAAGATGTCGACATTATTATCTTAGTAAAATCACGAGTAAGTTTGGATTCATGAATATTAATTCTCGTACGGAAGGTTTTTCAATTCATTTTCAAAGACTCTACCTAACATTTTAGAAAAATGCTATTTTGATAAAAAAAAAAATTGACAAATCGACTAGTCACCAACCTACAACACCAATTATCCAAGTTTTTTAGACAAATAGCCAACTTGCTTTTTCACAATTTTCGAGGCGTGGATTAAAAACTTGGTTAATTGACAGTTTGGCTATTTGTCTAAAAAATTTGGGTAATTAGTGTTATAGGTTGGTAATTTGTCGATTTGTCAAATTTTTTTTTTGTCAAAATAGCATTGTTGAACATTTTAAGTACTAGAATATAAGGTTTGGATTGCTACTTGAACATTTTTCCTCTCTCTTGATATTTTCATATACATACACAATCTTTTATCAAAAATGCTATTTAGACAAAAAAAAATTTGACAAATCTACAAATCACCAACCTACAACACCAATTAACCAAGTTTTTTAGACGATTAGCCAACCTGCTTTTTCACAGTTTTCGAGGCGTGTATTAAAAACTTGGTTAATTGACCGCTTGGCTAATTGTCTAAAAAACTTGGTTAATTGGTGTTGTAGATTGGTGATTTGTCGATTTGTCAAATTTTTTTTTTGTCTAAATAGCATTGTTGATCTTTTATACATAGTTTCCACCCACTCGCCATCATAGTGAGATGTCATTTTAGTCGGTAGCATTATTATAATATATATCTAGCTAATGAAGTCAAACAATTTGTCCTAGAAGATTGATGTCATACCATGAAATTTTCAACTTATTAAGATATAATAATCATATCTTTGTTTTGGTCTAAAAAAAAAAAAATAATCATATCTTTGTAGTTTTTAATTAGTAGAATTTTCGTCCTTTTAATTTGACTATGCTTACAGCTATTTGATATGGCTCTTAAAAATTGAAGTTATGTACTTTTGTTCCTATAAAAGAAGTTCACTTTTCTTTTGTAAGTTAATTAGTTTCTATCAAATTATGTATATTTTTTACTTGTTTTTTTATTATATTATCTTGTTCAATAAACAACACGAATAACAAACCCAAACGTAGACTGTATTTTTTTTTTAATATCCAATATAACGTCACAAAAGTGTAATTGATTTTTTATTAGTATTCTTTATTTTACAACTTGGTTTCTAACACAACCAAATTAAATGTTTTCTAATTTTCCTTTTATTGTTTCTTAATTTGCACAACAATTGACAGTCAATGACAAATATGTTATTTATATTTTGGAGCAAGACATTAGTTATTTTCAAAATAAATAAATAATTTGTCGAAACAGAGATACATGTTAAATAATTTATAGTGTTAGAGTCCGTTTGTTACGACTTATTTTTTTAAAAAAAAAAACACTTTTTTTAAAAAAAATAATCACTTATATATGATGACATGTTATGCATTTTATACAAATTCTTAAAAAATGAAAAGCTGAAAATAATCTAAAAACTGCTTCATATGATAAGCTGTTTTGAGTAGCTTCTCATGAGAAGCAGTTTTTTAAGAATGATTTTTTTAAAATAAGTGATTCTCAGTATGTTACACAAACACAAAACAACTTCTCATTTCTTAAAAATCTCTAAAAACTAATCTCTAAATTATTTAACAACAAAATCACTTATATTTTAATCTGTAACAAGCGGACCCTTAATCTTTAATAAGTTTCATTATGGGAAGGTACTATTTGTAAGTTCTTGGCCATGCAATTTTTGTGTATGTAACCTTGAGCCTGTGTATTTTCTCCTTAGTACTATATATGTGAATTTTTGTATAGGTAGATGACACCCTTGGAGTGTTTCACACACATGCCGTGGCTGGCCTTTTGGGAGGCCTCCTCACGGGTCTCTTAGCCGAACCAGATCTTTGTAGACTCATATTGCCGGTGAGCAACTCAAGGGGGGCCTTTTATGGTGGTAGCGGCGGAGTTCAATTATGGAAGCAATTGGTGGCAGGACTCTTTGTCATTGGATGGAACTTGGTGTCCACCACACTCATTCTTCTCGCCATACGATTGTTCATACCCTTAAGGATGTCGGACGACCAGCTAGAGACCGGTGATGATGCTGTCCATGGTGAGGAAGCCTATGCACTTTGGGGCGATGGAGAAAACTATGACCCAACCAAACATGGATCCTCAAAAGATGATGAAATTGCATTGTCAACCTATGTTACTGGAGCAAGGGGTGTAACCGTAAATTTATGAGTCACAAAGATAGTTTGGTATATGGATGAAATGGAGATTGTGTATATTAGAGATTTTATGAGTGTTTTTAACCTTGGAATCACTACTTGAGAAAAAAATAGAATTAGGGACCACAGTTAGCCATCACATTAGAGATGGATCTCACATTTTTCCTCTCTAAATTTTATTGCTAATTTAGTTTTTTTTAGAGTGAATTATTATATGTTTGGTGTATATACGTTTTTTTTCCGGATTTTATGAGTAGAATTGAATAAGGCTAAATCTCAAGTTGAAGCTAAGAATATATATATTGTTATGAAAATAACCAAAACTATAGAAAGGAGAAATATGAAGAAGATAAGAACATGAACAAATATGAAAGATGAGAGTGTTTCTATTCACTTCAAGTGTACATACACATAGGAGATAGCCATATTTATAGGGTGAGAATAGGAAAAGTGATTAGTCAATAATAAAAATCCACTAATGACTTGATGGAGGGAGACTAGTGGACATCCAATATAATAATATTCATAACACTCCCCCTTGGATGTCCATCGAGGATATGCCTCATTAAAAACCTTACTAGAAAAAACCCAGTGGGATAAAAATCTAGTGAAGGAAAAGAGTACAATATCATCATTGAGGGCGCCTCGTTAAAAACCTTTTCGGTAAAACCACTGTGGACAAAACCATGGAAAAGGGAAAAAGAGTGCGATTTTTCTCCCCTGATTGAATCATCACTAAAGAATATGAATTTCAATATTTAGAGTTTCTCCTTGAGTGCATATGGAACAATCTACTCCATTGTCACTTGTGATTGTATCCTCTTTTAATGGAACTTTGCGATCATTATTATCTTCAAAACATCTTCCTTGAAGCTTGTTGGCATTTGGACATGAAATGAAGAAGCAAGAACCATAGATTGTTTTATAGATCAAAAAGATATTTCAGTGTCACCATATGTAGATAATAACTGACTTGTAATCTGACTTGATCTAGATCAGAAAAATACTGTATATCTGCATGGTTAATTTGTGTAACATACATAAAAATGATTTATTCATTACAATAGCCAAACATAAATATGCATCTTACCCCTTTTCGGATGCATTTTGGTTTTTGTGATATGCATGCATGCTTTTATAGTCTTGAGACTAAGATATTTTATATATTCTTACCACACAACTCATGTAGTCAATATGAATAATTTCTGAGATCAATATGAGTCATTTTTTTCAAAAGAAAGATTTTTCTTTGCATCTTGAATCCTTCTAGGATTTTCCATGTAGAGGTCAACTACAGGTTCAACCTCAAAAATCTATCAGATATAATTTGAGGTCATTCATCTAGAGTTCTTTCTTTGAGTAACCTATAATTTTGGAATTCTCTTGAGGAGTTCCAATAATAGGAAACTATAGCAAATTCATGTATTGATATTTTCATATAACTCAATGGACCAGTGGTGTCATTTTTATATCCCTCGTTTAGAATATAAATTGAGATGATTATACCACATGTGTTCAAATTATATCATCTCATAGTGAGTCTTGATTCAATTTGTGTAATCATCTCGAGAATCCAAAAAATGTGCACTAGAATATTAAATCCTTGAGGATCTTTAAATAATTATGACTATCAACAAATAAGTTGTAGCAATATTCAACTTGTGAAAATTGAGCTCTTCATGTGCTACAAGGCTAATTAAATCTTGAAAGAGTACTACTCGCATCCACCCTTGAGAAACATGTCGAGCTTTGTATCTCACAATTTAATCATTCTCATTTTGCTTCAATTTCATCTTTCAATTTTGGCCAATTCACATTGTCTACAATCTTTAGTAGACTTTGGTTCATGATCCTCACTATCATTTATCACATTTAGCGCTATATTATATGTAAAAACATCGTCAACGTTGACTTTGTTTTGGTTCCATTGTATTTCATTTTTGATATAATTCATTGAAATCTCTTTAATTTGATAACTTTTCAGGTACCTGATCAGTTCTTCTGGAACTGTAATGTCAATTATGTCTGAATACTCTTTTAGAGTTTCTATATCCTCGCTTGGACCATTTTTTTTTTAGCTCCTTTTGTTGCTCGAGGATTTTTATCTTTGGAATCGATTGGTCTACCACGCTTGGTATTTGTTGAGACTAATTTGCAATATTAGATTGTCCAACGAGGACATCCATTCTATTAGAGCATTAGCGGTGATATATATGATTTGGTCACACCTTTTGGATCGATAAAAGCATTTGGTAGACAATTTGCTAAGCTTTGCAATTGAATTATCTTTTGAACTTCTAGTTCACATTGTTTAGTTTGAGGATCAATATGAGATAATGATAATTCATTCCAACCGATCTCTTTTTTTTTTTCAAATTGCTTATTCTCCCCTAATGTTGGGAAATCTAATTCTTCAAATGATAATCATCGATTGGACTATAAACAAGTCTCAATTGTTGGCTCAAGATACTATATACATGGAGATTTATATCTAATATATTTCCAAAATTCTTTTAGAACCCATCATATTGCATTGCACATCCAAAAATATTAAGATTGGAAATATTAAGTTCGTGACCAAAAACCAAATGTAAAGGGGAAGAGTTGTGATAACTTGTTGGCTTGATGCGAATCAATATTATAGCATGTAAAATTGCATGTTCCCAAGTAGAAATTAGAACTTCTTATCTCATAAGTATTGGTCATGTAATTAACTTTAGGCGTCTAAAGAATGGTTCTTCAAGACCATTTTATGAATGGGCGTATGACATTTGATATCAATATCAATTATAATAGTCATACAATACTTATCATATGCTTTCAAGGTGATTCACATAATGACCTCTTACTCAAATTAGTTGAGTAAACAATCTCACAAACTTCCGGTTGTGAGTTGACGACAAATATATATAATATATATGTGGTCGTCTAGTTGATGCATCAATTAAAACCACAAATATCTAAATGGTCCACGTGATTAGTGTACTTGTTTACAAATATCACCTTATATCACTCTTGAAATATGAGAGACTTATTATTCTCAAATTGTCAATTTCCTTTGGGAATTAGTGAACACAAAAATTAGTAGATTGAAGAAACTACTAGCTCTTCAATACAAGTTCACATAGAAATTTTAACCATTATTAGCATCATAATATACTCGGATGGCCCAACCGATCTTGCCAACAACCAAATTATTATGATATGTAAACTTACAGTTTACAATAACATGTGTTTCAATTGCACATATATAAGTGTAGTACAAATCAGAGGAAAAAATATTTCATATTCCTTCATCTCTCATTTCAATATGATTTCTATTTATATGCATATATTTGAAACTTAATAAATTTCTACGAGACTTAGGGGAATATAATGCATTCTCAATCTGTAAATTTGTTCCCCCGGATAACAGTATATTAGCTCTTCCGGAACCTTCAATTATATTTGAAGAGAGCAGATATTGTACTAACTTCGGTTTCTCGCTTCACTAAATAGGAGAAATATTTGTTTTTATCCTTTAAAATTATATGGGTAGTTCCACTATTAGCGAAACACATTTCTCCAATATTGATGCTAGTGTCAATACTCATTTTATCCTAAAAGATAACATAAATATGATAAAATATTGACATGAGAAAATAAAGTCTCTACAATATTATATGCCTACAAAGATCAAAATTTTGGAGTTTGCATAAAATACAATTTCTCGAAGGAAAAAAATAGCGATGAAAATTATATTTGCTAAGCAAATATACAAATTCTTTTGAACATAAAAGTGTCTAGTTCTCTAGGATCTAGTCATCAATCAATTCTTCTTATTCCCTTTTTTTTTTTTCATGCAATATTTTTATTTGGAATTCCAAGCAAAGAAAGAAGAAAAATTACATTTTTCCATAAGATATTAAACCACTATCAAGAATAACAAAGGTCACAATCACAAATGATACAAGCGACATTTAAATAAGATAACGATAACATTTACCACATCAATGATCATCACCACAACTTTTCTTGTACCAAAACTATAATGTGAGTCATTCACTTACGGGAATGAACTTCAATTCATTGAGTGGTTTGTGAATATTCTTTACAATCACCATATCACATAATCTTGATTCATAATATTTTTACGAAACTATTTTCTCATTTTGCTAATTCATGAGAATATTTGAGACATAAATTATATGTCAATTCTATTGATTTCCTTTTCTTGAAACATACTAAGGTCAAATAGATCTTATAGATTACAATCATCGTGTAAAAGTCGAGTTCTTCAGAACTCGATGACAAATCTCTCATATATGATGATCAAAGGAAAATATATTTTCTAATCAATTGTTCTTTAAGAACTATACCACAAATTTTAAACATTGCGAAAAAAGAATCGTGCTTAGGGCAATCCTGCGGGGATCTTTGTAATACAAAGTTATTTTTTCTTTGAGTTCTTCAAGAACTATCACAAATCTTCATAAACAATGATAAAGAAAACAAATCTTTATGCAATCCTACAAGGATACTATATTACCAAATCATTAGTTCTTCGGGAACTATAACACAATACTTCTTCAATAATTATCAAGAAAAAACTATACTATGACCAATCCTTGAGGATGTTTTGATATTAAATTTCAAAGTTATTTAGAAACTATATCATAAACAATGATACGGAGAAACAATTATTTGTGCAATCCTTGAGGATGCTTGGATAATGGATTTATTGTTCTTCAGGAACTATAATATCACAAAGTTATCAACAATGGTAAATAAATATAAAATGAGATATAACATAAAAAGAGATAAAACATAAACAAGATCAAAATAATAAAAAATAGCAAAAGATCATAATTAAAAGATAGTGAGAAGAAAAAGGAGAAGAACAAGAGTAAGAGGAAACTAGATCAAGAAGAATATAATGTGTTGATACGTATTACCTTAGGAGAAGATAGATCAAGAAGAAAACTTATTCTTGTAATAGATCCTCAAGATAATTATGTCATCAATCATATGGTAGAGCTTCGTGCTGATAACGTGTTATGAAAATAACCAAAACTATAGAAAGGAGAAATATGAAGAAGATAAGAACATGAACAAATATGAAAGATGAGAGTGTTTCTATTCACTTCAAGTGTACATACACATAGAAGATAGCCATATTTATAGGGTGAGAATAGGGAAAGTGATTAGTCAATAATAAAAATCCACTAATGACTTGATGGAGGGAGACTAGTGGACATCAATATAATAATATTCATAACATATATATATATATATATATATATATATATATATATATATATATATATATATATATATATATATATATATACTAGTAGCATACTGTGCATGCATACATGCGGGTCAATCGCGTGACGTGGTATAATTTAGTTAGACCGATTTTATACAATGCAAGCGGTCTTGCCTTTAGATATGTAAATGCACAGTCGAGCAGCCTTATTGTGGATTCCATAGTTCTTTGTTTGAACTTTGATGGAACAACTTTGAGAGAAATATTTTAAGGGACATTATGATGACAAATAATAAGTTTTTATCTAATGAAATCAAAGACAAATAATGAGATCAAAGATAGATAAAATGAAAGTGATCCAAACCTCTGAAAATTTGGATTCAAATGAAAGCATTCCACAAACACACATGATAGATAGTTACATTTACATTGATTTGTACTCAAATGATTTAATGGAACAAAAGCCAAAATGAGAGTGTAGCGCAAAATGCAATGATTGTTTAAGTTACATTTGGCTACTAAAAAGCTGAACACATCAAAATGAGATAACCCAAAGGCATTCTTGACCAAAAAAAAGCATATGCAGAATGTATGCTTCAATGATGTCTGAGGTTATGTTGTGAACCTACAATGGAAAATAATACTAATTGTAAATTTAAGAGAAATGGAGCATTCAATTATAAATTGGCTGTAAGATTTATATAACATTCTTTGGTACATTTGTAATGGCAAAATTGATAACACTATAGTGGTCAAAATAAGATGATTTTAGTTAAAAATCCCAAAATTGTCTGTCAATTGAGAACTGATTTCTACAATGAAATAGATTCCTCCATGTTCTCATTTCAATATGATGTGCCAAGCAAAGATGCAACTCAATATAATTAAGCATGAAAAGAAGTCTGTCATTCCACACAGAAAAAGCAATGCTGATAAAAAATAAGTAGTGCAGTAGGAGCCTATCTAAAAAAAAGTAGTGCAGTAGGAGTGCATGCTGAAAAGTTAAATACAGATTTCATAAAGACATCACATGAAATTTCCAAATAATTCTGTTCAAATGGGATCTTGATGACACTTGAGTCCAGTTTATATGAATGGAAATCATATAAATGAGATACTTAATTGTATGAAGTTATTGCAGCGGCCTTACTTATGAATACAAAGCTTGGGAGGAGTTAAACAAATGATATAAGTCAAAATCATTGAAAATATTGTTTTGTTTGATTTAATTAATTACTATTTGAAATTTAGCACAAAAGTTGGGGACGACAAATTCGATCTATTAGCGTAGCTACCCTTCCGTGTGTAGGATGATGTGAAATTTGTAAATTGATCTAAATATTAGCTCTTGACGTGAAAGCTAAGTTTGATAATGAAAACCATGAATTTATTATGCAATTGATGATTGCCAAACCACCAATTATGCGAATTAAGAAAGCGACACTACAAATGAGAATTAGTATATAGGCGCACTTTTTTTCATCCATGGGCGCTTTTGGTAGCGGACTTGAGCGTGTGTTGAGTATTCCACTCCAACAATGGCGGCGCTTCTAAAAAGCGCCACCCATTGCTGAACATAAGCCGGCAAAATGGGCGAGCCCATGGCGGCCAAGTGAGCTAGCCCGCAAAAACATAGGGCTTGGGCCTATAAATTTGTGTCCGTTTTTATATCAGGGCTTTTAGCCCTACCCATAAAAGCAGAGCCATGCCAGGGCTAGCCGGCCGAAGCCACGGGTAGCCATGCAAGCCCGCAAATTAAGATTACGATATCGAAGCATCCTCGGCATGGCGGAGTTGAGTACTACACTACTAGAGGAAATTCTATGTTTCATAGCATCGCATGTGGTGGTCATTGAATGCTCACGCCACGATAAAAAGCGAGCATTTCCTTCATAGTTTTTACTTAATATTCTTTGATGTAAAAAATATGGACTCAACATGACAGATGTTACAAACAAGCTGTAGATGTGTAAAAAATGCAAACAAGCTTTGTAGATGTGTAAAAATCTTTGTGCTATCATCTATATCTAATATTAAATGTCCATAGAAATTCAACAAACCTAGGACATGATCATGTCCTTGTATTGAATGTCAATTCAACCAAAATTTGTGCCACACCATATCTTTGTTATCGGTGATGAATACACATATTTACAAGTAGAAATAGTATCCTCTTGAAGAAATAGTATACTAAGTAGAAATAGTACTCAACTCTAGTAGTGTAGTACTCAACTCGACTCATGCCATCTGCATGTTGACGCAAATTAATTTTGTAATTAACGTTGCGCATAACACAGAGCTAGGCAGAAAAGCCGTGGCTCATCATAGGCGGGCCAGCCACAAAAGTTGAGCCGAATCTTAACCGGGCCTTTTGGCGCCTATATAAAAGCCCGAACGATGATGTGGGTGCGGCCGATGCGGGCGGGTAGCCCGTTTGCCCACTCTACCCAAACACGTCCTCAAATAGCGCGCTTCTTAAAAAGCGGCGCCCATTGCCTAAACACGTCCTCAAATAGGCGCGCTTCCTAAAAAGCGCGCCCATTGCCCAAACACGTCTTCAAATAGGCATTGCTTCCTAAAAAGCGCTGCCCATTGCCCAAACTTGTGTCTTCATAGGCAGCACTTCCTTAAAAGCGCTGCCCATTGTTTAATTTTTTTTTTTAATTTTTTTGGTTTTGTGTATTTTCCATTTTATATTTGCAACAAAAAAAAAATTAAATCATACATCAAAATATTTTTAATAGTGATATCTATGAATTTGTTGTATTTAAACGCAATTAAATCATACATCATAAAAAATTAAATCATACATCAAAATACATCCAAAAAATTAAATCATACATCCAAAATTAAATCATACATCATGAATTTTCCTTGATAAATTTAGAGAGTGTTCATTTGGAGATGAATGAGAATCACTTTGTGGACTTGTCATAAGTTCCAATGAACTAGCTATAGAGCTTGAAAAGCGAGAATCTGCTCACTCTCATTTCCGAATTCTTTCTCTTGAATATTGAGAATCCTTCTAAGCGGCTCGGCAATTCTTTGTCATCTTTACCAAGTCTGGTTTGGATAGACACTAGGCGATCCAAAGCCTCCCCGCCATGCATAACATGTGATAAATATCAGTTTCATAAGGCAAAAATAAAAACAATATGGCTTGCGGTTCCTTTTCTGCATCCTAAATACGGACACATAAAAAATTTCAACCTTCATTTACTTTAAATAAAGATAGAAGAAACAATATGAACTTCCAATATCTATTTCTTCAACCAAGGACAAGAAGCACATTCCAATCAAGATATCACTTACAATTCCAACTATATATATGTTGACAATAAAGCTATATAACTAGTACAATCAACGTTACCAGAAGCTATGTAAGTTCAACAAAGTCAAGTACCCTAATAGATTTAAACAACAGAACTGAAAATTAATAATCAATATTGAAGCAAATCAGGTACCAAGTGAGAAAAAATAGCAACAATTCCACACAAATACAAGCAACCATTAGAGAGGAGAGAAACAGAAGAAAACAAAAGTGAAAGTCTTAGACTACTATGGATAATAAAATGACTGATTACTATAAATTTATCAAAATTTTGGTCCAAAGATTAAATAAACCCCATTGCAGAAATAAACCCCACAGTGGTGAAGCCCAAAACACAATCTAGCAAATTAAAACCAAAAATAATGATTTTGATGCGTTGGGCAATGATTTGCAACCATAATATGCGTTAACCAACAACATTTGTCTTGTTCAAAATATGCGTTGGGCAATGATTTTGATGTTAAACATGCAAAAAAGTAAGGATACATACCTGCTCTAGTTTGATTACATTGGAAACAGCTAAAGTCAGATTAGCTGTTAAATCACAGTGGGATAGAATGTAGGTTCTTGGAATAATACTTGCATACTTGTTTATCTGATCTTCCAATAGAACAACCTTCAGTTTTGAAGCTTCAAATTTTGTTGGAGGACCCAAGAGTCTAACAGCCTAAGATTAAAAAAGTGATATTGTAAAGAGAAGGAAGGTATTCAATGTTTTCTTCATTCCAATAATAATTAGTATTGACTACCATGAGCAAACATTTAGATGGATCTTAAATTGCAAGGAATTGTCTTATTAATCATATTTGTTTTGCGCTAATCAAGATAAGAAATCTTAATTTTGTAAATCAACACTGGAAGCCAGAAAAGGCAATCATACATTGTAAGCTGTTTAACCATAATTCCGTGATAACTTCAATGCAGCAAAAGTCAAAGAATGCAATTGTTGTAACAGGTCAAGAATAGTCAATATATTAGACAGGTATAAGTATATCACATATCATCAACGGATATAATGTAGTAAAATGCAGGAAACATAATTCGTTCTACACATTCACAGATGAGTAATAAGGAATAAGTAATTCAAATAAAATCATTTCAGCAGATGTGAACTTTCTCTTACACATGGTTTAAGAATTTTTCAATTTCCTACATGAATTATTATGATGGATTTTATCTTGGGAGCTGACTTCAGATCTGCATATTTATTTATGAAGTTCTGAAGAACCAACAGCAGAGTTATTAGCTAGAAGTGTATGTTTGGTCTAGAGGCAAGATTCGCAAAATCGCGACAAAAACCCACGGCAACCCAGAAGCTGCGATTGGAGCTTTTGTTTTATCATAACTTTTCGTGGCAAGAGCAACAGCAATCTAATTATGAATCAAAAATAATGGTGAAGCACTTTCTTATTAGATGACTTCCATATGCTACTTCCTACTTATACTGAGGCTCCTAATATATATCTTTAATTGCTCATTTAGTTTTAAATAATAATTTGTCTTGAAACCTCTCAAATCTGAGTGCAAAAACTCCAAAAACTTTTATCTATCTTCTATGATGAAGCCAACCAAATAAGAAGCAAGCCAATATCAAGATTAAAGATAAGAACTCCATATGCTACTTCCTACTTATAACAAAATAGCAACTTATTCAGTTTTTTAAACAAAAACTTTCAGGTGTAATCTGCAACTAAAAATGCTTTCCCAGAATTTCTATCATAGGTTCCCAGAATTCAATATGTCAGCATTATAGACAAGTTGTATCATAGGTTCCCAAAATTTCTTCAGCAAATGGAAAGAAAATGATACATTTATCAAAACCAGAAGCAAAAAAACACTTGAGGTTATTCATCAAACACCTCCAAACAATGGTTCAAATATCAGTCAAGCTAGGTCCGTTAACCTAACTTTATGAAGAAACAAGGAATAAATTAATCAATTTCAACAATCGCAATAAAAATCAAGACATCAATAAAAACCAGAATCAAAACTTGAATTCACAATCACAATCAGAATCAAAACATCAATCAAAACCAGAATAGAAAACGAAAATCACAATAAAAATGGAGTGAGATAGAGAGAGAGAGAGAGAGAGATCACGAACCTGGAGATAGGTAGAGAGTGACAATAGCACAACACAAAAACGAAACTAAATCAACAATTTGCAGAAAATGAAGAAAGGGGGGAAAAACCCTAAGTTGCAGAATCAGTGGAGAAAGGGAGAAATGATAATCGATGGAGAAAGGGAAAAGCAAAGAACCAGTGAAAGGAAAACTCACCTCGTCCTTGCTTATTAGATGCGAGAGGTAGAGGATGAAGAGAGCTTGCAGAGGTGGTTCGTCTTCTCCATTCGTAAGCGCGAGGAAGCGTGCGTTCTTTTCTCTCGAGCGTGAAGATGAAGAACGCGTCTGAGAGAAAAAGAGAGAAAAGAACGCGTGAAAAAACTCAGCGTTTTTTAAAAAAACACTGGTTATTGGGAGAAGCAGCGTGGCCCGTCTGGTGTTTTTAAAAAGCGGCCAGGTGATGGGGAAAGCAGCGTGGCCGTCTGGCGTTTTTAAAAAGGCACAGGTATTAGGAGAAGCAGCGTGAAGCCATCTGCGGCGTTTTTAAAAAGCGGCTGGTGGGTATGCTAAAATCGTTTAAAGCGATGGCGACATTTTTTAAAAAAGCGCGGGTATGGGTTAGTTGTTTTGTCCATCAGTGGCGTTTTTACTTAAAGCGGCTAACTTATAAGTATTTCTTTTTGACAAATCTGGCGTGGTGTGAATGACTATCAATTGGCAAACCACCAATATCATTGTGAAATTGCCTTTGCCTCCCTCTAAGGGTGTTTCTATTGAAACCTCAGGGTTATAATGATAGTTTAATAAGACCTTTGGATAGTATGTGTAATTAAGAGGTTATAATGATGAGATATACTTCATGATCTATTACATTAGTAAGACATAGTACCACATGTTTGCACTTAAAGTACAAATTTAAAAAGATTACACTTTAGGCCATTGGAAAGTATGGCAAGTTTGCACAGCAATATAGATATTTTACTGCTTACCTAATCAGTTTGTACTGGAAATCCAGTTACACAGCAAGTACGAAGTTAAAAGAAAAGTTGTAAATAATTTTAAATTAGATATGACAAAGCTAAAGATAAACACAAATTAGGAACCCAAAATGTATCATTGATAAATTAGATAGGAAGAAAACCTATATGACTAAGTAATAACATGGTCGTAATCATAAGCCATAATTGAGTAAATACTAAGCCATGAATAAGAAATTGAAAGACAAAGAGATTGAGACATTGCAAGTCACAAGGAATTAAGTAATACACTGAATATCTTAAATTGTTGTCATAAATAGTAGGATACTTTGAGTAAGGATTGAAAACAGATTTGTAAAATTGTTTAAAAGGCAAACAATAATAGACATATGTATCCTTTGAATATGGTACAAAGGGAAATGATTGCCTTAAAAACTACACACAAATACAACAAATCAAAAGAAGATGCCCCATTGATGACAAAAATATCAAAATGAAAAGGATCATTCTTGAAGAAACCATAAGTTTATCTACATGGTTCATACCCAATGTAAAAGATATCAACATTAGCAACAACCAACTAATAATAATTACAAATACACATCCTATAGGAGGTGTCAAATGGTAACAGGCAGTCGGAAAAAAACTACATTAACTCTTCAAAAAAACTATATTAAAGAAAAAATACTTGATCACAATAAAAGGATATGAAGATGACTCATATTTACCTTGAAGATTATCACGGGGTCCTTGTTCGATGTCATGATGGTCTAGTCTTCTCCTTATTCAAAAGTCAAGTTACCTCATCCACCAAAGGAATCAAACCTTCTTGCTTGCAAAAGTCCCTTTGTCATGGAATGCTACCAAGAAAAGATTGTCATGAAAATATGAAAGATGAATTCATTAGTACATTCCCTTTATATTGTCCATTTTTTATCAACACTACTAGAAAAAAGGCTTTTTATATCGGTTAAAAAAGGCTTTTCATATCGATTAAATGTAACCGATATAGATAAAGGGATATTAAAAGCAGTAGCTTTCTATATCGGTTAAAGAAGCGATATGGAAAATATTTTTATATCGGTTCCCGATAGAACCGTTATGGAAAGTCAATTTTTAAACCTATAAAACGCTTTTTTTATATCGGTTTCTTAGTTGAACCGATATGAAAAATCACTTTTTATATCGGTTATTTAAAGGAACCGATATGAAAAGTCTTTTTTTTATAAAAAAAAATTAAAAATTCCTCAATTGGATATCTGACAAACAACAAAATATCAACAAATACAATATTTATATAAAAATACAAAGATCTCAAATCGAGTATATTGCATTTATGCTAAACGGATGCACTATTTGTCTAATTACACTCGGAACATTTGAATAGAGATATTTACAAGATGGAACTACGTTAGGATCAATTGATCTTTTGAGCCAAACAAATTTAAAGCTGTACATCAAGCGGGGGCGTAAAACCAATTTGAATTGCGGCACAAGCAAAAGAACAACGACTAAATTAATATATCACAATGTTTCTCCTCCAATTTGCATTGGCAAATCAGTTAACTTTGATATAACTTGACAAGAAGTCGAGAATGCTTTAGTTCTGAGCCCTTAGAATAATGAGGTTTTGATATATCACATCAACAATCAAAAGCGAAAAACAAATAAAATTAAAAGGGTAGTAAAACCAATTCTAATAACTTCTCTGCTAGTATAGACTTCCTTAATTCAAAAACCATACCAAACCGACTAGTGTGGTGAAGAACAATCGAAGATAATTTTTGTTTGGATTTCACTACAACAATGGACTTAGACCACAATGAAAAGTGTAAGAACTTCTATGCTACAAATTTCATTACGAGATGATGGACAAGCAAGTTATTGGTCACTATGAAAGAAACATTCCAAAGTAGTATATTAAATATTTAATTGAAGGATGAGAACTTACAACAAACTATAGTTAGAGTACAATTTTCTACGGTCATCTCTGTTAAGCTCGGTACCAATCTTTGCACAAAGTGCAAACCAAGGATGCTATGCGGTATCCATTCGGATAAATAAAAAGGTTATACAAAGCCTCCTTAGTATTTACCTATTTATATGCTAATATTCACGACCCTTCTATCGACCTCAAAGGCTAGAAGGTCAGACATTATCTCAGCATTGGCACCACCAAGTTTCTATTTATAAATAAAAATTCAAATTTATGAAAATCGGGGAGGGGGGATTGGTGACACAATAGTATAATATGTAGCAGCCAAAAAAGAGACTCAGACTCTTTACGACAAAATCTGTAGAACTCTTCAAGATATGCCTTGTAAAGAGTGTTCCTCATTATTTCAATGTTCATATCATCCAAGTCCTAGAAATAAACCGGAACCATGAGACATATACCAAAGAGTGTTCCTCATTATTTCAATGTCACTCAGCACATATCTTTGGTCAATGACTCGATGATGGAATTAGTCATTGTAATATGTGGACCATATTGATACTTGAGGACTATATAATATAGGTACTAATTCTAACGTAAACAAATACTACATGATCCCTACAACCAAAACAAGTGCGAAGCAACTTTTCAATGTTTGAGGATGAATACGATGAAATTTTTTGAGGACAAACTCAAAGAAATGTTACATGGGCGATAAAGCAAATTAAGCCATCTAAGGAAGAACAATTGTATTCACCTAGAAGAAGCGAGAATCGATTTTCATACAATGTCATTTGTAATGAGTTAACGACCACGACAATCTCCTTTTTGTTAGCATACACTTTATGCGATTCACGATTTGAATGCACCTAAAAGTTTTAAAAAATATAAGAGACAATGTATCATATCATAATAAGTTGATGCACTAGAGTTGTATATCATATACCTTCCATCAAGCTCCTGTTGTTTCATGTCTAAGCTTATTGCCTCTATAGCGGGTTTGAAAGTATCTTGGCCAAAAAGATTCTCTGTGACTCGGAAATTCTTACAGTGATTTTAACTTTAAAGCTGGAGGAGCGATGATTTACAATTCTTTTCTTCCTCGAAGTCCTTTTGGAAAATAAAGTTCCATGGATATTGCAGATCCATACTCCCTTGGAAGAACCTTCAAAGCAGTAGAGTTTTAAATTTAATAGTTTTATCATTCAAGAAGAAACATATGCACACAAACACACACACACACTGGATATATATACATATATATACATATATATATATATATCATCGATGTCTTAGAAAGAAAGCAATGAAATATACAAGAAATGTATGAAAATACATATGAAAGACCAAGTTAAAAGTAAATTTAATCATGTCCATGAAGAAACTATTTAGAGGCACTAAAGTATGAAGTATTCAGCACATACAAATGAAACATAATGTTCCTTTAAGTGTCTTCACATATAGCCATAAGTTATATAAATTATTACATTATTAAATCATTTGGGAAGAATCTTTTTAGAGGCGTGATTATGAACTATTCAAAACATACAAATGAAACATAATGCGACTTCAAGTGTCTTCACACATAGCCATAAGTTAGATAAATTTTCACATCACTAAATCTGTCAAGCTGCATATGCCTCTTTTTCGCTACCAAGTAGCAAAGTGTTGGACTTGACTAAGCGGATGCGAGCTTCCCCATAGGATCAAATGGAGGCCATATAGGAGATTAGAAAGGACACTTAGAGTGATTCTGGTGATACACTTCAACTCTAGTCGATTACTCAAAGTATAGGGGTATATTCAAATAAACAAAATCATACCTTATCAAAATCTGAGACCAATTGCACAATATAGCGGTGTGTCGAGTATCATGTGTGAAACGACTCTAAAGGACCCTCACTTGAGATCCACAGAAACATTCAGTAGAAAGTATGAGCTTTATTTACAAATTTTTAATACATCTTGACAAATGCATGACTAAACCTAAAGGCTAATAAAGGTAAATGATTTTTGAGAGACAAGGCATTTGCATTACAATTTCATATGTTAAAATTGAACTAGATTGAACACCTTTTCGGTGGCAATGGTTCTGTTCTTGCAAAGTCATTTTCCTCAAATTCATTGAACTAGATTGAGAACACCTTGTATTATATACAACATGAAATGTTAAAATTGAACTAGATTGAGAACACCTTTCTTAAGAATGTATCGAGACATATATGAAAATGAAAAAAACCATAAGTTGTATCGCAAAAAGAAAAAGGAGCCTATAAATAACTTTTGGAAAATGAAACCTAACAAATTAGAAACAAGTACACAGTATCTGATTACTCCATTGATTTTACATCGGATCTGAAATTCGGGGTATTAGTCATAGCGATTCTGAAAGCGAATCTTGTCGAAGAATTAGGAAAGCGAAATATAAAAAGAAGCTCAAAGCGAAATCGAAATGAAATCTAAAGCGAACTCATAGAAGGAAGTGTGGAAGCGGTCGCGAGAGAGAATGAGAAAGCGGCCTCGAGTGTTCTTGAAGAACTCACGAGATCGATGATTAGCTAGGGTTGAAGAAGCGATGAGAGATTTGAACAAGAATGAAGAGGCGATTGAGTTATCAAGCGGGAGGATGTGGGCAGGGCGATTGGGTTAGGGATGAGAGAGCTGAACAAGAATGAAGAACTCTCTTGGCGTGGGCGGCAGCTTGACAACAAGCCTTTCTCTCTTGGCGTGGTCTTTCTCTCTTGGCGTGGGTGTGTAGTGCGCAAGGAAATTTTAGAGCGAGGGTTTTCAATATCCATATCGGTTAGTACTCAGCCGATATGAATAATGTAATCAAAATTGCAAAAATGCCACGCCTCCTTTTCCATATCTGTTAGTGGTTTAGCAGATATAAATTCTTTGATGTAAAATCCGTTTTTCCACTAGTGCAAAGTTTATCTGAAGTGCTGACCAACTAATCCTTTTCATAGAATAAGGCTCATACCATTCATTGTCAAGAAGTCAAAATTAAATCCTTCCAAGACATAGTCCATCAAACAAAGTAATAGTCTTAATTCATATATGCAATCATATAAGTTTCACTACTAATAGTTTTGAAGAAAATCCAAAGTATGTATAATGATAATTACGGATTGATCTTTGTATTATTGATTATATCAACAAAATGGCTCCTTGATTATGTAAAAATGACTTCCATCTATAGGAATCAAAAGTAAGCCATAACAGTAGCTTTCTATAAAGAATCCATCATTGATATCCATGCAACCACTCAAAGATATCTACCCCTGTTTATGGAAAAAAGAACAAAGTAAAAAAGAATGTCATGTTGAATCAATATATGCCTATCCAGATTTTGCATCAGATTAAATCAATAGCACCAATTGGTTATGCAAAGGGAAAAATTTGAACTATCAGATTGCATAATAAAAAAGAATGTCATGTTGGTTTGAAGCAGTGTCCCATTGAGAGTTCACCTTACCTTTAAATAAGGCCTATCAAAATTTAGGAATGCAACTGTAACGCCCCAAATTTTATTAGAAATTATTTGGAGTTGATTTGATAGGGTAGTGGACCAAATTGGAGAGTTTTTGGCATATGGACCATGTTGAGAAAGACTAAAATTGATGTTAGAAATACTTAATATATGATGATTATGATTATTATTATTAAAAGCAAGTTTCTAGGGAAAACCAAAGTGGTTTGGGGAGGGAGGAAAAGTAGGAGGAAAAGTAGCGTATGGTTGGGAATTAAAAATCAAATTAAAAAGGGTTAGAGTGTTCATGCTCATTTAAAAATGAATCAAAAATAGAAAGAGGAGAAAAAGAGAGAGTGTGAGTCGAAATAGAGAGAAGAGAGGGAGAGTTGCGAAGAGAAGAGGAAAAAGAGGAAGAGGAGTCGCACAAGGAGAGGGAATGGTCGTGTGTTGTCGTGGTTTCGTTCGTGTCGTCTTCATCGTGGTCTTGGAGCTTACGTTATTCGAGGTAAGGGTGGGTTTTAACACTAATAATGGGTTATGATGAGGGTATATGGGTAGTTAGGGTTTGGTTGGATTATTTGCGATGTTGGATTGAAATTGATGATGTTGCGATGTTGCTATTGTTGTTATTTCGCATGATATGTTGTTATTGGGTCTTCAATGGTGTTTGTCTTTATGTGATGATTGATTTTGATGATATATGATGTTGATGATGATTCTTGATAATGGCGTGATGTTGTGGTTGCTTTCGCAATGATGTTGATGTTAATTCCTTATTATTGTGTGTGGTTGCGTCTTATTAGTTGTTGTTGCGAGTCGTTGTCATTGATGGCGATTGTGGTTATTTGCGTGGGTGTGCGGCGGTGGCGATTATCGTTATTTTGAGTGTTAAGTTGTCGTTTCGTGTTGCCCACGGCGTAGGGCCCCTAGCCTTGGCGTGTGTGTCTTGGTGTGGCTTCCTTGGGTGGCGCCACGGCGTGCGTGCGTGTGAGTTGTGTTTGTCGATCATATCGTGATGTTGATTCGTTAAAAACACAGTTTCTAGTGGTTGTTGTGCAAAGAGGAATTGATGTCTTTGAAATTTCGTTTTGAAACCGTTTTGATAGGTGTCAGTATTTCTGTGATTGTGACTTCATTATTGGGCGAATTGCGTGGGGTTTGTTTCATTGGAAAGTAGACACGATTTCCTTCACTTTAGGCACTGGTTTCTCTAAATTTGAGTCAGTATAACTGGAGAAAACATTTTTACAAAATGGGTAAAAGAATCTGAAAAAGCACTGAACCCGTGTGGGTATAGGTTCAATGTTTTGTTCATAACTCTTTCCACGAACTTCGTTTTGAATGATTTTTATCTCATTGTAAACTAGACTCACGGGGCTTCAATTTAGACACGGATTTCGTTTCATTTGGTTGAGAATGCAAAGAGAAAAGCGAGTTACAATTTAGTTAATGAAATTTATCGAACTTACTGTACGAGAGAGGTATTTTGCAAAACTGTACTATTTGGGTACCTAAATAAATAAATAAAAATTATTTCTAGAAACTAGACATCTTAAGCTTTCCATAGGATATTTGTTTTCAAAATTCCGACATCGTTTGATATGCTAAATTAATTGTCGGAGTCGTACGAGTTGGTGAAAAATCTGCTCCTTATTTGTTTGGTAAAATGATCGAGCGAATAGGGCGTTGTCTTTGGTTATTGTCGCTGCCCTTGTGTCTGTGTGTGGCGCGCCTAGTGTGTAGGTTCGAGGCATTGTCTAGTGGTCTTTGTGCACCAATCGTAGTGTTGCGTGTGTCTGTTTGGTGGTGTTGTCTGGTGGTCTTTGTCGCCAATTTACATGATGTGTGTGTTTTGGTTGTCTTGTATTTGTTTGGTGTGGTGTGTACGGGTGATATGTGGCATTTGTGATCTTTGTAAGCAGGTGAGGAGTTCTGAGGTAAATTTGTGATGCTACAACACGTGGTATTTACGTGTGATAATAATTCGGTGGTATGGTATTTATTAATTAAATGCTCACGAGTATGTGTATCATGCATGAATCATGAGTCGCATTGTCATATGCATCTTGAGGTAGTTTGTGATGCTACAACACGTGATTATTTTGGTGGTATGCCCGTCGTGGCCTTTTACGAGATCGGTCACCGCATGCATGTGCCCGGAGGGTTGCATTCATTCATGAGTCCATTTATAACGAGTGTTGGTATCTATATACTAATGGAGTTTGTACCTTGTGTCGTGATATGATGTGTTGAGTTTTATGTGCTTCTTTGTGAGTTACACACTACTTATTTCTCTTTGTCATTGCTTATTATTTTTGTTAATGCTCACTTCTTTTGCTTGGAATGTTGCTCTTATGTGTAGCTAGCTGCAGTAACATGCAGTGAAAGTCTTGGCTTTCTATCTTACAATCGAAGTCGTGTCGTCGCTCGATATGTAACAGGGGGCGTAGCGCTATTTATCTAGATTTCAATATTTAATTGAGACTTGAGTTGTGGTTTTAAGACCCTTTAATGTGAAGGCGTGTTTTGATGATTATTTTTCATTTGCTATGAGATTTGAAATTATCGGCGTTATTAATTGAGATCGTTTTTGAGAGTAAAGTGTAGCGTCTTTTTCGATATGGCGAAGTTAAATTGCGAAGAACTCGATTTTATTTAAAATAAATGAGGTTTAGAAAAAGATTATTCTGACAAACAAGCTATTTGTAAAGTAAAGAAAATAAATAATAGTTAATACTAACATCCAAGACAGTTGATAAATGTGTTATTGTGAGATAAAAATACTCTTAGCTAAGATAACACAATGGGTTTGTTTAGCTCAAATATGAGAATGCATCAAGAATTAGCCTCTGTATATTCATCCATCTCACATCAAATGCATACTGAGAATCTTAAAATTCCCATAGATGAATTATTGATGGAGATTGAACTTGAAAAAAATTTGCTGCAAGGACCTCGTGACTTCTATCTCCACCAAATAGAAAACTTCAAAATATAATACAATCAACCATCACAACATGAAATGGAAAACTCAGCAGAAACAAAAAATGACATTTACAATATAACAAAAAAAGTAAACATGTTATACCAAAGAGATGAAAAAGAGCTTAATGATGGATCTTCATTACCTTGCTATGATTTTCGAATTTGAAACCCTAGTTTAGGTTCTTGGCCAAAATGTGAAATCTCATGAGGAGCTTGCCGTAAAGCCTCAAAGGTCATGAATCACGAAATGAAGCAAGAAAATGAGTCTTCCAACATTAGATCCAAAGAAATCCAAAAATAAAAGCTATAAAAATGGTAGAAGAAAAGAGATTTTGATAATTATTGAAGAAAAAGAAGATTGGATGATGATTTTGATGAAGAATAGAGGAACATTCTTGGAGAGAAAGGGAGGAAGTGAGAAAATGGAATAAGAGGGAAGAAGATTTGAAAAAATGGAGTGAGAGAGAGAGAGAGCGTGAAAGAGGGAAGAAGAAGCTAAAATGAGAAAAAAGGAAGAGAGAATGGGAAAGAAAAGTTTTTAGAGTTTGATTTACCGTCAAATTACGTTAGTAGCCTTTGTTGCTATATTAGAGAGTCCACTTGTCAATTAAAGTTGGAGGCTTAAGTCGTAAATTCAGACGTGTTTTATTTGATTAGATAGATATTATATATATATATATATATATATATATATATATATATATATATATATATATATATATATATATATATATATATATATATATATATAAGGCATTTATAGGCGAACATTGGGCAATAGCTATGCACGAAGAGAGTTTAGTTTGAAAAGAATAAGGTGCGAAATTTAGTACATATTCCTAAGGGTGAGAAAACAACTCGAACTACAATGGTTTTTAGAAACAAATTAGATGAAAATCATGTCATACTAAGGAATAAGGCTAGATTCATAACTAATCGATAAGGTATAAGAAAGAGAACATGACGAGACATATGTTCTTTTAGGCTTTTTCAAATGAGTAATGTTATTTGGACAAAGTTTTGTGTACAAAAGTGGACAAATACACAAATTAAGGCAGTGGGACCCACTTAATCATTTATATCAAACACATTTCCACATGCATATTAATATAAAATGCACATATATAATCTTTGTTACATTCTAAAAACTTATAATGTCTTATAATTAATTAGCATGCATTAACAACATATGAAAGATTAAAACTCATTATATTGAAAGATATTTTAGTCCATCAAAAATATCAAATTGTGATGTCATTGCTACATTAGGATAATCTAGCCAAACAGATGTTAAATAGTAAAGCGGTGTTGACTACTAAACTTTAGGTTTCATTTACTATAGCATAATTTTGGCCACACTCATATTTATTTAAACAAAAATAATGTATTAAACTTTGACCATTCAAATAACAAAATATAAAACTACTAAGTACGTGTGTAACAAAGATTACCATCTATATACAAAAAATTGGGGACACATAATTTTCTTCAATAAACAAAAACTATAGAAACTATACATATTATTTTAACCTTGATTCAATTATTTTTCGCAAAACTTAGAAATATTTTTTTTAAATAGGTATGATCCATGTCATTTCATATGTGCAATAATATTATGGTAATATGTGAAATACAAGAAGATAGTAAAAAATTAGGATGGAAAATAAGAACATAAGTGTAACACCCCCAAAGTAATTTTAATTACTTTGACTTTTAAGTGATTTAATTCTTGAATATTATTGATGAATAACTGAGTAAATTTTTGATTAGAGATGAAATTAGTGTGAATTGTGTACTTTATTGTTAATTTGGTAGGGGTAGTGACCCAAAGAGTAGCTGAGTAAGGAGGGTCTTGTGACTAATATGAGAGTTTAGTGAAAACAAGTACAAGGAATTTTTAGATCAGCCCATTTCCTTGAAGACCCACTTTAGTTTCAAACTGAGGAAAAACACTCACTCCCTCTCATTAAACACATTTTCTCATTATTACCAAAAACACACCCACACCCACACCCACAACAAAACTTAGTTTTGAAAATTTAGAGAGAGAGAGAGAGATCGAAAGCAAGAGTGAGAACCAAAAAGGGAAACCACACACAAACCTCATCTCAGCTCAAATCCTTGGTGAATGGTCAAATTTCTCTTTTTCATTCTCAATACAAGCTTGGAATCAAGATTAGGAGTTCAGCTCATCCAACATTCATCTCCTTCACTATATCAGAAAAAGTCATTGGTAGCGCTTTTTTTTAATCATTGGTAACGCTTTCGAGCGCTTCTAAAGCTACTGCTCCTGTTGCCAAACCCCCTACAGGAGCGCTCAAAAAGCGCTACTAATAGTTAGGAAAAAGTAGCGCTTTTTAATTTAAGCGCTCCTTATTCCCAGATATGCTAAGACAATAAGTAGCGCTTTTTACTTCAAGCGCTCCGTATTCCCAAATGCGCTAAGACTATAAGTAGCGCTTTTTACTCCAAAGCGCTCTTTATTCCCAGATACGCTAACAATAAGTAGCACTTTTTACTTCAAGAGCTCCTTATTCCCTATTTTTTTATAAAAAAAATTCTGTTTTTTTGTATATTCTCTATTTTACATTACAGTAATATTGCATTTAAATGCAATATTTACACCATTTCTACCAAAATAAATTTAAAAAATACATATATTAAAAAAATTTAAATATGACTTTTATTAATGAATTTAGGTAAAGGCTTAAGACAAGCCAAGACTATGAAAATTACAATTTTGTCCATGAGTAAAGTTGAAGCAAATAGGCCATAATGACCTTACATAACAAAAACTACATTATACTAGACATAATGTACTAACACCAGTCATTACTCCAATCCTCCAAACCATAACTTGAAATGACCACGTCGCGTAACTTGAAATGACAATAAAGTATAGTGAACCAAACCCCAAACCAGAAGCTAGTCCGTCTTGCACTACAGTTTTGTAAGGCCTTCTGCAAGCTTCAAATTTTCTAAGTCTTCAAAGTTAAGCATATTGTTCATGCAATGCCAACTCAAAATTAAGTTTCACTTCTTACCAGGAGATCCATTTTCGGGCTGAAACCACCGTTTGATCCATAAGGCAATTCTCCAACAAAAACTAGTCCATTTGGAATTGATTAACAAGAAGATGCCTAACACCATTCATTGCTTCCTTATACATTCTATAGAGATATGATGTATTACTACCAAATCTTTTATCATGTCTCCCCTCCTGTGCAGATATAACACAATATATATCTTCATTATAATCTAACATTAACAAATTGAAATCTCAATCTCCACCATATCAGACAAAATATTAGATCATATAGTTCAATGTAAACCATGTAAGCTAGTATAATGTCTATATCTATTATTTTGTATGCTCTAATATTACCTATGACAGTAAATGAAGAAAGCAAACGTCTGGATTTTAAATGGAAGCATTTACCTCTCCACATATATTTAGTCCCTTTAGAATAGTAGTTTCATCAGGGATAGAGAAAGAGTTTTCAACAACAAAGAGATAAGCCCAAGTAGAACTCTAAATTTACTAAATAACAACATAAGGTATAAGGTGTTTCAAAATACAACTATCAAAAATCAACTTCTCAATAACAACAACATAAGGTATAAGGTGTTTCAAAATAATAAAATACAACTATCAAAAATCAGAAATCCATAGAGAAACAAAACAGTACAACACCAAATACTATAATTCTCCACAGCCTAGTTGACTCAACACAGATTGAGCAACACTGCAAGGAAATTTCGAGCAAGTCATAGTGTTCATCAAACTTGTTCGTCACCAAAGAAACATACAATTGATCAGGCAGAAATCTTCATCAGAAGCAAAATAAAGATATGCGAAGAAGGGAGTTGAGTCGTGTATGAGAAACCAACCACATCGGTAGGACTCCTTTTGCTAAGTCGCTCAATATCTACATGACAAACATTTGACAAGGCATGCACTCCAGCATCCTGCACTCACCAAGCAGTGATGTCATGGCATTGTTCGTTTCTCAGTTCTCATGTTATGCAATGTTGAATAAATGTAAACTAATTCTAGTTCTAATTTAGCGGCGATGGTACTCACGATCGCGACTTGAACAAGTGGCGAGAGCGGTGGCCAATAAATTTACAAAAAGCTTCCTACAACACAAGAACATAAACACTCATCACACCTACAAATCCCTGACATACTAGTATCGTTAGTTATTACGGGAATGGGATATTGGAAATGTAATGTAATATTTACCTCGAAGCACCGAATAGCGATGCAGCGGCCATTGAGTTGTTTACGAGAACGGAGAAGCGGCTCCGATGTACTCGATCGCCAGCGGATAGCGTTGGATCCTGCGGTTTTGGCTCACCCTTTGCTTCTGCCGTCTTACGCGCTTCTAACCGTCGCGCCGTCGTCACTTGGATTAGGATGGTCAATTTTTGATATCTTTGACGACCTATTATCAATGGATTCTTCAAATTCTACTCTCTGCTTCGGATTCTATGTCCATTGAATCAACTACAAATCAACCTCAACGTTACTTTGCATCCTTTATCACGAAGGAGGTTTTAGGGTTTAGGGTTCCGCCGTCTATTTCTTTGATTTCTCCGATCAAGGGTTCTTTCTCGCTTTTCGTCCCCATCTGTTTGATGCGTGAGGTTTTGAGGTTTCTGAACCAGTGGAGGCGAGGGTTGACAGAAGTGAAGTGGGTGTTTGTGTGAGGGTTCATTGAGGCGAATCGGATCTGATGTTGCTTGCGAGAGAGAGAGAGAGAGAACACTTGCTGATGAACGTGTTTGGTTTGCGTGTGTATGCGGCGTGTGTGAAAGCAAATTTTTAACAATAAGGGCGCTTGTCACCTGGCGCTCCCAATAGTCGTCTGTCACTTAGTGTTTAGCAATAAGAGGCGCTCTCACACTGGCGCTTAACATGGTTGTTCCGTGTTAGCAATAAGGGCGCCCGTATCTAAAGCGCTACTAATAGTTTGTTCCGTGTTTTCATAATAGGGAGCGCTCGTAGTGTTGAGCGCTACTGTTGGTTGCTCCGTATTTTATAAGGAGTGTTTTTAACAAAAGCGCTACCAATGGGTGCGATCTTTTTGAAGATTTATGTTGTAGTGCTTCCCTAAGCCCTTTCGAGTTGCATGTGTAGGGGAACACTAGATTGTGAGATTAAAGCTAATGCATGTCGGTGTCGAGAGTTTAGATGAGTCATTTGGAACCTACATTGTGGATTAGGGCACTCACGTGGAGGAAATGAAATTCGGGGTTGAGTTTGAAGCCATAAGGAGTTGGTTGGTGCTTTGGAATTCGACTTAGGGGGTGTTTGGCGAAGAGAGAGCATTTCATTTGCATGTGAGTTCCTAGCCATTTTTGTGTGTTAAATGAAATTGCATGTTAGGAAAAATGAAAAATGAATTTTCTGAGTTATATGAGTGTTTGCATGTTGATTGAGATGCATGAGTTGCTGAAAATCTTGGTTATATTGTGTTTTTGGTGATTTCATGATTCAAGTAATTGTAGTGTATGCTTGCATTGAAATTTTGGTACCTCACCATGCTTTCAATTGTGCCTAAAATGTTGGTAGAAATCTGTTTTGATGTTAAGAATGAAAGTGGCAAAGGTTTGAGCACAAGAGGATTGAAGAGCGCCATTTAAAGCGAAAACAAGGCACTGCTGCTCTGATGACACGGGGTACCCTTGTTACTCTGCACTGTGAGCAAATTTTTTAAAACTCAAGGACACCACCGTGTCCCGTATGGCCAGTGACCGTGTCCCGTCTTGCGATTCATTTAATTTCAAAGTAAGACCTTCAATTTCCTTATATGTTATTCCTAATCACTTCCAAGATGAAATGTTATGAGAATTGAGTTGTTTTGATACGTTTATCGAGTGAGAAAACCTAAGAGTTTAAGTAATTACATAAGACACCTTGAGGTAGAGCGATCCTAAGCTAATAGCACACTTGGTAAGGAAGTCATGAACCTAAGCCAAGGCTCAGAATAAGTTGACTCAGCAATAGCTTTTCAACGGTTGGATTGATAAATTTCACTGTATCCACGCGAAATTATTAGTTGGTGTAAGTCACAAAGTTTGACATCTGGTGTCAATATATCCTGACTCTCTCTCTCTCTATATATATATATATTGTTGAGTTATATGTGTACTGAGTGGGAAAAACCAAAGAATATATTAAGTAATGAGTTAATAGCACACTTGGTGGAGGGAAGTTATGAGCTCGAAGCCAAGGTCTATAAGTTCTCTGTTGATATTAAGTAATTTAATTTCTCGGGTTGTGCTAAGAGGAAAAATGAAAGGATGAAGATAAGAAAACACTGAGGAGAGTAATATGCTGAGGGGTCACGAAGGAACTCATTGAGATTGTAATTTCACTATTTATTATGTGGTGTTTTAGGATGAGCAGGGCAAGGTAAAGAAAACCAATGAAAAGTAGTTGCGAATGTAGTTTCTTAAGATTTGAGGGATCCTTTAGGAACAAGTTTATATGTTTTCTTAGCCTTTCCTAGATGTACTTTGAGTAAGATTTTGAGACTTTAACTTAGATTTTGTAATCAAAAGTTATGATATTATTTAGACTTTACTTTTGAATCTGGGCATCTATTGTTTAATGAGTGAAGTAAACTATACCAATTGTGATATTTGGTTCTGATTTTGGTATTTTTACCTAAAGGAACTCAAAGGAATGGTTAAATCTATTCACTCGTGTGATGTCCAAATTTCAAAGTAGGTTTATAATTTTGATTTTGTGAAGTGTTAATATTTGATATATTTCTTCCAAGGTTGAAATAATTAGGATGTTACAGTAAGAATCCAAAGGTAACTGATAATCCTTTGAGTGGCTTGTGAGTGCTCTTTAAACACCGTAACTGATAATCTAGCTAGACTCACAATATTCATGAAAATATTTTCTCATTTTCCTATTACGTGAGAATATTTGAGACGTAAATTATGTTTTTTCCTTTGCTTCAAAATATATTAAGATCAAATAGATCTTATATATTTCGGCCAAAGTCAGAAGGTCTAGTTCTTCAGGAACGTGACTAGAAATCTCCATAAGAGATGACCAAAGAAAATATATTTTGTGCAATCCTCCAAGGATGATTGAATATTAAATCATTAGTTTTTCGATAACTATACCACAAATTTTCTTTAATGAAGTCAAGAAAAACTATACTATGAGCAATCCTTTAGAGATGCTTGGATAAAAAATTATTAACTTCTTCGATTACTGTAGCATAAATCTTCATAAAAAATGATACATAAAACTGTTCTTTGTGCAACCCTTCAGAGATGCTTGGATAATGGATTTATTGTTCTTTGGAAACTATATCACAAATGTTCATCAAGAAAGATAAATAAATACAAAACCAGATATAATATAATATAAAATAGGATAAAACATAAACAAGATCACAATTAAGAAGAAGAAGAAGAAGAAGAAGAAGAAGAAGAAGAAGAAGAAAGAAAGAAGAAGAAAAGAAGAAGAAGAAGAAGAAGAAAGAAGAAGAAGAAGAAGAAGAAGAAGAAGAAGAAGAAGAAGAAGAAGAAGAAGAAGAAGAAGAAGTATTCTTGTAACAGATCCTTCGGATGATTATGTTGATGGATAGATGGGCTGCGTGGCGAAGACGAGCCGAGAGAAGAACTGTTACTCGAGTTAGAATGGGGCGGAGTTGGTGGAGTCGAAGGCCTGCGGGCTCGGCCTTCTTGGCGAGCTGGAGATCAGTGAGTATGGTGTTGGTGTACGGTCCTACGCCGAGGTAGGGAACAGTGTTTCCTCGATACCACAGTCTGTGGGGAATCAGGTCGTGCTCATCCACGGGCGGAGCAATGGCGGCGCAAGCGGCATCGGCTTCTTCCATCTGGCTGATTTGTATCTTTTGTTGGGCTAGGTCCCTGCTGCGACGCTTCAAAATATCGAAGATATGGTTCACTCCCTGTACCGGGACTGGGATGGCCTCGGTAGGAGGAAGTGGTGGAGGGACTGAAGTAGAGTGTTCCCCTTCGATGGAGAGACTTTGCACATGGCCCTCCAGTGTCTGCTCGAGCAGAGGTGGAGGTTCCACAATACTCTGGTGCCAAGCCTGGGCTCGGGTTGGAAGGCGTCCTCTAGGAGCCATGGAGGATGTGAGTTTGATGAGAGTAATATATGTACTCCCACTGTGGTCGCTGATAACTCATATTTATATGAGTTATTTATACTAATTCAAAGAATAAATCATGCAAGTTCTCTAGCAATGCAAGGTTAATTTAATTAGTTTTATGTCAGTTTCTTATTTCTTAGTTAGTTAGAGGTTAAATTGATAAATCTGTGCATTTTGGCACCAAGTGGTGCCTTTGAGAGCGTTTTGATGTCTCTTGTGCTTGTGCGATGCGAAAAAGCGAGCGTGACCACGTCCTCACCACGTCTATAGAAGAAGCGTGAGCAAGGGTGAGAGATCTCAAATTTTGCGCGCTAATGATGGTCAATATAAAAGTCGAGAAGATCTTCTATTTCCCGTGTGGTGACAAAGTATGGCCTTTGTAGCCTTATCTGATGTCGATCGAGAAGAAAGCAGAACTTGGTAGGTGGGCAAGTGACATCAACAACACGTGAGCAAGGAGGTTATTTAATGAGGACTCATCTCTCTCTCAGAGGCACGCGAGACACGCTCATGCACTCACTCCCCAGCTTCACTTGGTTCATCCACCTTCATCGATCTCGGAGAAAGTGTTGTAAAGAAGTTACGGAAG
Organism: Oxytropis ochrocephala; assembly: GCA_020916435.1. Classification (NCBI taxonomy): domain Eukaryota; kingdom Viridiplantae; phylum Streptophyta; class Magnoliopsida; order Fabales; family Fabaceae; genus Oxytropis; species Oxytropis ochrocephala. The sequence goes on along the minus strand of CM037094.1, from coordinate 15,769,192 downwards.
CAGACTTACGCATTTTGCTACGAACTTTTATTTTATTTTCTGCGTAACTCACTCTTTGTGAGGCTCGGGCGTTATGCGTCTCTACAGCGTACATCTTTGAAGAGTTACTTAGGTGTATCTTTTGCACTTAGTTTCTTTTCTTTTATGTATGGTATTTGGAATTCAATTCCTTATCATTACGTAAAGATGCTCGGCATGAGCTAAACACTTTGTAGTTGGGTTGTTGCTTTGTTTGTAATGAATTTCTAGTTTAATGTTATGGAGTATTGGCGTTTAAATGTCTTAAATCTTTGCATGAAAATATTTCCAAACTTGTTTTGAGGTTGGCCTCTTAAAATAGGTAGATTCATAGAAGTGCTGGACATGGTCTATGAAAAGAACTCAAAGATTTATATGAGCGAAAGATGTACTAAAGACATTTAGGCATTTTTATCTAAGTCTAGACATAGAATGGATAATAGTTCATAGAACATTCTTTGTGGGTACTTAAAATACGAGGAGTGGGCCTATTTAGAACCTAGACATAGGACCTCTTATACTTGAAACTCGGCGTTTTGTGGTGAAAAGCCTGACTCTTTTGCAGTGGCGTTCGGGCGTCGTAGCGTCTATCTGAGAATAGCATTTATGCGTAATAGCGTGTAAGCGTTATAACGTCGACTAGAAAGGATTTACTTGCATGCAACAACCCGACTCATCTCTCATCCATATTCACTGACCAACATTTGTTTACTTGCTTATTTACATTCTTAGCATTAAAACCAACTATTAGTGTCGATTTGTTACTTGATTCTCTTGTGTTTTGAAACTTGAACTTTGAAAGAAAAAAAAACCAATCCTCGTAGGAGCGATCTCTTACTTATATCCACTTTATTACTTATGCAGCGTGTATACTTGCACTATAATTGCGAATACCACACGAGCGCAACAAGTTTTAAGCGTAGTTAGGGATTGTAGTTAACTTTTATTGTTCAAAAATATTAGAACACAAGTTGAAAGAATTTTCTTGTGTTGTTTGTTGTTTACGTATGTGAGCAGGTGAGTGAATTACAGCGTATGCTTAGTTCCAACTCAAGCTCTAGTTCGATTGAACCGGGGAGTGAATCTGCGCTGAGTTTGATCGAACACAGAAAGAACTTTCGGGGAACTAAAGGAGACAACAAAGGTTAAGAAGGAGGCAACAACAACGGCACCATCAACAACCAATCATATGCAGAACATAACTTTGGTAGAAGCTCTAGAGGTGTACCAAGGGAGGTAGAGGACATGGTGTGTGACCCGCAAACCCATACAGAGACAATAGTTGTTGATGATGAACAACGGCAAAGCGGTGACTCATCAATGCGGGACCACAAGATATGGTCAATAGCGGGGGCGAGGCCTATGCGTGACTATGCCGTGCTTAATCTGCTCATCTACAAGCAGGCATTGCAAGACCAACCCTTCATCTTTGGTCACTTTGAATTCAAGCCAATGATGTTCCAAATCTTTTTGCAAAGTGCGAGGGCAATTTGGGGTTTTCCTCGAGAAGATCCATATGCACACCTAAGACAATTTTTGGATGTATCGGCAACTTTATCATCCACTGGAGTTTGAGAGGATGCTTTGGTGAAGCTCTTCCCATACTCTCTTAAGGATAAGGCCAAAAGTTGGTTGAACTCCTTGAAGCCAAATTCAATTCACACTTGGGATGAGCTAGCAGAAAAATTTCTTGCAAAATACTTCCCTCCCAACAAAAATGCTAAGTTAAGAAATGATATCACTTCCTTCAAACAAAGGGAAGGGGGATCATTATTTGAGGCTTGGGAGAGGTGGAAGGAATTACTAAGAATGTGCCCACACCATGGCATTCCTGTGGTGATCCAAATGGAGACTTTCTATAATGGTCTAGATCAGCCTACTAGGTTGATACTTGATGCTTCATCAGGTGGTGTCATTCTAAACATGTATTTCTCTGAGGCATGCAAGCTTATTGATGACATAGCCATCCATACACTCTCATTGGCCATCTGATAGATTTACTCCTGGAAAGAAGGGTGGTGTTCATGAAATAAGTGAAATAAGCGCTCTTTACTGCTCAGTGGCTACCACGACCAACATGATCAAAACTTTGAGCACACAAGCGTGTACGTCACGAAAAGCGAGCTGCGGCGGCGATGGAACCTACACGATGCAGGGGAGTAGTGTGTGTCTATTGTGAAGAAGGACATGTGTATGAAGAGTGTCCCTATAACCCTCGATCTGTAAACTTTGTATCTCGAGAACAAAGAAAGCGGTCCCTATTCAACTCATACAATTTCAAGCTGGAGAAATCATCCAAATTTTGGTTGGAGAAACAATGATGCTCGAATGCCGGTAATCTTGCTCTGCAATACCTCGGGATTTCCCCTCGGCAACAACAACGGAGCGGTATATGCGAGAATAACAATAATAGCAACTTGGAGGCCATGATGAAAAGTTTCATAAGTGATTGTAAGACACTGACTCTGCAAACTCATGAGTCTTCAATCAAAACTCTGAGAAAACCAAATTGGGCGAGATAGCTTGACTTTCACTCAAAAGCAGAATGGATCTCTCCTTCTACCCCTTTGAGACACCATCATCATCTAACCCTAATGGTAATAATGGGGTAAATGGCAGAGTAAATGCAATTTCTTTAAGAAGTAGTGCTTGAATATCTGAACCAACTATGCTGTGGAGAGAAGTGCTAGAAAAGGAGAAAGAGAAGAAAAAGAGCCAAGCACAAGTGGTGAAAAGAGAAGGATACTCAGGATATTGTGATGTCTAAACCGGGCGTTGCAGCGTCTACTTTTGAACCGGGGATCAAGAGCGTACCTAGGCTTGTGCACGAGTATCCTCCTCCACCATACCCTCAAAGATTAAAGAAAGCTCATGAAGACAAGCAATTCGGCAAGTTCATGGAGATGTTGAAAGCACTACACATCGACCTTCCTTTGGTTGAAGCTTTACATGAGATGCCAAACTATGCTAAGTTCTGAAAGACATCATCACCAAAAGGAGAAGGCTAGGGAGTTTGAAAGCTGTTGCTTTAAGCGAGGAATGTAGTTTAATTATGCGAGAATAAGCTCCTAGAAAACTCGAGGATCTGGCGGTTTACTATACCATGCTCCATTGGAGATTTTACATTAGCAAAGCTTTGTGTGACTTGGAGCAAGTATCAACTTGATGCCCAAGTCCATTTATGATCAACTTGGTATAGGCGCGCGATCCTACGTCTATAAGTCTAACTTTGGTGATAAAAGTAGAGTTTATCACGAAGGCATATTAGAAGATGTTTTGATTAAAGTTGACAAGTTTGTGTTTCGGTGGATTTTGTTATTTTAGATTTTGATGCGAGATAAAGAAGTTCCTATCATTGCAGGGAGACCATTCCTATGCTTTGGAAGGACAATCATTGATATGCGAGAAAGGAGAATTAATCATGAGAGTCAATGACCAAGAAGTCAAGTTCAAGCGTCCTCGATGCACTCAAATATCGGATCAAACCACGGAGAGTGTTCTTATGTGGTTGCCATTAATCATATGGTTCAAAAACAATTCAACAAAGATAATGACCATTTGGAAAAGATTGCAGGCGAGAGATGAAATACATGATTCTTAGCGGAAGAAGTTGCCCCTACAGAGCGTTATGCGTCTATCACGAACGTTGCCACGTCTGAACCTCTGAAACAAAAGCCTAGACAAAGAGGTATGAATCATTGGGTCAAGAAGAATCCAATCTCAAGAAGAACGTGCCCTCCATTAAAGAACCACCTACCTTGGAACTAAAGGTGTTACGAGCATTTAAAGTATGTCTTTTTAGGGAAAATGATTCCCTACTGTGATCATTTCTTCTAAACTCTCAAGAGCAAGAGAATGATCTCATTACTACCTGAAGAGACATAAGAGAGCAATTGGGTGGAAAATGGTGACATCAAAGTATCAGTCCCCAATCTGCATGCCTGAGAATTGTCTTAGAAGAAAATGCCAAGAATAGCATTGAAGGCGAGAGGAGATTGAACCCTATAATGAAGGAGGTGGTAAAGAAAGAGATCATCAAGTGGTTGGGCCGCGGGAATCATCTACCCTATTAGTGATAGCTCATGGGTGAGCCGGTCTGGTGTGTACCAAAGAAGGGTGGAATTCTTGTGGTAACAAATGAAAAGAATGAACTAATTCCAACAAGGGCGATATTGAAGTGGAGGATATGCATGGATTATAGGAAGCTCAACAAAGCAACTAAGAAGGATCATTTCCTCTTCCATTCATTGATCGGATGCTAGAAGCGGGCTTTGGGCAAGGACTTTTATTGTTTTCTTGATGGTTATTGGCTATAACGGATAGCCATAGCTCACGAAGATCAAGAAAAGACAACATTCACTTGTCCCTATGGCACCTTTGCTTTGAGAAGGATGCCATTTGGGAACATGCAATGCTCTGCAACATTTCAAAGGTGCATGATGGCCTTATTTTCTAATTTCATTGAGAATTCCATGGAAGTCTTTATGGGCGATTTTTGAGTCTATGGAGATTCATATAAAGCATGCTGGATAATTTGGAAGGAGTTACGGTAAGATGTGAAGAAACCAACCTAGTTCTCAAGTGGGAAAAATGCCAACTTCATGGTGCAGAAGGAATAGTGTTGGGGCACGAGAATCTCGAAAAGAAAGGATTAGAGGTGGATAGAGCAAAGATTGATGTTATTGACAAGCTACCTCCACCAACAACTATAAAAGGGTCGAGAAGTTTTTAGGACATGCGGGGGTTTTACAAAAGATTTATCAAGCACTTCTCAAAGATTTCAAAACCCACGTATGCATTATTTCAAGCGTGACAGCGTCTTCAACTTTGATGAACAATGTCATGAAGCTTTCAATAAGTGAAGAAATTTGCCTTGGTATTTGCTCAATAATAGTCACTCCAGTTGGTCTAAACCATTTGAGTTGATGTGTGATGCAAGTGATTATGTTGTAGGAGTGTGTTGGGGCAAAGGTATGGTAAAATTTTCATTCTATTTATTATGCGATAAAACCTTAGATGATGCCCAATTGAATTATCTTGTAGTGAAAAAGAACTTTTTGGTACATTGTATTTGCTTTTGATAAGTTTAGATCTTACTTAGTGGGTGCAAAAGTTATTGTTTTTCTTGATCATTCAGCCATTAAGTATTTAATTGCTAAAAAGATGCAAAACCAAGGCTTATTAGATGGGTTCTCCTCCTCCAAGAATTTGACTTGGAAATCAGTGATAAAAGGGGTGGAGAACCAAGTAGGTGATCATCTTTCTAGGCTTGAGAATGTTGATGCAGTGCAGGGAGAAGAGGAGATAAGAGAAAAATTCCCTGATGAGAGACTATTGTCAGTAGTTGAAGACGTGGCCACGTCTATGACACTTTCGTCAAACGTTATAACGTCTGATACTACTGCACCATGGTATGCTGACATAGTTAACTTTCTTGTTAGCAAGATTGTGCCTGTAGGCTTCAACTATCAACAGAAGAAGAGGTTCTTCCACACTATAAAGCAATACTTATGGGATGAGCCCTACTTGTACAAATTGTGTCCAGATCAGTTACTAAGAAGGTGTCTTGCTGAAGAAGAGCAATTCCATGTGTTACAACAATGTCACTGAGCACCTTATGGTGGACATTTTGGAGGTACCAGAACAGCTGCAAAGGTCCTACAATCAGGCTACTATTGGCCAACACTATTCAAGGATGCACATGAGCTAGTAAAGAGGCTGTGACAAGTGCGAAGGGCGGGAAATATATCAAGCAAGCAAGAAATGCCATTCCTGAACGATACGGAAGTTGAGTTGTTTGGCGTATGGGAATGGATTTCATGGGACCATTTCTATGTCTCATGGAAATCTATATATTACAGTATTTGTGGATTATGTGTCAAAGTGGGTTGAAGGCGTGGCATTACCCAACAATGAAGCCAAATCGGTTAGCAAGTTCCTTAAAAAGAATATATTCTGAGGTTTGGTACTCGAGAGCCATGTCGGTGATGAAGGTTCTCATTGCTGCAACAAGCTAATTGAGAACTTTGTTGGCTAAGTATGGAGTGAAACACGAATTGCTACAACTTATCACCCCCGAACCGGTGTGAAGCGAGAGATATCAAATAGAGAAATCAAAGAATCTTTGGAAAAGATGGTTGGTCCCGATAGAAAGGAATGGTCATTGCATTTGGATGATGCCTTTATGGGCTTACAAGACTGACATACAAAACACCATTGGGCATGTCCCTTACAAGCTAGTCTATGGTAAGGCATGTCATCTACCAATTGAGCTCCAACATAAGGCCCATTGGGCATTGAAACAATTAAACTTGGATCATGCAAAAATTTGGTGAAGCAAGATTCTTGCAATTAAATGAGCTAGAAGAGTTCGGACACCATGCCTATGAAAATTGACAATATACAAGGAAAAGACCAAGAAGTGGCATGACCAAAGAATTCAAAGGAGGAGTTGGTAGAAGGACAACGGTGTTGCTATTCAATTCAAGGTTGAAGTTGTTCCCGGGGAAAGTTAAAGTCAAGGTGGTGAGGTCCGCTTCAAATTGATGCAAATCTATCCTTATGGTCTTTGTGGACTTATTTGATGAAAAGACCAACACCAAGTTCAAAGTTAATGGCCAGCGTGTGAAGCGGTATCATGGAGAGCATGTAGAAAGGGACAAGACTCAATTGTCTTTGTGACCCTTGAATTCAAAGAAGGGCAAAATGCGGTTGAAGACTCTTAAAGCAAAGCGCTCTTGGGAGGCAACCCGATGATTTTTGATTAACCAACAATTTTTGTCTTTTAATTTTTGTTTTGTAGGTATGAAATTTGAAAGTCAAGGTGGTAGGCGTTATAGCGTCTCGGTTTACACTAGGCGTTGGCGCGTCACGTGGTTTCTTAAAGGTTTAAATAAAAAAAAGAGAACTTCGGTCAAAATCGCAAATGATGGCGTGGCGAAATCATTTTCCTCTGCGACACGAGCGTGGTAGCGACCACGACGTCATCTCCTCCTAACTTGTCTAATCAGCGGTTACTTTTCTCCATTACTCCACTCCACCATTTCTCGACTCCCATAACCACTTCCCCATAAAATCTAGCCAGTTACCATTATCACACACTGCTGACCTTTCTCACAATATCTAAGCTCTCTCTGAAACCACAATCTCTCCCTTTTCTTCCTCGAAACCTAAAATTTCAAGAAAAAATCACCCATTCTCTTCCAAAGAAATCCTTCACAATCACCATGACCAAAATCAAGCAATCTGCGACCAAATCTTACGGAAAGGGCAAGAAGCGTTGGCGTAAGCTCATCTTGAGCCTTTGATCGAGAAATCACTAACCCATCAAAGAAAGCACGCTTCGGAGAGGGGTTTAGCCTTGAAAGCCCAAATCTTGATTTTCTTGCAACCGTCGCGGCGTTAGGTTGGCAAAAATTCATCGTGCGAGAAAGAGTATATTGCCACATTGGTTCATGATTTCTACAAAGGAATCATTGAAAGACGAGAAGGAGAGCCTTGATCGTGTCAAAGGTGCGAGGAGAAGAAGTGAAGTTTGGAGTCGAGTGATCAATGACTACTTTGGGCTAGGGTATTATGGAAAAGTTGTGGAGACAAAAGAAAGCTTATGGATTGGGTGAAATGGAAGCAATCAAAGAAAGAATTTGTGTAGAAGGTCTTTGTGTGGGAGCATAGTGGCGAGCACAGGAGTGAATTTAAAATTTTGAAGAGGTATTTGTGTGATGAAGCCAATCGTGGTTTCATTTCATAAGGCATTGCCTAATACCCACTTCCCACACCTCCTAGGTAGACAAGGAAGGGTGATTGTGATTGATGCAATCATGTCAAAGGATAAGATTGAAGTTGGTAAGGTGATCAGCAGAGAGCTCAACAAGTGGAAGAATAGGAAAGATGGATACTTGTATTTCCCCTGCATGATTCTTGATCTGTGCATGGAGGTGGGGTAGAAATTGAAGCTTGAGGCGGGGAGCGGCCTCGAGGCCCTTTCTCGACAAAATTCAAGCCAAGAGTTAAAGGCTGCGGGAACTTCAACTTACGTAGATCTGTGAGCGTTACAGCGTCTGGAGGAAGCGGTGAGAATAGTTTGGCAAAATTTGTCGAGGATCGATTCGAATGGCGGAAGAAGGTATTTGCCCAAGTGTCAAAAGGCAAGTTGGTGATTGAGGAGAACTGTCTTTGCTGAATGGATGCAAGAAGAGAATGAAGATGTGCCACTTATCAACAATCCAAAGAAAGGCAATAAAGAAGGAGAGGGCCAAAAAGAGCAAGAAGCCCACAAAAAGGAAGAATCCGACAAAGAAGCGAGAAAAAGGTAAAGTAGCGAAGAAGAATTTAATTCCAACGACTTAGATGATATTAGTGATGTTGATGCGGATGAGTCGAGGAAGGTTAGCATGGAGATAATCGGTGAGGAAGAGGAAGAAGAAAGTCACGAGGAGAAAGGTAGTTCGGTGAGAAAACAATAAGTGAGTCCCCAACAACCCAAGCGGAGAAGGAACCAACTAAAGAAGCGGTAGCCTAAATCACCATCACCACAAGCCACCTGATCACCACCTCCACCCACAGAACCCTCCACCCATGACCAGAACACTCCCGAGACTCCACTGATCAAAGCCCAGAGACCAACCAATCCCTGACCACCCCACCTTTGACACAGACCTTAGAAAATATCATCACCCCAACAAATCACGGGAACCCGGGCGTGGCGGCGTGCGAGGCGACCCACATAGGAAGCAACCCGGACTCACGACCCATTTCCCCACCCAAGAAAACAAGAAGCGAAGAGTGTGCCCAAGCAAAACCCTTTTGGAAGGAAAAAGAGGCAAGAGTTAGGCTGCTTTGAAACAAAAGAAGGCCAAGTTAGTGAAGAACCAAAACAAGTTGAAACCCCATGACAAAAAGGCAAAAGTTTCGGTGAAGAGAAAAGGTGGGGCTGCGCGGGGAAGGCGACAAGCGCTACTAGTGCGGCCGCCGTTCTTTGCTAGTGGTTATCACGAAGCCGCTTACTGCCATTCTTTGAAGAAGGACCTACGGAGGCGTCATAGCGTCTGCTTTGAAAAAGTCGCGGCTAAGCTTGCGAGTGCAAGTGGTGAAAGAAGCGTGAAGGCTGCCATGGAAAGGTAAAAGAAGCGAGGCAATGGAGGAGGCAGCTTCGGAAGTTGGCGAGCACCTCTTAAAGCAAGCCCGGGAAAAAGTAGGCGATATTGGTGGATCATCAGCGGGCGTAGTAGCGTCTGAGCAGGTGGAAAAAGCCGGATGAACACCAATCAAGCAATGCAAGTCAATCTGCTTTGAGTTAGCAATGAAAATGTGGGAGGAAGCCAAAAAGAGAATAATTTGAAGCTTCAAGTTCGGTGGTGCAACAGTGTGGGAGAGAAAGTGCGATGAAACAACAACAACAACCACCACAGACAGGCGAGGAGGAGAGAAAGTGAAGAAGGAGAAGAAAGACAAGAAGAAAGGAGCAGGCCAATCAGGAATTCCCACCAGACAGAGCGGGAGGCTCAGTGCAGTCTTTATAAGCTAAAGTAAGTCACCCCGTTAATTTTAACAGTAGTTTTTAATTTTTAGCTTTTAGAATTTGTGTTTTTAATCTTTAGTTTTTATTGTTCCTGCTTGATTGTTCCCCCTTATATGAAAAAAAAAACATATTTTCACCATTGAAGCGGTGAGGCCTTTGCTCGACTTTAAAAGTGTGGGGAGAATCCCAATTTTCTAAGTTTTTGTGCTTTGTGCAAACATGAAAATCAAATGCAAAAGTAGTTTTTGTTCTTACTCTGTCAAAGCATTGAAAATAATTCTCTTTGGGCTAAAGCTAGTAATGAATGTGTGTGTGTAAGTAGCCAATGCATGATTAGATAAAAAAATTGATTCTTTATACGCATGACTACATTTTAAGGAAAAATCTAGTTAGCTAGGGAATATTT